>ONZH01030706.1:0-143359 GCA_900303285.1 Rhinella marina | reverse complement strand
TCGGCGGTAGATTCTATTATTGGGATAAAAAAAAACAATCTATGTTAATAAAGAAGTATTCTAATATGAAATATTCTATGTACACTAATACAAGTTGATCCTAAGTATAGTCCTTAGAAGGATAGTTGATCAGTTGGATATATTAGGGAACCTTTAAGATCTTATTGGTGGTAAATTAGTAGGAACTAATTATGACTTTGCCTGTAGTGTCTTAAACACTATAATTTGGGGCCGTAGCATTGCACACCAGATAATTTAAGGAGCTGGAAAAGGAAAGAGTCATGACAGATTAAATTATTTCGGTGGTCCCAACTTTTTGCAAGTTGTAAGCCACCCTAAATCGATGTCATCCATTAATTATGCATGCATACAAAATTTCACATCAGAATACTCCTTTATTAATATTTGTACTTGTTGTTCCTCCAAGAAATGAAATCTACCAGCAGAATAACTTGGGCAGACAATGATTTAGTTATAGGGGATGCAGAGAGTGCGATGACAAGGGAGGTGGAGGGTTACAAAATTAGAGACGAACAAAGTAATAAGTGAATATTTGAAACCTATGTTATAGAAGCTGTGTGGTGATGTAATGACACAGAAATGAACTATCTGACGGGTCTGATATGGTTATGGATCTTTCACAATGTGATGCTGTCATTAAGGATGAGCGAATCAACATCGGAAGAAACATCCAAAGTCAATTCGCTCATCCCTAGTTGTCAAATAAGCACAGGACTTCACGCATGTTTGGTGTAGTGCTCCAATATTTCAGCTTGCATACCATTCTCATGTCTTGTTTCGGATATATAAGTAGGAACAAAAGGGTTTGTCAGCTTTTGATATAAGAACTGCTAAAGCTGATCTGGCCAGAGGACATTGCCACCAGCTGCTTAGCGGGTGCTATACGGGCAACGTAGTATTACATGCGACCATTCAATGAATGTTCTTCCATATAATACAGGGACACACCTGCTCTGCCAGAGCAAGAGCTAATGGTTGTCAGTCAACTGTCCACTCTGGCTAGCAGAGGAACCCTCTCTATGACATCCATATGCTTTATTGGAGGATATAGAAAGGAGTCGTTGAGATTAGACATCTCTTTTAATAGTATAAAACTCTTTTAGGGTATCCAATGTGCATTTGCCATGGAATTCAAGCCAGAAATCCAAGACTGACCCTCAGATTTCTGCCTCAGATTTGTTGGCCTAGCGTATGGCTCCGGTATTGCCGCTTGTGAAAACTGATCAGCGAGGGTGCCAGGATTTGAACCCCTGCCACTCTAATACTGATGACTTATCCTAAGGATAGGACTTAGTTACATTCTGGAAAACCCATTTAACCCCTTCCTGACCTCAGTTCTTTAAATATGGCACCCACTCCAGAACACAGTAGGTGCCATAGCCGCTGGGTGATGATATTAAATTATGTCACTAGAAGGTACAACAAGCCCTCCTACAAGGCTATGTGAAGGGATGGTAAAAAAAAGTTATGGCTCCAGGAAGGCAAGGAGTAAAATGAAAATGCAAAAACTGAAGATCCCGGGTTCTTAAAGGGGTTAATATCATGTTGACTAATGAAATAATTGTGTCTTGTTATTACATGTAGCCATATTCAAAGTTTTACATGGTGAAAAAGCTATTAGGACTGAATTCTTTTCACTTATACTGTCCAACATAATGATTATGAAAATCTCAAGCAGCCTTGCTCTCAATTAAATAATCCTCTTTTGAAACTGTGGTATAATTGAGAATATTACACAGCAGAATCAGAGCCGAAATAAACTATTTTGCTGTTTTGCAATTACTTGAATTGTTAAGCAATATAAATATCATTTTATCATACAATTTCATTTTAACAGGCAGGCTTACAAAGTGCCGTATGTAATTAGTGCCAATGTACACTGTGATCAGATTGCCAGGATTAACTAGAATCACAGAAGACTGCACATTTGCAATGGAGCTAATTATACAGTATATGTGACCTCTCCTTATACCCATGTCAAGTCTAGATCACGCCTTAGTCAGATTGAATGTGCCTGAAAACAAAGCTTCCACTATTTCAAAGAGCCAAAGTAATGGCACATATACATGTACAACTGAAAACGATCACATCACTGACAATGCCAGAAGTTATAGTTACTTCAGTTTTTTTAATGTTAATGGGAGTTGGCATTAACATTTGAAACAATACTGACTAAAATACAAAATGGACACATTTTAGGCTCTGTGCCAGCAGGCATAGATGCTGGAGTACTTGCAGATCTGCCTGTTCGAACCTAGGCTCACTTACTGCCTGCAGTCTTTGCTCCCATAGGGTGCACACTCTCTCCAGCTCTTAAAACATCAGCACGTCCTATTCAGTCTCCAGTCTATAACAGCCGTGATTGGGTTATTTTAGATATATTCCTCTAAAGGTAATGTTCCTAAGCAATTAGGTTCCAAGCTTGCTTTATCCATGCAAAAATGAATATTGTCATCTGATCTTTGGTGCTTGACCTCTGCCTCTTGACCATATTGAACCTCTTCCTCTTCCCCAGACCTCTGTTTATCATACTACTGACCCTTTGCCATATCCCCTGACTCTTGGCCTGTTTACCATATTGAACAAACTCTGCCTGCCCTCACCTCAGCTTATCCACTGACTACAATTCTGCCTGTCTCTTTTGGTGACATGGCACTGGTGTCTCTTGACCAACCTGCATCAGCCACTGATCGGAGACCACTCTAAGAGGTAGGGGCCTAGTGGTTCCTCTGCAGCAAAGAACAGATGTATAGGGGTAAAAGAGTGAAAACCAAGGAGTAGCCCTAAGCCAAATCCATTCAGTGGGTCCACACCTGCTGCATTACAGTATATGCACAACAGAATCATGGCTTCCATTCTTAACTTATTAAGTACCGGGTCTATTTTTGGTTTTGCATTTTCGTTTTTTCCTCCCAACATTCCAATAGCCATAACATTTTAAATTTTCCATTCATATAACCATATGAGGGATTAGTTTTTTTGCAGGATAAGTTGCATTTTTTAAGGGCATCATTTAATTTACCATATCTGTTATTGGAAAACGACAAAAAATTCTTTGCGGGGTTAAATTGAAAAAAAAAACAGAATTACGCCAAGGTATTTGGGCTTTTTACATCACAGCGTTCACTGTGCAGTAAAACGAAATGACGTTTTTCAGCTCAATACGAATGCAACAATACCAAACTTGCATAGATTTGGCTACTTTCATCCACAGAGCTGTATGAGGGCTTGTTTTTTGCGGGACAAACTGTCATTTATTGATGCCATTTTTGTGTTAAGTATGACTTTTTAATTACTGTTATTCAATTTTTTTGGGGGGGAGTAAAGGGGACTAAAAGGCAAATTGTGTGTTTTTCATTTTTTTCTGTTATGGCATTCACTGCACAGGAATTTTTTAAAAATATTTTAATAGTTCAGACATTTTTAGACACAGCTATACCTGATTTTTTTTTTATTGGTAATACATTTATATATGTAAAATTAATATTTTAATTTTTTATTTTTTTTTAAACAACTATTAGTCCCCTCACAGGTACTGCGATCGGTGTTGATCATGGCATCTGAGGGGTTAAATGAGGGGTTCAGTGGGATTATACAGCTGGCACCCACTGCGTAGCCTGCTTCACTCACTGCAGCAGCATGCTCCATACATCGTCACAGTGGTTGAAGGGGTTAAAGTATACTTATTGCTTGCAAAAACTTCTGACATATTATAGTGACATGTCACAAATTTTGTCACAGGGTACTAAGATCCCCAACAATGACTGGAATTATAGGGCATTCAGCTGAGTGCTGTTCCCCTTCAGATGTGATCAGCTTTGTTCTGCTTTCCTGTCCGACTATCACAGCTGACAGAACACAGTGCTCCTGGCTGTACCCTGCTCTACTGGTCCCGAAATCTGTGGCCACGGATCTGATGAAAACTTCACATGTCAGAAGAAGATTTCTTAACCATTTGCTGTACTTTAACAGTGCCATGACAAGTGTGAAGTATATGTTCCCCAGTGGTTTCTAACAAAATGGTTTGTTTTTGGAAACTACTAGACTTTACAACATCCTATATTAGTGTTGAGAGAAGCATCTGAAGTGGAATTTGGTCTGGGTTTAGGAAAACTTTGATTCTAAATTAATTTCCTTGCGCTTTCTGGTAATGAATCCGTTTTCTTAAAATGGCTGATACACGTGTTAGAAAGTGAAGCGTAGACGAGACAAGCCCGGAAATGCAAGATCACCCAATCCGCAAGTAGCCATCCCCTGTGATGTCACAGCCCTATAAAAGCCTCATCCCGTGCGATCTCCGCCATTGTCTTGTGAGCTGAGCATAGGAAGAAACGTGGAAAGAGTTCATGCACTAGGGACAGTGTTGCTGAAAATGATTAATAGATTAATAGTGCAGGGAGATTTATTTATTTATTCCTCCATTTAATTATTCCTACATCAGCCATAAATGTAATTCAATACCAATAAGATGGAAGCCTTTATTATTCCGATGCCAGGGTGCCATCCAATACATTCCAGTCTGTACCACTTAGCGGGGCAAGATCTTAATGGTCAATCACTGACCTTCATCATAGGAGTGTTAGAGAAAGTGCATGGACATGATACAGACACACACATGCCCATGTTCTTCCTCTAAGACTCATATACTGAAGAAGGTCAGTAATTGACCAACCTGCAATCCATCAGTGGTAGTCGTGCTTGCACAATATAAGAAAAATCACCAGCTTATATGCGCTCCCATGGTCCCGGCCACCAGAGAGGCGGATACTTTTTCCTATAGTGTGCAAGCATGACCACCACTGATGGATTGCAGGGTGGTCTGTAACCATGGAAACAAGAAGTGTATAATGTGATGGAAAAATTAATCCAGCCAGCAAAGGAAGCAATATGGACAATCACAATACATTAGTAAGTGGCTTGTATTAACTTTCTCTACATGATAAATGCAACTTACTGAAGTGAGACAACCCTTTTAAAGAATGATTTTTGAACCGCTTGTTCAGAACAGGAAATCGATTCTTCTGATCCTACCATGTGCGTATAAACACTGGCAGACATCCTCCTCCAAAAGGGATCATTTTTGGGCTTTTTTTAATTTAAAAAGCATAACAAATCAACAGTGCAGTGTGTTATTAAACAGAGTGCTTGCTTCCACTAGGAACAATGCATTTACCCTTATCCATATATTTTGTGGTCACTTGAAGATTACCAATGCTGTCTTGTCGCTAAACAGCCTGAAAGTTGCAGAGGCATACATAATATTTTACTGTAGAAGTCATACAGATAAAATAAAAAAAATCTCTCACCTGTCCTGCGCCGTGGCTCCGCTCCGGTGTCCGGCGCTCCTCTTCTTCTCCGGGGCCGCGCTGCACTGTCCTGACGGCGTACAGCGTCAGGACGTAGTGCGCGCACCCTGACCTGACGCTGCACGCAGTCAGGTGACAGTGCAGCGCCGGGAGAAGAAGACTGAGGAGCGCCGGACCTGGAGCGGAGCCGCGGCGCAGGACAGGTAAGGGATTTTTTTATTTTATTCTTATGGTGGCCTAGTGGGCTGTTCTGAGGGCTGAAGGGGGCACTACTGTGGGCTAATCTGAGGTTTCAAGGGGGCACTACTGTGGGCTGTTCTGAGGTCTGAAGGGGCACTACTGTGGGCTAATCTGAGGTCTCAAGGGGGCACTACTGTGGGCTAATCTGAGGTCTCAAGGGGGCACTACTGTGGGATAATCTGAGGTCTCAAGGGGGCACTACTGTGGGCTGATCTGAGGTCTGAAGGGGGCACTAATGTGGGCTGATCTGAGGTTTGAAGGGGGCACTACTGTGGGCTGATCTGAGGTCTGATGGGGGCACTGTGGGCTGATCTGAGGTCTGATGGGGCACTGTGGGCTGATCTGAGGTCTGATGGGGGCACACTGGGCTGATCTGAGGTCTGATGGGGGCACACTGGGCTGATGTGGGGTCTGATGGGGCACAATGGGCTGATGTGGGGTCTGATGGGGCACAATGGGCTGATTTGAGGTCCGATGGGCACAATGGGCTGATCTGAGGTCTGATGAGGGCACAGTGGGCTGATCTGAGGTCTGATGGGGGCACTGTGGGCTGATCTGAAGTCTGATGGGGGCACACTGGGCTGATGTGGGGTCTGATGGGGCACAATGGGCTGATGTGGGGTCTGATGGGGCATAATGGGCTGATCTGAGGTCTGATGAAGGCACAGTGGGCTGATCTGAGGTCTGATGGGGGTATAGTGGGCTGATGTGAGGTCTGGTGGGGGCACAGTGGGCTGATGTGAGGTCTGATGGGGGCACAGTAGGCTTTTTTTTATTTATTTATTTATTTATTTATATTTTTAATAAATCGAGATTTAAAATCGAGATTTAAATCGTGAATCATCCAAAATTTTTTAAAAAAATCGAGATTTTTTTTTTGCCATATCGCCCAGCTCTACATTCACCATATGTCTACTTGCAGAATTTTGCCAATGTCATTGTATTTTTTAGGATGCTAGTATGGCTTAGAATTTTAGAAGCAAATTTTTAAGAAAATTTCAAAAACTAACTTTTTTAAGAATGAATTCAATTTTGAAGTGACTTTGACTTGCATGATAAAAACCATACATAAATGACCCCATTTTAGAAGCTAAACTTCAAATTATTGAAAATTTTTTTAACCCTTTAGGTGTTCCACAGGAATTAAAGCAAAATAGAGGTGGTTCCAAAATGTAATTTTTTGTTCAGATTTCCCATTTTAACCCCTCCATTTCCCTGTGACACAGCAAGGGTTAACAGCAAAACAATATTTGCTATCCTCAATCTGAAATTTACAGATCTGCACCACATGTGGCTGTAAATTGCTGTATGGGCACACCGCAGAGCTCAGAAGGGAAGAAGCACCATATGGCTTTTGAAGGTCAGATTTTGCTGGAATGGCTTTTAGGCATCATGCTACATTTTAAGAGACCCTGAGGTACCCTTACACAAAGAATGGTTCTCACTGCCATGTCACATTTGCAGAGCCCCTGAAGCACTAGCACATTGTAAAACCCCAAAACTTGCAAACTAAACCCGTTAAGGTGCTTCAGTTTCAAAGAGGTAAACAAAAGACCTAGACCTCATCATCCAAGAGTCAGAATCGCTGTAGTAGTGCAAACAGCAGTAGCAGCACCAGCCATCCAGCCAGTAATAGTAGTAGTAGCAGTAGATCACAGTTTCCCCTTGCTTCCAATAGGCGCCACATTATTAATGAGGATAAAGGGAATGACATTGTGGACTGGATGGCTCACTCCTCATCTTATCCCACATCAGCAGGATGATGTCAATTTCACCTCTGAGTTTGACAAAGTGCCTTGGAGCCAGGGGTCTCAGCATTCCTCCTGCACTACTCCTTGCGGCACAGAAAAGTCTTTCACTTGCATCATCTCTGTCTCACTGGCCCTCTTAGTGGGGCACCTTTTTTTTTCCTAAGAAGAGATAAGAAAATCTCATGCGCTATGAAAGATACTCAATCAAGTCTCTGTGTTGATGAGTATGTTAAAAGTCAGCATATGGACAACCATGTGGAGGAGGTTCAAGGGGAGGTGAGTGACCCCATTTATTATTTATTTTATGCACTATAGAGCGCACATATTCCACAGGACTTTACAGACATTAGCATCATGCTGTCCCCAATGGGGCTCACAGATTTGAACCTAGGACCCCACTGCAAAGCACCAGTGCTAACCAGTACTAACCACTGAGCCAACATGCTGCCCCATGCATAGCTGTGTTGGTAGCAGTGATAGTAGTTGTGGCACTTGATGCCAAACTGATGGTAGTAGTAGGGGAAGTGGTAGCCCTGGCAATGGAGGCACTTGGGGCAAATAAAAAAGTGGTGGGGAGGGTGAGGACTATGACGGTGATTGTGTGTTGTAGAGGACCTGGGAACTGAGGAGGATGTGACATCAGAGGAAGCTTAACTCCCACCTGGCCAAGTTACTAGCAGTGAATTCACTGTGCTACCACTTAGTGGATTCTGCTGCATTTAGGGAACTAATAACGTGCACTCAGCCTTGCTTAAAGATACCTAGCTGTCATTATTTTTCAAAAAAAAGCCCATGTTGGCTGCTCTTTGCAATTCTCGCTGTGCTGCAAGGTGCACGGCACCATGGATACCTGGAGCAGCTGTTGCGGGCAGGGACCGTACACATCTTTAACGACCCACTGGGTCAATGTTTTTCATGACAGGCCAACACTACAGCAACAAAACCAGGTCCTATTGACACATCCACATTTGTGTCAGTCTGGTTCCCATACCAGGTGCTTATCCGCCTCCTCCATGTCCTCCACCATCTTCCCATCTCCAACAAAAGCAGAGTGTTGCTTCCCCTCTCTCTTACTATGTGTAAAGTAAATTGTTGGCATACTGTGTCAGAGATGATCAGCCTAGTAAATGTAGCCACACAGCCAGATCAGTTGTTAAAATTCATCAACATCCTGCTGGCTGTCTCCCTGCCATCTTCTACTGGGCAAGGTAGTCAGAGACATTGTCAAGAGCCTTGTGGTTGTGCTGCATTTGGGGTAAGTAACACATGCTCCCTGCATGGCACATATGATAAATTTAGTGGTGTAACACTTTTTTAAAAAATGCTACAGAGGGTGGTAGCCATGTTGAGGAGATTGTCCTGGCATTTCATAGATTGTAAGTAACATTGTTTGTAAGGCTATTAAAAAAAGACATCCATCCATCTAGTTCAGCCAGTTATCCTGCAAATTGATCCAGAGGAAGGGAAAAAAACCCTGTGAGGTAGAAGCCAATTTTCCTCATTTTAGGGGAAAAAATTCCTTCCCAACTCCAATCAGACAATCAGAATTACTCCCTAAATCAACGACCCCTCTCTAGTAACTATAACCTGTAATATGATTATACTCCAGAAATACATCCAGGCCCCTCTTGAACTCTTTTAGTGAATTCACCATCATCACCTGCTCAGGCAGAGAATTCCAAGTGTCACTGCTCTTACCGTAAAGAATCCTCTTCTATGTTTGTGTAGAAACCTTCTTTCCTCTAGACGTAGACCACAGTCCTGAGTCTAAATAGATCATGGGAGAGATCTCTGTACTGACCCCTGATGTATTTACAAGTATATATATATAGTTATTTTCAGCCATTCTTATGTGGCAAGGAATTGCCTCCAGGATTTGCAGCAACAGAGCGGTCTGACATTGCATCACTTGATCTGTGACTTTCCAACTGGAATTCCATCTTGCATATGCTGGAAGGTCTGTACGACTAGTATAAAGTGGTGAATAATTTCATCCTGCATCAGACTACCTCAGTAGGGAACATGTGTTGTTTTGAGGTCAGGCAGTGGCTGGTCATTAGACACATACAGTGCCTTGCGAAAGTATTTGGCCCCCTGGAACTTTTCAACCTTTTGCCACATTTCAGGCTTCAAACAAAAAGATATAACATTTAACATTTTTGGTGAAGAATCAACAACAAGTGGGCCACAATTGTGAAGTGGATCAAAATTTTTTGGATCATGTAAACCTTTTTTGTAATAATAAAACTGAAAATCGGGGCGTGCAAAATTATTCGGCCCCCTTGCATTAATACTTTGTTGCGCCACCTTTTGCTGCGATTACAGCTGCAAGTCGCTTGGGGTATGTCTCTATCAGTCTTGCACATCTAGAGACTGAAATTCTTGCCAATTCTTCCTTGCAAAACAGCTCAAGCTCTTTGAGGTTGGATGGAGAGCGTTTGTGAACAGCAGTTTTCAGCTCTTTCCACATATTCTCAATTGGATTCAGGTCTGGACTTTGACTTGACCATTCTAAGACCTGTATACGTTTATTATTGAACCATTCCATTGTAGATTTTGCTTTATGTTTGGGATCATTGTCTTGTTGGAAGATAAATCTCTGTCCTGGTCTCAGGTCTTTTGCAGACTCCAACAGGTTTTCATCCAGAATGGTCCTGTATTTGGCTCCATCCATCTTCCCATCAATTTTAACCATCTTCCCTGTCCCTGCAGATGAAAAGCAGGCCCAAACCATGATGCTGCAACCACCACGTTTGACAGTGGGGATGGTGTGTTCAGGGTGATGAGCTGTGTTGCTATTACGCCAAACATATCGTTTTGCATTGTTTCCAAAAAGTTTGATTTTGGTTTCATCTGACCAGAGCACCTTCTTCCACATGTTTGGTGTGTCTCCCAGGTGGCTTGTGGCAAACTGTAAACAAGACTTTTTATGGATATCTTTGAGAAATGGCTTTCTTCTTGCCACTCTTCCATAAAGGCCAGATTTGTGAAGTGTTCGACTGATTGTTGTCCTATGGACAGACTCTCCCACCTCAGCTGTAGATTTCTGCAGTTCATACAGAGTGATCATGGGCCTCTTGGCTGCATCTCTGATCAGTCTTTTCCTTGTTTGAGATGAAAGTTTAGAGGGACGGCCGGGTCTTGGTAGATTTGCAGTGGTCTGATACTCCTTCCATTTCAATATGATCGCTTGCACAGTGCTCCTTGGGATGTTTAAAGCTTGGGAAATCTTTTGGTATCCAAATCCGGCTTTAAACTTCTCCACAACAGTATCACTGACCTGTCTGGTGTGTTCCTTGGTCTTCATGATGCTCTCTGTGCTTTAAACAGAACCCTGAGACTATCACAGAGCAGGTGCATTTATATGGAGACTTGATTACACACAGGTGGATTCTATTTGTCTTCATCAGTCATTTAGGACAACATTGGATCATTTAGAGATCCTCAATGAACTTTTGTAGTGAGTTTTCTGAACTGAAAGTAAATGGGCCGAATAATTTTGCACGCCCAACTTTTCAGTTTTATTAGTACAAAAAAGTTGAAATGATTCAATAAATTTTGTTCCACTTCACAATTGTGACCCACTTGTTGATTCTTCTCCAAAATTTAAAATGTTATATCTTTTTGTTTGAAGCCTGAAATGTGGCAAAAGGTTGAAAATTTCCAGGGGGCCGAATACTTTTGCAAGGCATTGTATGTTGTACAGTCATGGCCAAAAGTTTTGAGAATGATACAAATATTAATTTTTACAAAGTCTACTGCTTCAGTTTTTATAATGGCAATTTGCATATACTCCAGAATGTTATAAAGAGTGATCAGCTTAACAGCAATTACTTGCAAAGTCAATATTTGCCTAGAAAATGAACTTTATCCCCCAAAACACATTTCAACATCATTGCAGCCCTGCCTTAAAAGGACCAGCTAACATCGTTTCAGTGATTGCTCCATTAACACAGGTGTGGGTGTTGATGAGGACAGGGCTGGAGATCAATCTGTCATGATTAAGTAAGAATGACACCACTGGACACTTTAAAAGGAGGCTGGTGCTTGGCATCATTGTTTATAACCATGGTTATCTCTAAAGAAACACGTGCAGTCATCATTGCACTGCACAAAAATGGCCTAACAGGGAAGAGTATCGCAGCTAGAAAGATTGCACCTCAGTCAACAATCTATCGCATCATCAAGAACTTCAAGGAGAGAGGTTCCATTGTTGCCAAAAAGGCTCCAGGGCGCCCAAGAAAGACCAGCAAGCGCCAGGACCGTCTCTTAAAAGTGTTTCAGCTGCGGGATCGGGCTACCAGCAGTGCAGAGCTTGCTCAGGAATGGCAGCAGGCAGGTGTGAGTGCATCTGCACGCACTGTGAGGCGGAGACTCTTGGAGCAAGGCCTGGTCTCAAGGAGGGCAGCAAAGAAGCCACTTCTCTCCAGAAAAAAACATCAGGGACAGACTGATATTCTGCAAAAGGTACAGGGAGTGGACTGCTGAGGACTGGGGTAAAGTCATTTTCTCTGATGAATCCCCTTTTCGATTGTTTGGGACATCTGGAAAACAGCTTATTCGGAGAAGACGAGGTGAGCGCTACCACCAGTCTTGTCTCATGCCAACTGTAAAGCATCCTGAAACCATTCATGTGTGGGGTTGCTTCTCAGCCAAGGGAATCGGCTCTCTCACAGTCTTGCCTAAAAACACAGCCATGAATAAAGAATGGTACCAGAATGTCCTCCGAGAGCAACTTCTCCCAACCGTCCAAGAGCAGTTTAGCGATCAACAATGCCTTTTCCAGCATGATGGAGCACCTTGCCATAAAGCAAAGGTGATAACTAAATGGCTCAGGGAACAAAACATAGAGATTTTGGGTCCATGTCCTGGAAACTCCCCAGATCTTAATTCCATTGAGAACTTGTGGTCAATCATCAAGAGACGGGTGGACAAACAAAACCCTACAAATTCTGACAAAATGCAAGCATTGATTGTGCAAGAATGGACTGCTATCAGTCAGGATTTGGTCCAGAAGTTGATTGAGAGCATGCCAGGGAGAATTGCAGAGGTCCTGAAGAAGAAGGGTCAACACTGCAAATATTGACTTGCTGCATTAACTCATTCTAACTGTCAATATAAGCTTTTGTTACTCATAATATGATTGCAATTATATTTCTGTATGTGATAAAAACATCTGACAAACACACATAAAAACCAGAGGGCAGCAGATCATGTGAAAATATAATATTTGTGTCATTCTCAAAACTTTTGGCCATGACTGTATACTCAGGTCTTTCAAAGAAGCTATCAGATTTGCCCGTAGCGACAACTGTGGCATCAACAATGTCATCCCCCAGATATTTATCTTAGAGCAGACTCTCACACAACACGGGATGGCAGAAGAAGAACAGCTTACATATGTTGCAGCACACCATATTGCTATTGAGGACCAACATGGGCAAAGTCCCACAGAGGAGGAAGTGGAGGAGGAGGAGGGGGATAAAGAGCTACCACAGAAGGAGGAGGAGTGGGTGGTGGAGAAGCAGGAGGCTGATAATGTTGATGTCAACGACACTGGCCATGACTACCAATCATCACTATGGGGGATGGAGTCCTCAGGCACGCTGGTGAGCATGGCAAGTTGTATGCTTGCTTGCTTGCTTGCTTATGTGCTGACATGCATGTGGTTAGCATAAAATAATCTGCTAATTACTGAATAGTCATACTGGATAGATCTTGGCTATCAAAATGGAGGAATGTTTTCCTGTAGCCGAAAGGGAGGCCAAATTGCTTTAATACCAAGATATGCTGTGTACGCTGCTTGCTGCAGATTTCAATTTGCAGGCACCTGTTATTCACGTGTCTGAAAAGGAGACCCCTCTCTGCTGTCCGCCGAGTAACCCACCTCCTACTGTCTCCACTATCACAGGCAGCAGAAGCCAGTTCCGATCAACATGATGGGCCAGTTCTTTCTCTCTGCAGTGTCTTGTCCTGCCTCCAATGTCATCTGAAGCCAATGAATGGATCTGCCATTGCAGGTGGTGGTTATTTATCACCAACTCCATTAAGCCACTACTGCTATCTGTCTGTCTACCATCATGTTCCGTACAGTATGACTGCTGCCACCGCAGATGCTACTTCCCGCTGCTAATCCCCAACTGCCACTTCTATTACTCCTACTGCCACTATCATAACTTCTACACAGCTGCCACTACTACTAATCTACTACCCCAACACAGCCTTACACACATCTACTGCAGTGTCTGGTCCATGTTGCACTGTTAATGCTTCCGCTACTACCACGTGCCACTATTACCCTAACCTTTACACATCCACTGTATATTGCTGCTGCTCCCAATACTCCCAATTAAAAGGCAGAATTTTTCCAAACTTGTACAGAACAAGTCACTGTTTCGCCTGACAATTAACACTTGTGTTTGTATAAATACAGGCAGGCATTCTTCCACCATTAAGGCATCATTTTTGGACACTTGTTCCCTAAAAGCCACTTTTTTTTTCTTTTTTTTTTTTGCAATAACACTGTGTATGTTTAAACACCATCTGCCCCTGTTTTTAAACAGGCTGTTTGTTAACACTGTCGCTAACCAAGCGCTTACCCATAGCTATATATGTCAGTGTCACCATGACATGACATTTGCTGTTGCTCTCGTGTTAACGCGCTTCAAAGGAGAGGAGGAAAGAGAGCAAGATTTTGAAAAAAAAATAGCAAAAAAGGGAAAAGCAAGGTAGAAAATATTCTAGTCCACATATCGAATTTTTGAAAAAAATTTGACAAATTGGACATATATACACATACATACACTTTATATACAGATAGGGGGACATTTATTAAGACCAACATTTTACAAATCAGTCTTAATCTATCTTCCGCTAGTGTCAAGCGCTGGAACTATAAAGTGGTGCATGCGCCAAACGGAGCTGGTATAGATTTCAGGTATGATCCACACCATTCTCCTGCCTTGCACTGCCCATTCCTCATCCGCTAAACCCACAAAAAAGGGTGTGAGATAAATTTTGCAACTTTTTATGGGTAAACGTCCCCCATACTTATTATACCTATATATCCAACTTTTACTAAACCACTGTGATATAACTCATATATTGTGGCCAGTGTCATGTGAATCTATTCCTGATGTCTCAGAACAATACTTTTTATGAGCAAACTATTGTTTTGGTAAGAGAAATATACTTTATCATTGATATTAGTGTTCCTGGCATATTTACGAGCATCATGACTGACTTTCTATATTGCTCGTAATGAAAATTAAGACTGACAAATACTATGGTTACAATATTACTACTCTACAATCAGTATGTGACTCAATCTGCCAAGTGTTTTTGAGGCACCTGCGTTATGCTGGCACGCAGCTGGCTCATAACATTGCTATTAGTGGATATTACTTCTGGCATATTCCTGGATATTGCTAGTATGCGTACATTTATAAATTGCCATTATTACTGCTGCAGACGTACTAATGGGCATTACTTGCTTGCGCAGTCCACCTTCTGGCTGTGCAGTACTATTATTGTGTTCTCAGTGCTGATGCCCTAGAGTCAGGGCCGGTTTTAGCCAAAATGTGGCCCTGGGCGAAATTAAAAGAGGGGCCCCAAATTCTGAAGTACTGTATCAACAGTCATATTTATTCACTTGACACAAGGGGGGAAGTCACCACCGTGGCCCACGATGTCAAAATGGATGATGACATCCAGGGACCTGAGCAGAGGTTGGAGAGTACCAGAGCCGAGAGCCAGGGTCAGGAAGCAGGTAAGGCCTAGTTCACACTTCAGTTATTTGATCAGTTACATACCTCCCAACTTTTTAAAATTGCAAAGAGGGACAATGTGTGCAGAGCGCATCACGGCAGTTTTTTTTATACTAGGCCACGCCTCTAACTCCGCCCAAATCATAATTACTGGAGCCCCTGCGGCCTTTTTTTTTTCCTTGCGCTTCATTGTTTATATAAATATAAACACATAAATTATCAGATTATAGATATTTTAAGGTCCAAATTGCACCAAATAATGAAGTTCTGCTCTAATATACAGGTAGAAACCAAACAGATAGTTTAGTAAGGAGCAATTTAGTAAATTTATTAATGCACAATTATGCATTAGTTCTCCAGGACAAAAAGAGGGACATTTAAGGATCAAAGAGGGACAGAGGGACTTAGGTCAAAAAGAGGGACACTTGGGAGGTATGCAGTTATTGTGAGCCAAAACCAGTAGTGAGGCCTCCTCAGAGATAAGGTGTAATGGAAAAGATCCTGTTCTATGTTTTTGACCTGCACCTAGTTTAGGCTCACAATAACTGATGGAAATAACTGAAGTGTGAACTCAGCCTAAGGGTTCATGCAGGCGGCCGTTGCTCATCTGCAATATACGGGTACCGGCTATGTGCTCACCATATCATAGATGCGGACCCATTCACTTGAATAGATCCGCAATCCAGAAAGAGCAGTGTGGAACGGAGACACAGAACCCCACAGAAGCACTATGGAATACTTCCATGGGGTTCCTTTCGGTGCCTCTGCACCGCAGAAAAATAGAACATGTTCTATTTTTTTGCAGTGCGGACGGATCATGGACTCATACAAGTTGAATGGGTCTGGATCAGTCTGCTGCAACCGTACAGATGGTGCCCGTGCATTGGGGACCGCAAATTGCATTTGTGTGGATGAGCCCTAAGTGTGCTTTTCTTGCTTAACGCCGAAATAATCAGAAAACACCTGAAAATAGTCCCTGTTACCAGTGCTGTATATAGAGACAGCAGGGATATGGAGATCATTTGTTCTCTGCATTCAAAGTAAAAAAGTAAATAGAAAGAAATATGAAAAAAAAGTAAAACTGCAAGTAGAAATGAAAAAAAGTGGATTTCTTTATTCACCTAAATACTCATGGGAATAAAGGAATCCACTTATTTCACTGAAGTCAGAAGGCTGCCTTTTTTCCATAATTTTAGATAGACAGATAGATATTAGATAGATAGATAGATAGATAACAAAAAATGAGGCAGCACACCAGACTTGTGCAAAAAGTTGTGGATCCACAACTTTTTGCACAAGTCTGGTGTGCTGCCTCATTTTTTGTTATTTATCGATTGAAGACTCTGAGCCTGGAGCCATTGAGGATTTTTGCACCCACCTTCACCTTTACTGTGCTGCTGTGTCTTTCTGTTTGGAGATAGATAGATAGATAGATAGATAGATAGATAGATAGATAGATAGATAGATAGATAGATAGAATAATATGACATATGTGCTGCTGTGTCTTTCTGTTTGGAGATAGATAGATAGATAGATAGATAGATAGATAGATAGATAGATAGATAGATAGATAGAATAATATGAGATAGGTAGATATGACATATCCCCAAAAAATAAAACACAAGCGGCACAGCAGGAGTAATGTGAATCACGCTGTGCCAGCAGCTGTGGAAGTGATCCAGAATCCAAGTAAATAGAAAAGAAAATTCCACACTACTTCCAAAAGTTGTTCAATGTGACGTTTCAGTCCTTTTACCGGGAATTTTCTCACACAGTATTTTTACTGTCCTGGTAAGAGGACTGAAAGGTTGCTTTGAACAACTTTTGGGAGCAGTGTGGAATTTTCTTTTCTAGATAGATAAATTATAGATATGAGAGAGATAGATAGATAGATAGATAGATAGATAGATAGATAGATAGATAGAGATAGATAGATAGATAGATAGATAATAGATAGATAGTAGATAGATAGATAGATAGATAGAGATAGATAGAGATAGATAGATAGATAGATAGATAGATAGATAGATAGATAGATAGATAGATAGATAGATAGATAGATAGGAGATAGACAGATATGAGATAGATAGGAGATAGATAGATAGATAGATAGATAGATAGATAGATAGATAGATAGTAGATAGATATGAGAGAGAGATAGATAGATAGATAGATAGATAGATAAATATGAGATAGATAGATAGATAGATAGATAGATAGATAGAAAAAAAAAAGATATCGGCAGCACCGCACAGTACAGCTAAGGTGCAAGCCCAGTGACCTGACAGCGATCCAATAACAAAAATAAAAAATCAGGCATCACTCTCAAAAAAGTAAAAGGCAAATCAAAATTTATTTACCCATGTGGGACGTGCTACGTTTCGGCTCGACTGAGCCGAAACGTCGCACGTCCCACATGGGTAAATAAATTTTGATTTGCTTTTTACTTTTTTGAGAGTGATGCCTGATTTTTTATTTTTGTAGATAGATAGATAGATAGATAGATAGATAGATAGATAGATAGATAGATAGAAAAAGAAGATGTGGGTGCAAATCCTCAGGACACTTGGTAAATTAATCCACTTTAGATAAATCCAGAGAAAATAAGGCAGCACTCCAATAAATGGTGAAAAGGTGAAGAGAAGACCCTTTTATTACCCTTGGCAACGTTTCAGCCCAAACTCAATGAGGCCTTTGTCAAGCAAATACACAGTGTTCACAGAAGTGTTATATAGCCCCAACTAACATTTCATGGGGTAATTAGTGACTTAATTGGCAATTAAAAAATGAAAATTACATAATGTGATATAAAATGATATACATAGTACAATAAATATATTTTGGTATAGCAGTGCCCACACATTGCAAAACGTGATATGTGCTCACTTTAATTCATATACAATTGCATCAGTTTATATTTATATATGTAAATAGGTGCAAACCCTAGTGTCATGTGTGTATTAAAATCACCACATAGATGCATGTGTAATCAATTACATAACAGCTATCTTAGCTGATGATATACATAGTTCAATTGAAAAGAAATCCAAAGTCCAGCTTACCATTAATGGCTCGGTAAAACATGTGTATGCCGGCGTCCCTGTAAACAGACAGCGTCTGCGCCGAGAATGTCAGTGCGTCATCCCAGTCCCGCAGCGCCAGAACGCCCGAAGAGAAAGCACCACCACGTAACGTGAAGCGCAATGACCTCAGACGCCTGACGCAAGACAGGGGGTGGGGCACGCACCAGGCAATCTCAGCACACCATCGGGGCCGCCCAGGGGCGGGGACATCGTCATAAGGGGAGCAGAGACATCGTCATCGTCACAATGACAAAATGACCTTACGTTGGAGTGCTGCCTTATTTTCTGTGGATTTATTTAGATAGGTAGATAGATAGATAGATAGATAGATAGATAGATAGATAGACAGATATTAGATAGATAGATAGATAGATAGATATGAGATAGACAGATATTAGATAGATAGATAGATAGATAGATAGATAGATAGACAGATATGAGATAGATAGATAGATAGATAGATAGATAGATAGATAGATAGATAGATAGATAACATTAGATAAATAGATATTAGACAGATTATAGTATATACAGTGTAGAGAAGAGGTCCTGAACATTCTCTGCAGGCTGCCTCCCCTCCTGTACCTACCATTAATTTACTGCAGCACAGAGAGGAGAGAGGGGCCATCAGCGGATTTTTCAGTTAATAAGGGGATGACTGACTGCTGTGAAGCCGGAGCTATGGATGCAGCACCCAGCTCCTCACCACAGCAATAAGGACCCTGCTGGCTACAGTGGGCGTGAGACCAGAGCCCAGCACTCCTAGGTCTGATGTCTGTGCTTTTCTCAGGTGTGGCCACCTGTTTGCCCCCTCCTAATGCCAGCCCTGCCTAGAGTAGCTCTAGTGAGCAGTGGTAATTCTGCAAAAATGACAATGTCTGTATATCTTCTATACTGCAGTGTCTTATACTATTGATACGTTTTACCATGTAAATAATAGAGGAAGGCATGCAAATACAGCAAGTACTATACTACTTTCTAAGTACACTGTGAGATAAGCAAATAGGCTGCATGCCATGGTACTGCGTGTGCTGACTAAATCACTAGTTTACCCTTCTTCAGCTGTAGGTTATAAATTAGTACAGTTGAAAAAAAAACACATATACCTGTCAAGTTCAACCGAGGAATGAAATGGATGTGGGTGTAGGGAAGAGGTGTAGGTAACAGCAATTCTACACGTTCCCATAAGTATTAATGTTGTTTTGATCTAATAAAGCATCTACAGGTGTCAAGTCATTTTTTTAAAACAATCAACTACTCCTGCTGTAACTAGTTCCCTAGATTTTATTGATCCACAGTTCTAATGGTGAAGAAGCCTTGCCACCTCTGGAGACTGAACCTCTTCTGACCAGACAGAGGCAGGGCCCCCTTATCTATTGACGGTATTTTATGTGGAACAGCTTTTGTTAATGTTCCCTCTTTGATGTATCTTCTTAAAGAAGACCTCTTACCACGAAATGCAATGTAATCTCTAGGTAGCATGTTATAAAGCAGGGGAGATGATCAGCCTCTGTCATTAATATCAGATCGATGGGGGTCCATCTCCTAGCACCCCTGCTGATAAGCTGTTTGAAGAGGCTGTGGTGCTTGTGTGACCACTGCATCCTCTTCAAGGGTTACCTGCACTGAGGATAGGTCATCGATACTATGACTATTGCAAATCTCTTTAATTCTTTTATCTTTTTTCATAACTAAGACCCTCCATGCCCCTTATCAGTTTAGTCGCTCTCCTCTGTACCTTTTCCAGCTGAAGAGCATACTTTCTATGGACTAGTGCCCAGAACTGAACTGCATATTCCAGATGAGGCCGCACCAATGCTTTGTAAAGTGGTAATATTACATCCCTGCCCCGAGAGTCCATGTCTCGTTTAATACATAACAATATCCTGGTGGCCTTAGAAGCAGATGATTGACAGTGTATGCTGTTATTTAATCTACCATCTACAAGGACACCCAAATCCTTCTCTACAAGTGCCTCCCCCATTGTTACATCCCCTATGACATGATGCACAGAGGTTATTACTACCAAAATGCATAACTGTACATTTATCCACATTGAACCTCATTGGCCAAGTTGATACCCAATCATTCAGAGTGTTCAAGTCAGCTTGTATTTGATGGACATCTTCCATAGACTGTACAGTACTACATAGCTTAGTGTCATCTGCAAAACTAGAAATGGTGCTATTATTCCCATCCTCTATACCATTAAAAGTTAACTAATAGAAACTTATCAGAGTTTACTAAACTTGGTGGGTTATGAGTATATTTTACTGTCAGCTGTTTCTCTGCTAGGGGGGTGGGGCGGGTGGTTTAAGGAGACTATAATCTAACAAATGTACTTCTCTCTTTTTTGTCTCCTATTGGATGAATTGTATCAACCCCAATTGTTTGTATTTTATATGTAAAATGTTTCATCAAAAAGTGTCTGATTTAAAAATGGGGGACTAGCACCTTGTGGCACACCCCTGGGAATCATTGATTACAATCCAATCCAATTTTAAATAAAATTACAATGTATACTTTCTAAGCTTATAAACCTCATTTTATCTGGAGGACAGTATCAAATGTCTTTGGAAAATCCCAAAACACCATTGGGGGAATTTCTGATGCCAATCTTAATAAGAAAACTTTCTGGCATAAGATGTGCCAGAATTATTAAGAGGTAATGCCAGAAACAAGCAGCTGGTGTACCTTTCAGGTATACAATGTGCAATGTTCTGGAGGACATATTATTAAATGTGTTGGGTTGCAGAGGTCAGGTTCAGCATGGCAGTGGGGCAGCAGCAGAGAAAGATAAGAAGAAATATTGTAAACTGTACGTCCTGGATATCGGGGATTATCCTTTCGGCAATCACCTTGGAGAAGATAAACAGCAGGTGTAAGGAAGTAGATGAAGTGTGCTGAAGTACTTGAGTAAGATCCATGGTGTGGTGAGATACAGCTGTAACTATTTTGTGTTTCATGAGTAACTGTCCTTTGAGAGATAGTAGTTAATCATGAAGGACTTTATTATATGGACTGCCCCTGAATGCAAGGGTGGTTTATACTAGATTGTAAATCTTGGCTAGTCTTGCACATTGATTTTTAATCTGGGACATTCTGGAATGTGAACTGCTTTCCTGTATGTGGACTTGATAGAGACTGCCCTAAGTGACTGAAAAAATGTCAAATAAAAAGTAAATCTGTCGGTGACGAGAATTAGATTATCAGATGTTGCTTTGTCCCCTCTGATGAAAAAAAGAAGAAAAAAGTAAAATGGATAAAAATGAAAAGATGGATAAATATTTGGGATCTCCCCAATCCTTTATATCAAGGTATAAAGTTAAAAAAAGGAGGGAGGAGAAGGCAGCTAGGATGGAGGTAGAACAAATTGATACAGTTATATCAGAACAGGAAAATGCTGTGGAGGGTTGTACAATTACAGTGAAAGAAAATACTAAAGATCCATCCTTGAAAGAGATCTCTCAGCAAATTACAGACTGTCTCCAAGCAGAGGGAAATGTTTTGAAGGCATTGGGAAGTAGAGAATAAACGGTGATTTAACCTGGATAAGAGAGGATATGTAGAAAGTAGACTAGATGAAGCTGGGCATAGAATTAGCACTCTAGAAGATATGTGGTGAAAGATTAGAAGTAAATGGACATAATGAATAAAATGTTGTTGGAGAAATGAATTGGCCTTGAGAATAGGTTGAGGCGCAAAAATATAATAGTGGGTTTGTCAGAGAGAGTGGAGGGTGAGGACCCCACAAAGTCTGTATCTGAGCGGTTGTTACAATTGTTTGGAGAAAGTCTTCTTAGTGGATAGGGCTAAACAGAGAATTCTAGTGGAGCCCCCTCGCTTAATGTTGGCAAGAGATAGAGACATTATACTGAAAAAAGCAAGAGAGACACACTCTTTATTATATAATAACTTGGTGGTGATGATCTTCCCTGATTATCTACCAGAAACGCAAAAGAAAAGGATAACCTTTGTGGATATAAAAAGGAGAATGAAAGCTAAAGGATTTCACTATTCACTAGTCTTGTTTCTTGATGCACCTAAAGAAGTGTCAGACTGGCTTGTACCTAAAGCATTTATCATGGAATGTGACAGGTTTAAAAGATGGAATTTTATGTTTACAGGAGACTCACTTGGTACCTTCGTCCAGGGGCGTAGCTAAAGACTCATGGGCCCTGGTGCAAGAGTTCAGCTTGGGCCACCCCGCCCCCCCTTCCCTCAGCGCTGGTGCACCTAGCTTTTCTGCCGGCCAAGTCAAAAATTGAACCCCCCATGCCAAATTTTCACCCTAACCTTTTCCCTCCTAACATTACGTATATCACTACAGAACATACAGGGTAGGCTACATTCACACGACAGTTGCTTTTGCGGCCTCCGATCCGCATATTTTGCGGCTCAGATGCGGACCCATTCACTTCAATGGGTCAGCAAAAAAATGCGGACAGCACACTGTGTGCTGTCCGCATCCGTATGTCCGTTCCATAACCCCTCAAAAAAAATAGAACATGTCCTATTTTTGTCCGTTTTGGGGACAAGGATAGGCATTGTTACAGCGGATCCACACAAAAAAATGAATGCCATACGGAACATCATCTGTTTTTTTTGCGGGTCCGCAATTTGCAGATCGCAAAACACAACATTCGTGTGAATGTACCCTAATACAGAGTCCCATACCTCGCATATCCAGTGAGGTCTCCTCTGATGTAGATCTTCTCTTTCCTCATCTTCTCCTTTCAGACCAGACACCATTTTTCATCCATTTCTCATCTCTGCAGTTTGACAGAAAAAAATCTTAGTTTATTACTTTTCCATCATCCTCCCGTCTTCTGGACAAATCATCCTACCACCCCCAGTACTGTGCCACTAGTACCACACAGATAGTGCCCTTCAATAATTATTGCCACACAGTGTCCTAAAATAACTGCGCCCAGCAAATAGTGCCCCTGACAGTAATAGTGTAAACATAACGTCCTCCAAAAATAACTGCGCAATGCTGATACTGTGCCAGGGTGCCCCCCACAGTAATAGTGCTCCTGACAGTAATAGTGTAAACATAACGTCCCCCAGAAATAACTGCGCTATGCTGATACTGTGCCAGGGTGCCCCCACAGTAATAGTGCTCCTGACAGTAATAGTGTAAACATAACGTCCCCCAGAAATAACTGCACTGTGCTGATACTGTACCAGGGTGCCCCCTACAGTAATAGTGCTCCTGACAGTAATAGTGTAAACATAACGTCTCCCAGAAATAACTGCGCTGTGCTGATACTGTGCCAGGGTGCCCCCTACAGTAATAGTGCTCCCCAAAGTCCCAACTAATAATTCTCTGCCAGAGTGCACTTGTTAGTAATAGTGCCCCCAACAGTACTAATGTCCCCACTGTGCCCCAGAAGTAATAATGCTTCCATAGTGCCCATACTAGTCATCATATTCCCCAGAGAACCCCAGTAGTAATAATTTTCCTTATATGTGACAGTACAAAAATGCCCCTTCATGTGTGCCAGTGCAAAAAAAAACCTTTTAATGTCCCCAGTTGAGCTAATGTCCCCATAGTGCCCCATAATGTGCCAGTATAAAATACCCCTAAATAGTGCCCCCCGTAGATGCCCCCATAGTACCCGCCATAATGTGTCCCAGTATAAAACGCCCCTTCTTTGTGGCCTCTGTAGATAGAGCCATAGAGCCCCCCAATAATGTGCCAGTAAGAAGAGCCCCCATAGTGCCCCAATAATGTGTCAGTAAGAAGTGCCCCCAATATTGTGCCAGAAGTGCCCCCAAAATTTCCCCCCCAATAATGTGCCAGTAAAAAGTGTCCCACCTCCATAGATGCCCCCCAAATCATGTGCCAATAAGAAATGCCCCAAGTGCCCCCATGTGCCAGTAAGAAATGCCTCCATGTGCCAAGAAATGCCCCCAGTGCCAAGAAATGCCCCCATGTGCCAGTAAAAAAATGGCCCCATGTGCCAGTAAAAAAATGTCCCATGTGCCAGTAAGAGAAATGCCCCCAGTGCCCCCATGTGTCAGTATAAAAATGCCCCCAGTGCCCCCATGTGCCAGTAAACAAATGCCCGAGGGTGCCCCCATTTGCCAGTAAGAAAGGCCCGCATGTGCCAATAAGAAAGGCCCCCAGTGCCCCCATGTGCCAGTAAAAAAAAATGCCCCCAGTGCCCCCATGTGCCAATAAAAAATGCCCTCAGTGCCCCCATTAAAAAGAGCTCCGGTCCGTTGGCATCATACAAAAAAAATAAACACTTATACTTACCTCCATCAGCAATGCGATGCAGGACTCTTCCGGCCTGTGTCCCGCGCTGTACAGTTCAGGCATCGCAATTACGTCATCGTGCCGCCTGCACCGGCCTCTGATAGACGCCTCTCCCTCCCCTGCCCCAAAGCACAGGCATCTGTATCGCCGTCCTGAGGACGGTGATACAAATGAATATGGAGATGAGCGCTTCCACAATGGAAGCACTCATCTCCCTCTGCCCCGCCACCGCCTCCTGTGACCAGGGCCGCGCCGCACCTCGGCTAATTGGCAACTGCGACCGCTGCGACCCTATAGCTACGCCTCTGCTTTCGTCCTTTAAGGTGATTGTGGGGCAATGGGTGAGGCTTTCTAACTATCCTACCTAATTGGCACGGGAGTTAGCGTACTTGGTTCTTAGAAGTGATTTTTCATGTTTTGGATCTCCAGGGTTAATATGTGATGCTGCATTCTTGGTTGGGTGGAATAAAAATAACAATAGTCGGATTATATTTAACACCTGGAGCTTCTTTAGAGATACTGGTTAAGAGTCAGCAATATATAGATACGTTTCCAAAAGGTGCAGGATGGTTAGTTAGGGATTTTAAAAAATGTAATTGATGATGTAATGGATCTTGTGTCAAAGAATGATGAGGGTGATAGGTCAGGAATGCAGGACTATTTTTGCCAAATGTATTGAAGAAATTGGGTGGTTAAATGTTTGGAGGGAAAGATTTCCAAAATAGAAGGCTTATAAATGTTATTCAGCAACACAGCAGGCTATATCACGTATTGACCTGGTATTATCTAATGAGGTGGGATTTAATATAATCTTGGATGTTAAAATGGGTCCCAGACCATTCCCCCTTAGAGGTGGAATTTAAGCAATTGGTTGATATGGGAGAATGTTATTTTAACATTTAGCCTTTTTGGTTAAAGTTGGAGAAGATTTGGATACTAAACAAGAAGTTTTTTCAAAGACACAATACCCGAGGATAGGTCATCAGTAGTAAAATCACAGAAAAACCCCTTTAATTCCTTTTATTGTAATGTATTGTCTTGTGTAAGTCATTTATACGTGGTACCTGAAGGAATAAATTTTGCAGTATAATTTACTACTCATTCTTGAGTTCAAAACCCAGAATGAGATGGAATTCAAATGAATGAAATACAAGTTACACTCGTGAATATTCACCTCTTATCTTGTCATTTTTCGATCTGCATTGATTACTTTCTTAATACAGTATATCTTTAACCCCTTCATGGTCTGTTACGTAATAGTACATTACATGCTAGGCCTTTAAACATGGCACCCACTCCAGAGCGCAGTGGGCGCCATAGTAATGGGTCACTGCTGTTCACATAGCAAACACTCATGGCTAATGTTGATTATGGACATTTAACCGCTGAGATGCCATAGTCAAATGTGACCACGGCATCTGGGAGTGCAAAAACCTGGAAGTGCACACCAGGTGTGTACTGTCTCCCCCTAGCAAGGATCTGGGGAGCTGGATGACGTGTGCAGCAGCCTCAGTCTTCCTGAATGATCTGAAGCTGCCACAATAGGTTCCTATGGAGATTCTGCCTATGGCAGTACTCTATAGGAAAACAGCATAAGTTTCATAGAAGCCAATGTTAATGCACTGGGGTCTATGAGAGAAGCAATCTTTACTATAGTTCCCTAGGGGAAATATTAAAAAGTGTAAAAAAAAAAAAAATGTTTTTCAAAATCTAAAGAAATAAAAATAAAAAAATAATGGAAATAAAAATAGACAAACCAAAAAATAAACATCATGGTCATCGCCACGTGCAAAAACACCCGTACTGTTAAAATCTAAAAATGCTTGTCCCGTACGGCATACAGCCAATTTGCCTTTTTTTGTTGTTGTTGCTTCTCTTCCCACAAAAAAATTAATAAAAAGTGATCACAAAGTCATACACACCTCACAAAGATATCAATGGAAGGTATAGATCACTTTGCAGAAAATTATTCCTCACACAGCTCCGTACATATACAGTGCCTTGCGAAAGTATTTGGCCCCCTGGAACTTTTCAACCTTTTGACACATTTCAGGCTTCAAACAAAAAGATATAACATTTTAAATTTTTGGTGAAGAATCAACAACAAGTGGGTCACAATTGTGAAGTGGAACGAAATTTATTGGATCATTTAAACTTTTTTGTAATAATAAAACTGAAAAGTTCGGCATGCAAAATTATTCGGCCCATTTACTTTCAGTTCAGAAAACTCACTCCAGAAGTTCATTGAGGATCTCTGAATGATCCAATGTTGTCCTAAATGACTGATGAAGATAAATAGAATCCACCTGTGTGTAATCAAGCCTCTGTATAAATGCACCTGCTCTGTGATAGTCTCAGGGTTCTGCATCATGAAGACCAAGGAACACACCAGGCAGGTCCATGATACTGTTGAGGAGAAATTTAAAGCCGGATTTGGATACCAAAAGATTTCCCAAGCTTTAAACATCCCAAGGAGCACTGTGCAAGCGATAATATTGAAATGGAAGGAGTATCAGACCACTGCAAATCTACCAAGACCCGGCCATCCCTCTAAACTTTCATCTCAAACAAGGAGAAGACTGATCAGAGATGCAGCCAAGAGGCCCATGATCACTCTGGATGAACTACAGAGATCTATAGCTGAGGTGGGAGAATCTGTCCATAGGACAACAATCAGTCGAACACTTCACAAATCTGGCCTTTATGGAAGAGTGGCAAGAAGAAAGCCATTTCTCAAAGATATCCATAAAAACTCTCATTTACAGTTTGCCACAAGCCACCTGGGAGGTGGCTTTCCCAAAGAAGGTGCTCTGGTCAGATGAAGCCAAAATCAAACTTTTTGGAACCAATGCAAAACGATATGTTTGTCATAAAAACAACACAGCTCATCACCCTGAACACACCATCCCCACTGTCAAACATGGTGGTGGCAGCATCATGGTTTGAGCCTGCTTTTCATCAGCAGGGACAGGGAAGATGGTTAAAATTGATGGGAAGATGGATGGAGCCAAATACAGGACCATTCTGGATGAAAACCTGTTGGAGTCTGCAAAAGACCTGAGACTAGGACGGAGATTTATCTTCCAACAAGACAATGATCCCAAACATAAAGCAAAATCTACAATGGAATGGTTCAAAAATAAACGTATCCAGGTCTTAGAATGGCCAAGTCAAAGTCCAGACCTGAATCCTATTGAGAATATTTGGAAAGAGCTGAAAACTGCTGTTCACAAACGCTCTCCATCCAACCTCAAAGAGCTCGAGCTGTTTTGCAAGGAAGAATGGGCAAGAATTTCAGTCTCTAGATGTGCAAAACTGATAGAGACATACCCCAAGTGACTTGCAGCTGTAATCGCAGCAAAAGGCGCCGCAACAAATTATTAATGCAAGGGGGCCGAATAATTTTGCACGCCCCACTTTTCAGTTTTATTATTACAAAAAAAGTTTAAATGATCCAATAAATTTCGTTCCACTTCACAATTGTGACCCACTTGTTGTTGATTCTTCACCAAAAATGTAAAATGTTATATCTTTTTGTTTGAAGCCTGAAATGTGGCAAAAGGTTGAAAAGTTCCAGGGGGATGAATACTTTCGCAAGGCACTGTAATTACTATATAATTATAGGGGTCAGAATATGACAATGAAAGAAAAAACTAATTGTTTTCAAGATTTTTTTTCACTATTAAAGGGTTTCTGTCATCAAATTTAACCCTTTTAAACCTGCTGACATTAGCGATGTGCTAATGTCAGCAGACCCTAACTGTGGTATTATTATGTTTATTGGGGGCCCCCTTACTGTGATAATCTTACTTTTGTTATATGTAAATGAGCTTCTAGGAGCATGGGGGCGTTGCCCCTGCTCTAGAGGCTCCGTTTTCCTACCTCCTTCCACGCTCCGAGGTCCTTGATTGACAGGACCAGGCAGCGTTCATCTCCTGCTGCCGGCCCTGTTTGCTGCACTGCGCATGCGCGAGATTTCCCTGGCACTCAGGACCGGCCAGAGAAGACGAGCGCTGGCCCTGTCAATAAAGGACCTTGGGGCGTGGAAGGAGGTAGGAAAACAGAGCCTCATTTACATATTACAAAAGTAGGATTATCACAGTAAGGGGGCCCTCAATAAACATAATAATAGCAGAGTTAGGGTCTGCTGACATTAGCATATCGCTAATGTCACCAGGTTTAAGAGGGTTAAATCTGATGACAGAAAACCTTTAAGACAAAAGAAAAACTATACAAATGTGGTATAATCATACTGACCTGGAGAATAAAGAGCACAAGTCAGTTTTACTGCATAGTGAACACTGTAAAAACAAATCCCATAACACTTTGGAGGAATTGCATTTTTTTCCAATTCCACCACATTTGGAATTTTTTTCCAGTCTCCCACTACATCCTATATAATATTAAATGGTGCCATAAGAAATTACAACTTGTCTAGCAAAAACAAGTCCTCATACAGCTATATAAAATTAAACAGCTGTGACTCCAAGAAGGCAGGGAGTAAAAAATGCCTGTTTCCATCATAAAAGCTTCAAATCTCCTGCAGAAACATTAAGCTAGTACCTTACTGCATGTAGATTTTTATTAAGCTCAATGGGGCAAATTTACTAATGTTGTAAAATGTACCAAAATATGGTGCATTTCTGGCAAACAATGTGATATCAGATTTTAGACCTATGTATGAAGCAAATGCAGTAAAAAGAATAAATCAATTAACCTAGCTCACCTGTTTCGGTACTGCAGCTTGACAAGGGGTCGTCGCTCAGCAGAAAGGGGGGTTTGGCTTAAAGGGATTGTCCAGTACTTTTATACTGATGGCCAATCCTCAATATCTATTCGGTGGGGATCCAACTCCCCGCACCTCTACCAAACAGATGTTCTACAGTAGCATCAGTGCCAGACTGAGCTGGTTACTCCAATGCTGCTCCCATTCACTTCAATAGGAAGGTCCACTTACCTGCTAATTGACTGGTTTGTGGGGTGTCGGTCCACTACTGATCAGATATTGATTGACTATCCTGAAAATAAGCCCATCGATATAAAAGTACCGGACAACCCCTTTAAAGGGTTTCTGTCACCAGAAGTACCCAAATGAAACTGGCTGACATTAGCAATGTGTTAATGTCAACTGCACCTAGCTACCCTACCCTTAGTTGTCTACATGCCCCCATTACTCGATAAATGTAACTTTTATAATATGCAAATTAGCCTCTAGGAGAAGGGGGGGCATTGCCCCTGCTCCTAGAGGCTCCATGCTCCCACCACATTCACCGCCCTCCGAAGCTTGATTGACAGGGCCAGGCTACGTTCTCCTCCTCCTGCTGGCCCTGAGTGCATGGTAAATCTCGCGCCGTGCTGTATTCAGCGCAGGCGCAGTAAGGAAACGCCCTTCACTGTGCCTGCGCTAAATACGCTGAGTACGGCGCAGGCGCGAGATTTCAACAGCATACAGGGCTGGCAGGAGGAGGAGAACGTTGCCTGGCCCTGTCAATCAAGCTTCGGAGGGCGGTGAATGAGGTGGGAGCATGGAGCCTCTAGGAGCAGGGGCAACGCCCCCTTCTCGTAGAAGCTAATCAGCATATTATAAAAGTTACATTTATTGAGTAATGGGGGCATGTATAAAACTAAGAATAGGCTAGTTACTGTAGGTGCAGCTGACATTAGCACATCGCTAATGTCAGCCAGTTTCATTTGGGTATTTCTGGCGACAAAAACCCTTTAAGATTCAAGAGTGTAAGCCAGCCAATAGTGAGTATAAAATTAGAGTTGGACAAAGGTGTCTAGCCATGCACAAAATTTATCATACTGTGTGGGGTGCGGTGATAAATTTGGCGTAGCTTTTGCAATATGTAGTTAGCTCCTAAACTCCCTCTAGTGGCAGATAAAAGCAGGCTGAATGTTATCATAGTCTATATGCTGGTCTATATGCTCTGTAATAAAGAGCCTGTAACCATTATAAGGATATACTGAGGAATTAATTGGCAGAGAATTTTGAATTTTTTAGAGTAAATTGATGCAGTGTAATAGCTGCTGTACACATCCTTTGTAATGAAGATTACTTAAGTTTGTAGTTCACAGTAACAGCATTTCAGTTCACAGGGACAATTCACACTGCAGGTGAAATAGCAATACAGATTATATTAATGGCGTTGACTAGAATCACTAGAATCTATGGCTCATTGGTTTCGCTTCAATGCAAAGATTATTTGCTCCAAGAAACTGTCACGTGAGTACTGTGTAAATGTCTAGTGTGAATGAATGGAAGCATAAAGTGACACGTAAAAGAGAGATGAACACGGGGAAAATTTATCATGAGTGTCATTTTTTTAAGTCAGTTTTTGCTTTAGTCTGCCTTGGCATACTTTATGCCAAATTTATCAAATGTTGCAAATGGTTTGACAAATTTGGTGCATCTTTAATCCCTTCTACCCCAGGACAGTTTTCACCTTCCTGACCAGGCCTTTTTTTTTTCAAATTTTATTTATGTCTAATTTTGGAATGCTGTTACTTATCCAAGCCATTCTGAGACTGTTTTCTCGTGACACATTGTGCTCCATGACAGTGGTAAATTTTAGTTGGTATGTTATGTTTCACCTTTATTTCTAAAAAAAAAAATCCAAAATTTACCAAAAATTTTGAGAAATTAGAAAGACTCTAAATTTGAATTTCTCTGCTTTTAAGACAGATAGTGATACATCATAAAATAGTTATTATTTTACATTCCCCATATGTCTACTTTATGTTGGCATCATAGGGGGTTTGACTGCTGGGGCCCCTGCCGATCATGAGAATGGAGCTCTATGGGGCTGCCAGAGATGGGTAACCACACAAACTGTACTTTTCCATCCACTGTTTCATAAGTTGCAGGCATGTAAAACAGCAGGTAATGTAAAAGGTGATGGAAAACAGCAAAATGTTTAAAAAATTTGTGTAGACCAAAATTTGCAACCGTTCCACAGCAGTTACTAATGATACCTTTCCCCTGATAGTGTAGCCTTCCTCTGTAGATAATAAAGGGAAAAATAAGGTTAGAAAAGAGGAAAGAACCTTTTGGTAAATACCATCCATGGCGACTTTTTAGACTTGTATTTGCTATGATTTTAGGATAGGACTTGCATTTTGTTGATCAGTTTCTCCAATAATATTACATTGCTGAATTATTCAATGTCATATCTACACTTACCCCACTTCAGTAAAAGTGAATGTAAACTTTTATTGCTGAAAGCTGATATTTTTTTTCTTTTCCCAGAAAATTCAATAAATTGTTAGTTAAATACACTACTACAAAAAGTATGAAGATATGAGATCATATATTGTTAGTGCTCATGCATGCACCTAAGCTCCTGCTTTATGGATCTACTGAGTAGAATCCCTGCAAAATAAGCACATTTTTATCTCACATTCATTAGAAAAATCATGAAGATACTGTATGGGCCCTTAGCTGGCTTCAGGTGCCATATTGTGAAGCATTCTGTATTGGACCATTCTGTATCTCATTATGCCTCCAATTTTGTGTATAAAGTATAAAATGGATGAAAAGATTGAATTTGCACGCATATGTGCTTTATGGGTGGGAGACAATATATGTATACATGCATGTTTGCAAATGAGGCACAGTTATATATTCAACAGGTTTTTTTTTTCACCAGACATATGACGCATGACACTTATTAGAACATTGATGTTAAGGGATGGCGTGCTTACAGAATGTGGTACAAATATCATAAAAATGACTATAAAACAAGAAAATGGCATTATGTGAATTTAATCTGAGGGAATAAAAGTATTTTTTTCTTGCATATAACATGTCCAGAGTCATCCTCTGACTTTTGTTCCCATGGTACAATTAGTTAGAAATGAAATACATCTGGCAAGTATAGACAAGTTTGCTTATGAGTTTAGTTCTAAAACAACACAGAATGGACAGCATCACAGATTAAAGCACCAAATGACCAGAATCTCAGAATGCTTTGATTTACATTGCCTCCAGAGATCTCAGAGATTCATAGCTTCAGCATCATCCAGCTCATTTACCTTCCTTCTTACTAATGATGTTTGGAGATTGGGTGTATATGCAATGACAATTTAATAAACTGCAAGTGATATCTATAGAGATCCCAATAATATATATACACAGTAGTCCCTCAAGATACAATATTTTCAACTTACAATGGTCTCTCATGGGCCATCGTAAGTTGAAACTAGACACAACATACAATGCCTCAGACTCAGATTTAACCGACCAACATGGGCATTTCTCTTGTAAAACACCAGTATTGGTTGTCTAGTAGCTTGTCTTTACAGTACAATGCGGTAAAACATGCCCTGTACTTCCCTCGTTCTGTGCCAAGATGAGCTGTTGGTCTGGAAGTCAGGTGTGGGCAGCTCCATTTTATATTTCTGGTACACTGTATGCTATACCTACCCTGAAGAAGCTCCTGTCCTCATCATAGAAAGTAACTTACAGCTTCTAGCAGCTATTCCTCACTGTTATATTTAAGGAATTGCTTTATCTGTCTTAGTTATCTACTTATTTTTCTTAAATCTTAATTTGTTTTCTTATTTTAAGATGATATTTTGAGGCTTTGGAACCAATTCCTAGTTTTCCATAGAGTTAGGTACTCAAGTTACAATGGTTTCAACTTACAACTGTCAACCAAGAACCAATTAAAACTGTAACTTGAGGGACTATTGTGTGTGTATATACATATATACACACTAGTGCAATACAATTAATTAGAATACAATCAAAAAGGTTATCCAATGGCCAGGCCCCTCAGATAAGTTGTACTTACCCCGCTCCTCAGAACCCGCTTCGCTCTTGATGTCTGCACAGCATTTCCCCCGCTGCGTGGATCAAAACATCCGGCGACAGGGGGTAAGGGGCATTAGACAATAGTAGGCCATAACGGGCCTCCATAGCATTGTGGCTGACGCTAAGGAAGTTCGTCCCATCACAGCCTGCTATTGGCTGTTCCCCCGGATGTTTTGATACACGCGATGAGATGCAGTGGCGGCCACAAGGGCATCAGGAGCGATGCGGGTGCTGGGGAGCAGGGTAATTATAACCTATCTGAGGGGCCCAGGCATTAGGGGAGGTTGATAGAGGTTATAACCCGTTTAATTTATTTCGGTAATTCAATTACTGAAACTCATACATTATATAGATTCATTACACACAGGGTGACCAATTTTAAGGATTTATTTCATTTAATGTTGATGATTATTGTTTACAGCTAATGAAAACCCAAAAGTGATTATGTCAGAAAATTAGAATATTGTGAAAAAGTTCAATATTGTAGACACTCTTGTCATACTCTAATCAGATAATCAACACAAAGGTTTCCTAAGCCTTTCAATGGCCCTTCGGTCTGGTTCAGTATGCTACACAATCATGGGGAAAACGGCTAGCCAGTTGTCCAGAAGACAGTCATTGACACATCCACAAGGAGGGTAAGCTACAAAATTTCATTGCTACAGAAGCTGGCTGTTCAGAGTGCTTTATCCAAGCATATTAAAGGGGTTATCCAGAATAATATATTTATGACTTATCCTAAGGATAGGTAATCAGTATTAGATCTGCTGAGGCACGACACCCAGGATCCCTGCTGATCAGCTGTTAGAAGAAGCCTTGAGCGCTGCAGTCTCTTCCTAGGCCAGTGACATCATATGGCCTAGTTGCAGCCAGCTCAGGCTCATTCAAGTCAAAGAGGCTGAACTGCAATATCTAGCACTACCATATGTGCAATGCTGGAAGCCTGCATCGCTCACCAGAGCTCCAGTGAACACAGTGGCTCCCTGAAATAGCTGATTGGTGGGGTTCTGGGACTGGGACTACCAATGATGTGATAATGATGACCTATCCTGAGGATAGGTCATCATTATCATTTCCCGGATAACCCCTTTAAAGGAAAGTTAAGTAGAAGGAAAAGGTGTGGTAGAAAATGGCATAAGCAGCAAGGATAACCACAGTCTTGAAAAAACTGTCAAGAAAAGGCCATTAAAGAATTTGGGGGAGATTCACAAGGAGTAGACTGCAGCTGGAGACACTGCTTCAAGAGCCACTACACATAGACGTATCTAGAAAATGGGTTACAACTGTCGCTTTGTGTCAAGCCACTCACCAGAGACAATATCAGAAATGTCTTACCTAGGCTAAAGAGAAGGAGGACTTGACTGTTGCTCAATGGTCCAAAGTCTTGTTTTCAGATAAAAGTACATTTTGTATTTCATTTTGAAATCAAGGTCACAGAGTCTGCAGAAAGAATGGAGAGGCACTCAATCCAAGGTGCTTGAGGTCCAGTGTGAAGTTTCCACAGTCAATGATGGTTTGGGGAGCTATGTCATCTGCTGGTGCTAGTCCAAAGTCAGTGCAGCCATTTAACAGGAAATTTTAGAGCACTTATTGCTTACCTCTGCTGACAAGCTTTTTGGAGATGCTGATTCCATTTTCCAGAAGGTTGGTACCTGCCCACACTGCCAACAGTGCCAATACCTGGTTTAGTAACCACGGTATCACTGTGTTTGATTGGCCAGCAAACTTGATTGACCTAAACCTTATAGAGAGTCTATGGGGTATTGTCAAGAGGAAGATGAGAGACACTGGACCTAACAATGCAGATGAGTTGAAGGCTGCTATCAAAGCAAGCTGGGCTTCCATAACACCTCAGCAGTGCCATAGGCTGATCGCCACCATGCGGCATTGATGCAGTAATTCATGCAAAAGGAACTTCGGCCAAGTATTGAGTGCATATACTGTACAAACTTTTCAGTAGGCCAACACTTCTGTATCAAAAATAATTTTTTAATTGGTCTTATATAATCTAATCTAATTTTCTGAGATACTGACATTTGGGTTTTCATTAGCAGTAAGCCAAAATCATCAACATTAAAAGAAATAAACGCTTATAATAGATCAATGTGTGCAATGAATTTATATATTTATATAATAAGTTTTACTTTTTGAATTGAATACTGAAATAAATTAACTTTTTGATAATTTATTGAGATGCAGTAATATGTGTGTATATATATATATATATATATATATATACTAAACGGAAAATGGTAGCAGCACTTGACATATAAGGTGAACATGTGAAAAGGTAAAAAAGTTATTACTGCTATGTAGACTAGTAGATAAAGTGGAAGCTCTTGGTGTATATAGATGATCATAAATATGTCGGGCCCATCCACCGAACCGACAAGGTGGCTTCCAATCAGATGGGTCCTACACTAACACTGACCTGCATCCTACACAAACTATATATATATATATATATATATATATATATACAATATATATATATATATATATATATATATATATATATATATATATATAATTTAATCACCCAGGCGACGTTTCAGTCCTCTTAGGGCTCGTTCACATCATCGTTAGGGATTCCGTTCTAGCTTTCCGTTATAACGGAATCCACAGGACGGAAGTCAAAACGGACACCTTTAAGAGGCATTCTGTTTTGATCCGTCATAATAGAAGCATATGGGAAAGCATAACGGATCCGTCTGGTTTCCGTTATGCTGGACGGAAAGCAAAGTCCTGTCGACAGAACTTTGGTTTCCATCCACATAACTTACTAAGCAGAAGACAGCGCTACTTGGCACATGTGTACCGCCTTACTGAGGCATTAGTGTACATTTTGATCAAAAGGCATAAGCCCACTCCCCACGCCAAGGTTGCCTCTTTGAGTGGGACCTACTCTAAATTTTGGCGCAGCGCTGCCTGGCGACTACTGACATTGCGGCACCGACAATGTGATGTTGCTGTGCTGGTGGGTGGTGGGGCCCAGTGCTGGGTTTGGCATTGCCAGGCAGCAGTGGTGCTGCGTGGCTGCTGGGTCCTGCCGCCTACTGGATCGGCACCGCAGTGTCGGTGGTCGCCGGGCAGCGCTGCGCCAAAATTTAGAGTAGGTCCCACTCAAAGAGTCAACCTTGGCGTGGCGAGTGGGCTTATGCCTTTTAATCAAAATGTACACTAATGCCTCAGTAAGGCGGTACACATGCGCCAAGTAGCACTGTCTTCTGCTTAGTAAGTAGGGATGAGATCAAAGCATAGCATGTGGATGTGTGAGCCAGTTCTCTTCTACATATTTGATGTTATAGATTACTTAGCTTTTTTGTTTTCTGGTGTACGCACTCCTCCCATTCGACCCAGGTGTTTTTAATTAGCAAATTTCTGCATAAGGGTTTAAATGAACCTACCGTGCTCTCAGTTGGAGTTCCTGAGAGCTGTGGATAAGGTGAGCTTTTGATAACTGTTCACATGGTGCAGTGCTGTGCGGGGGCCATTGTCGCTGTGCTGGTTGGTGGTGGGGCCCAGTGCTGGGTTTGGCATTGCCAGGCAGCAGTGGTGCTGCGTGGCTGCTGGGTCCCGCCACCTACTGGATCAGTACCACAGTGTCGTACACTAATGCCTCAGTAAGGCGGTACACATGCGCCAAGTAGCGCTGTCTTCTGCTTAGTAAGTAGGGATGAGATCAAAGCATAGCATGTGGATGTGCGAGCCAGTTTTCTTCTACATATTTGAACAATGAGGATGCTTGGCCCTGTCAATCACTTGAATAGTCTAAATCTATATTAGTAAATGTGCCCCAGTGTGTTCAATTTGTTTTGTTAGAAATTTGAGTGCTTAACCAAATTCAGGCTAAGGTAATGGTGGACACATCTGTATTTCTCACAGTATTAATTGCAATATAATGAGACAAGATTAAGTAAGAAATTGCTGCTTTTTTTCTCCATTTCATTGTATATTTTCTGTTTAGTGTTCTTTTAACGAATGTATTCACATAAAATCTGTTTTTTTACATAATTTCATGGTATTTTACATTTTGTGCTAGTGAGTTTAGTGGTTCACAATATTAATACCTCATACTAGAAATGATAAAGAAATACAGAACTTTAATAAAATAATTTCCAGTACATTGCTTACTATATAAACCATGCTATAACACATAAGATGGGTTTATTGAGAAACATATACTTAGCTTACAATGTCATATCGACTTCATGACACAATACAATGATCACTAGTTAGACATTATGAGAATACATAATACAGATCAGAATTATTTTGGTAACCCAAATACTTCAGACCTAGCAGATGGACAGAAATGTAGACAATGACATTCTTTGGAAGACATTATCAAGACCTTGCATTGATAACCCTGATCCAAAATACATGAACCTGAATGTCGCTTGCTTTGGAAACCATGGTGTACAAACAATCCTGGAGGTAGTCATGCTTATAATTTTCTTAAATACACATCATAGGAAAATGCTGTCATCCACGTAACTTTCAACTGGCTAAATGTATGTGGATACCTTAAATTAGTGTATTAGTGCATTTCAGCTAATCCCATAGCAAGGAGAAATGTACAAAATCAAGCACACATCCATGCAGTCTCCATATAAAACTTCAGTAGTAAATCTGATTGTACTGAGGAAGAATTTGAGCACAACCCATTTCATCATATATATGTTCTGCCAATGCTATCACAGTTTTTAACTGGGTTCCCCAGGACTTAACAAAGTATGAGCTATCCCTAGGATAGGTCATCAATATCAGATCTGCAGGGGTCCAACATAAGTTTCTCCAGTGCTGAAACTACACAGCTCTGTCCATTGTCTAGTTACTGCTGCAGGGATGCACAGCTACTCCCGAACAGCTAACCGGTGGAGATGTAGAGTGCAGGATCCCTAGCAAACTGGTATTGATGACTTATTCTAGGCATTAGTCAACAATTATTAAATCCTGGAGAATGCACTTAACTGTTATTCCTGTCACTGTGAAGTGCACATGTCTGGGAGCAACAAGAGAACAGGACTGCCCTTGACTTACACTGGAGCAGATTTACTAAAATCTGTAGAAATGTAGACAGCATAACCTTAGACAGTCTAGAGATGCACCATATTTACTGCAGTGGCTCATGCTTTATGATAAACGAAGCATGGATAAGCACTTTTGTCTAACTTTACACCACCCATTGGTTGACTACTTTGCTCCAAAATTCTGGCGTAATTTTGGTGAAAACTGTCACATTTAAAGTCTTGCCCACTTTCTGCTATGCCATGATCATTCTTTTTGGCTTTACAAGTAGATCTGAAACTTGATGCCCCGTTATGCACCTACAAGGTGGCAAATTATGAGAAGGTGTAAGTGCAACAGCATTAGTAAATTTGCCCCATCGTGTAAAAAATCTTCTGTCCTCAGTCGCAAAATTTAGGGTATGACCACACAAGGCGTTCATGTCGTGACTGCAGCATAGCTGCAATGGAGTCGAGTATAGTAAAATATATGAAAACATATCTCCAGCTCTCTACCCTGTTTTACAAAATGAATCAGTTTTCTCTTGTGATTTGATTTCTGGACAGTTTTATTTACATCAAACAAAAATTTGTCACCAGAAAATGACCTATTTTTTAAATCAAGTTTTTATTTTAAATGCATTTTTTAAGAATCTTTAGTGTTTTTTTCCATGTCACTATCAATATTGAAATAAAAATCCTAAAATCCTGAAGTGTCTGAATTGGCCACTAAGCCTAAAATATGTCAAGACTTCCTGTTCTTTAAGAAGAGCCACTCAGACCACATGCACAATGAACAGGAGGGGACATCATTGACTAGGGAGAGTTTTCTAGGAAGCTCTGTCACCGACAGTATTGTGAATGGTACAATTTGTGTCATCTATAGAGAGGTGTTACTTGTCATTGTAATTCTGCCTGTTGTGATAACAAGATGTACGGAACAGGAAATCATGACCTATTATTAGGCCTAGTGGCCAAGGCAAAAAATGCATGATTAGATACATTTTAAAAATATATATAGAGAGAGCTTTTATGATCGTCAACAAGCAGGATTGTACTCTTGAGGATGGGTTCACACATAGCTTTTTTGGAAGGAAATGGGTTGAAAGGGAATAAAAATATAAAGGAAGGATTGAACTTCTCTTCCTTGTTGGATTCACTTCCGGCTTTGGCTTAAAAACTTACATAAAAAACCTGTGTAGGAACCCTCCCAAAAAAACTAGAGTACAGGTAGTGACTTGTAAGTGGATGTAAGCTTTAAAGACGTTTTCTGAATCTACAATATTGATGGCCTACCCTCAATATCAAATTGTTGGGAGTTAGTTTGGACAGATCCCCTTCTTTGTTTACCAGGCATAGCTCTGTAATCTGGTAGTGACTATGTCTGGTATTGCAGCACCCTGCAGCCAAGTCCTAGTAATGTGAATGAGACTTAGCTGCAAAACCTGACACAGTCACAAGCAAAAATAATAGAGATGTGCCTGGAGTTAGACCCCACCAGTCTGATTCTGTAGTCCCATTAAACCCCTTCAATGTTACAGTAACTAACCAAATCACTTCTCATAACTGCCCATTTTTTAGCAATACATCTTTTGATTAAAGTAATGCCATGAATGTTCAAGCATTTTATTCCTGAGATTATGTATAGGCCATGGGTATCATGAGAATATTTGCCCCACTTACAATTCCCTTATAATTACACATGTCTGTTGTGCATCTTACCTGTCCTCTTTTCAGTGGTATCCTCACCAGCCAATGGGCAGGATTCACTTTGGGTGCTGTTACGATGTGATGTGTCTTCAGATTTAGCAGTAGTTGGAGAGTCCAGCAGAATAGGCTTAGGGACATGTTTCTTTTTCTTCTTTGGAAGCTTTTGTTTGGCCATAGCAAGAGAATAATACATTCCAAAATTATTCACAATGACTGGGACAGGCATTGCGATAGTAAGCACTCCAGCTAGGGCACACAAAGCCCCCACCAGCATGCCAGACCAGGTCTGTGGATACATATCCCCATACCCAAGTGTAGTCATGGTTACCACTGCCCACCAGAATCCTATGGGAATGTTCTTGAAGTGTGTGTGGTTGCTTCCAGTTGGGTCTGAAGACTTTGCACCTATTCGTTCTGCATAATAGATCATGGTGGCAAAAATTAGAACCCCTAAAGCTAAAAAGATGATTAGAAGCAGAAACTCATTTGTACTGGCACGAAGCGTGTGCCCTAAAACTCGTAGTCCAACAAAATGTCTTGTCAATTTGAATATACGTAAAATCCGGACAAAGCGAACTACACGTAAGAAGCCAAGAACATCCCTTGCAGCTTTGGATGACAAGCCACTGAGACCCACTTCGAGGTAAAATGGTAGAATTGCCACAAAATCTATGATGTTCAATAGGTTCTTCACAAAGACCAACTTATCTGGGCAGCAGGTAATTCGGACAATGAATTCCAGTGTGAACCAAAAAACACAAACTCCCTCTACGTAAGTCAAAACAGGGTCTGTTTTCATCTCCTTTACCACTAAAGTTTCTGTCACATTTCCCACAATGACCAGTTCTGTTACATTTCTGTCCACAATAAAAGCCTCATGGGTCTCCAAGCAGAAAGTGGTAATAGACAGCAGGATAAAGAAAAGAGAAATAAAGGCCACTACCTGCAAGAGAAATGAAGAGACAAGCACAGATTTTCCATTTGCACACATTCAAATTATGGAAAATATATCTATGGAACAAAAACTTGTCTGCATGAGGTTTCAGTGAGCAACAAGTATCCGATTTACATGTCCTAAAATGAGCTAATTTTCATTTGCAGCTTCAGTCCGCCTGTTTCCTGAGCAATCACTTTGGTCACTCAGATTGCTGGGCATTTAGCCAATAGGAGAGTGAAATGACTAGAGTCTGTTTCAATGATTCTGTCAGTGCTATTTGCTTTTAGATCAGCTCATCCACATTGCTGTATGTTCTTGTTATGAACACTTGAACAGAGAACCTGTCCCCACCCAAATCTTTTTTAAAGATACTTTAATAGTAAGTTTGTGATTGTTTTTGCACCCCCTAAACAAGTCACTGGACCTCTGGTTGTATGTTTAACACTACATACCTCTTAGCTGATAAAACATGTCTGGTTCCATGTTGATGCCCTCTTCTCAAAGAAAATGACCTATTGTTTAAATCACGTTTTTGTGTTAAACATATATATTTAAATAATTTAAGGTGATGTTATATTTAATTTTCCATGTCAATGGAAAACGAACACAAGTTTTGCAGTTATGACATCCATAGATGTGGGTAAGCAGGGGCGGACTGGGAACTTAAAGTGGCCCTGAAAAAAAATATTAAAAGTGGCCCCATTTTGTAGTCGGGTCCAAATTGATGAAAGTCAGGGCCAACACAAGTAATACCATATTGTGGCACATTATATCACCCCATCAGAGCCAAATACCACAATCCTTCACAAAATACCACCAACAGCACAAAATACATCCCTAAAAACATCCACTGGCTGGCTGTGAGGTGGGCTCAGGTAGCCCCCTAGGCATCAGCCCACCGGGAAATTGTCCTGTAAGGTCTATGGCCAATCCGACCCTGTCGGTAAGTATATATTTCAAATTACTTGCCGTCCTGAACAGTTATAGGACGAGCAGAAACTAAATAGCCAATATCAGGATCATTTTATACAACATACCAGTTTTTTTCAACCCTTTTTAGCTATATGGCTTCTTTTGATTACCTTAAAGAAAAATATTAGTCTGTGCTAGTAGAGGGAAAAAAAGAATTAGCCTCTATGTACTATGTTCAATAAACCCATTTTTCACAAAATACTCAAAAGAAACCTTACAGGTAACAAAAAAAACTGGTATATTGTACAAAGCGATCCTGATATTTGCCACTTAGAATCATCTGTCATCTCTCGTCAAACTAAGACTGATCAAGGGGACCTTTCTTACTATTTATTCCTATACTGGGTGGTGGTAAGTTGAAGTAAATGCTTGCTGTCTCATCTATCTTTAAGGCTTCATGCACATGACCGTGGTTTGGGTCCGCATCCGAGCCGCATTTTTGCTCTCGGAAATGGACCCATTCACTTCAATGGGGCCACAAAAAATGTGGACAGCACTCCACATGCCCATACCATGTGCCATTATTGTCCGTATCACAAACAAGGATAGGATTGCTCTCTTGAGGCCTAGAGATTCTGTTCCACAAAATGCGGAACACACACAGTTGGCATCTATATTGGGCGGCTCCGCAATTTGAGGACCACAAAACGGACATGGTAGTGTGCACGAGGCCTAAGTTTTTGGAAGACAGTGTGAATAAGGAGGAGGAGGACTACTCCTGTGATTCCACTTGGTCCGTTTGTAGCTGCAGATTGTTGCCAATTTGTTACTTTTGGCCTTTTTTAAGATGGTATGTACTCATTTGGCTAAAGGCAGGGGTGGACTAGCCATATACTGTACAGGGAAATTTTCCTCTGCATCAATGCCAAGGGGGCTGCCCTTGCCCTCCTCACTGTCGCAGGCTGAGTACGTAATAATCTGATGCTCTCAGCCTTAATTAATGCTAGGAGCATCAGGTATTCAAGTAACCAGCAGATGGCTTCAGGTGCCCTCCTGAATTCAATTGTATCACTGTCCCCAGGACAGTAATACAGTTGAATGCTGTGGTGCGGCATGGAATTTTACAGCTTCATGTCCTGCTGTTTACCCTCACAGGCTATATGAGGCGTTGAACAAATGGTGCTGAAACACAGGCATTTTAGGCCACAGGATGGAAAAGGCCTGTTGCTTGCACTGGCAACAGTTACTTGGAATAGGACTCAAGTATTATATTTTGTTCCTTTATTTGGCCACTTTGGGAGCATACTACTGGGGGCACTATGGTTGTCATTACTAGAGGAAATGCAGACATTATGCTAAAGGTAGGGCTAGCTTGGTGCTGTGACCTGCATCTCACTGCCTAAGCCCCCTACTCCACATCTTAATTAGACAACTGGAGGAGAAATACAAAACGTGGCAGCCGTTAATGGCCACCACAGAGGTACAGCTTCTGAGGAGGTATTTTGTGCTGCACTGTGGTATTTACTTCCTCTGAGGAAGTAGTTTGTGTTGTGCTATTTGTTCTGATAGGGCCCTACTTTGTGCTGCACTATGGTATTGCTGACGCCTACTTGTATTGCTCTGCCTTTTGTCAGTCTCAACCTGCCGACAATATGGAGGCCACATTTAGGTTTTTTTCCAGGGCCACTTGAAGTTTCTAAAGGGCCCCAGTTGCACAGGCTGTGTCAATGGTCTGCCTGCCCTTGGCAGATATGCTGGCCATAGACCTAACCATTTTACATACCTGCGAAAAGTGATCAGCAACATTTTTTGTGATTGATGATCATTATGCTATTGTATGCAGTGGATGCTTTTGGTGATGTGACTGGCGGTTAGCAATAATTCATGGTCAGGCACATTACTATGTTGATCCATAAAAGATAAGTTTGTAAGCAATGGTTTATATTGTTACAATTATTCTGATACATATAATCCTGTGTGTAGAAAGAGCTGGATTATGTATCATTTTAATCAATACTGGTATGTTTCTCTTCAGCAACAGTCATCAATGCAAGAGATAAAGATTTAGGAGGAAGATTCAGGTATATCAGTGTATATTTCTCCTCCAGTTTGTCTGAGGAATAGAGCTAGTAATCTGAATCTCCTTCATTACTTATAGTACTAAAGCTCTACAGCATTATGGGAAAGCATTTGGTTTGTAGGACATTGCTGTGGAGTTCCTGGTATGGAAAGGGGAGGGGGGGTCAAAACATAGCAAAGCACAAAACTCACCCTAGCAGCTTTAGATGAATAGGGATCCTCAAACAGTGCCCACATCTTGGACTGCCATCTCTTCCACCGACCTCTGGACCTGTCTGGCCTCTCCTCTATACACAGTAACTCCGGTGTGGAGTCCTTCTCCTCATCACCATCTTCAGGTTCTACATTTTCAAAAATATCCAAAGCCTCCTCGGCTTCCCGGTGCTGTCTATATGTCATCCAGCAACAGGGCTCCACATCTGTCTCATCGATGCCCCAGAATGCCAACTCCTCTTCAAACAGAGGTCCACAGATGTCCGCTGGGCAGTGCAGCTTCCCTGTGCGGTAGTAGTTGAGCACATAGGAGAAGATACCTGGATGCCTATCAAAAAAGAACTCGTTTTGTTCTGTGTCAAAATCCAAGTGACTAGAGGTGTCAGGGTCCGCCAACCATGCCAGGCGAGTGCCAGGCAGCGTCCTTAAGGTGCTCCTATAGGTCTCATGCCGGGTGCCCCCTACATTGATGGTGATCTTGCCAGAGTCTTCCCCCTTTGCCATCTCCTCCTTCAGACATGTTTTGGAGGGGGGTTTGTTCCCAGACTTTCGTCCACGGTAAGATGAGACGCACACCGAACTAATCATAGATTTCTCCTGGTAAGACCCCTTTAGACAGTCTCAGGGGTTTCCAGAGAGACTGTCTGGGGGTATGAGACAGCACGGATCTTCCAACAGGTGACGGATAGAGGAGGAGAGAGCTGCAGAGAGCAAGGCGCTGGGGATGGGAGTGACTGTGATGATGAGGATGAGGAGGAGGAATTGTCTATAGCAATTGGAGAACTGGCTCAGCAATCATGGGCACAAACGAAAACAAACACGATCTCTGGAGGACACAGTTCTCTGCCGAGGTAATGAGAGCGATAAGGCACCTTGCAGATGCTGGGGGTTGTAGTGGCCTATCCGTAGAACCCTGGTGCTGATGCAAGGAGGGTAGGCTACTGCACCTGAGAGCGAGCAGCTCCACCTGTACAAGCTGCTCCACCTGTGCTGATGTGATTGACAATGATGCAGTCTACTCCACCTGTGCTAATACTACTTATTGACACTGCTGCCACTCCACTTGGATGAATACTGACACAATGAAAGCGACAAGCTTTATCTTCTGAGAGAGCTGTGTTCCTCAGATTCCTTCCCACTCAAAAATATTAGACCTGTTTCCTCCCAGGCAGCGCGTAGGCCCTTTCTTCATAGGTAGGATTGAAGTTGCTGAGATGTGAAGAACACGTTTCCTTGACGCTGTTGCTGCTAGATCAACAATTGGTCTTCTCCAAGTAATGAAGCTTGTCTTGATGGCTGTAGTGTACAGAATCTCATAGGAGGGTAACCAAGTCCTGAATTCCAAGATGGATCTAGCTGAAGTTTGCTTAGCAGCATATAAGATGTGTGTTCATGCCATAACCCAATGATGTTCCTTTTGGTTGCCTTTTCAATGTCACCCTTCCTCTGTAATTTGAGCTGGGAGCTAATGGAGAGGCGTCACTCCCTGAACTAGGGGCTGCTTGTCCTTGCTGTGCTGGGTTCAGGATCCAGCAGGTGGAGGCAGACTCTGGTCTCAGTAACCCTTTCACCCTATGTGCTTCAGTCTGTACTGTCATGCATCTGTTTCTCCTGTGCTTCTAGGATTGCTGGCTGTCATTTATATAAACTCAACCTGTGGGAGGACCCTGGAAATTTTGCAAGGGCAGGCAAAATGTGCAAATCAATACATTACAGTTATGATAAAGTGGTTGCCTTCATTAGTAAAGCTTTAAAATAGGACAGAAGTTTAAAGGGATCATAGGCTGGAAGGGAAGAGAATATCTGAACAGCAGTTTCCTCTAGGGTGCTTTTTCTTGCGCTTTTGCGGTTTTCTTCATTGCGTTTTTTTGCAGTAAAAACCCAGCTCCACGTTAGCTGAAGGTCAATGGGAAATATGAGCACAGGACACACAAGGGTTTTTTTCACTACTAGCTTTTTTGTTCATTAGGTGTTTTTTTTTCAATTTTTGCTTCATTTAACAAAAAACGCAGAACGCTGCAAGTCAATCTGTTTTTTACAGACATTTTGATAACGCCTTCTCTATAGGGGTAAATGCTGTGAAGAAAAGTGCAAGTGGAAAGGCAAAAAATTCCAAAAGCAACACCACAAAAACCACAGGTGGCTAAAAAAAAAAAAGTGTTAGGGCGTGTTCTCACCAGCGCTAGGAATTCCGTTATAGGTTCCGGAACGTTAAATGGAATCCTTTAAGACGCATTCCGTTCTAATACATGTCTATGGAAACAAATAATGGTTCCGCTTTGTTCTGTTATACATAACGGAAAAAAAAGTCCTGTCGAGGAAAGTCAAGTATAACGGAACAAAATGGAACCGTTATTTGTGTTATTTGTTAGAACACTATAACGGAATTCCTTGCGCTGGCGAGAACCCGCCCTCATTGCTATATATATATATATATATATATATATATATATATATATATATATCAAACAATAAAGTACAATCTATTGCAGAGAGCCATTTTCATCTATATAATAAATAAATAAATGCAGTCCCTGGTAATGTGGAATATTTTTTCTTGAGTAATTAAAATAATTTGTTTAGGAAATGAATCTGCCAGAAGTCAAATTACAAGGTCACAATTGTGTATCCCCTCAGACCTTTCAATATGACGCCGCATTCATGTGGTTAAGATGGATGATGCCCTAGTCTCATTACTCTGATTAATAATTGCTTGGAATTTCTTCTTCCTACTTGTATATAATCCTATGTTGGATATATGACTGACATGTTTGGTCATCTCCATTTTTAATGCTCTTTAAATCTCAAGTGCTTACATGTCATTCACTAGGAAAGCTTCAAAGATACTTTACAGGACATTACTTCATTTAGAATAGGGGTGCATTGTCATGTTGTTCTATAGCAGGGAGGCCCAACCTGCGGCCCTCCAGTTGTTGCAAAACTACAACTTTCAGCATGCCTGGACAGCCTATAGCTATTAGGACATGCTGGGAGTTGTAGTTTTGCAACAGCTGGAGGGCCGCAGGTTGAGCATGCCTGCTGTACAGTATTTCAAGGGGCCGAAAAAAAATTGCCGATAAGTGCTTTTTTGCATTGGCCTATGACACAGAACAATGCAAAGTGAATGGGGAGGAATGATCACTATCGCAGTCATTCCCCCCTCATTCATTTCCATTGATTATTGGAATCACATTCCGGATTACACTGCTCAGAATTGTACATCTTACATTCTGATATCATGTGCAAATCAGGTGACTAATGAGTAATTGCTCGTTTGGCAGCACGACTGTACAGTCCAGTTATCAGGAATGAGCGTTCCAATGAATTAAAAAATCATGCAGTGTAATAGGGGCTTAAGTACGATATTTCCTGTTCATAAATGATTGCTTTTCTTCACTGCAGAGGATGGAGCTCATTGGTTATTACCGCCTCCTGTCCCCCAGTTATAGGTTATATCTGTGTGACTGGTGCCCTGCAATAACCAGTAAGCACGTTCTCTTACTAGCAGGGAAAGTGCTCATTGGTTAACCCTTTAATGACCAGGCCTGAAAAAGCCCTTAATGTCAAAACACTTTCGTGTGATTTAGTGCACATGGGCATGCCTCATCCCCCCCGCAGCACGTATATGCTGTTCCACAGGGGACCTCCATTATACTCCACACTTTGCCTTACCTGTGACTATTGTGACCAAGGTCCGGATGCGACCGAAACGACAAATATACAGTACCTACAGTCACTTTTCCTATAAGGCATTTTGTTTATTTCCTGCTTTGCATATCATACATGGAGGACATGTCAAAATAAAAGATTTTTTACTTGCATGGAAAAGTTCTGAGAGTGCAGTGGTAATTTTTGTTCTGGTATATTTCGGATCATATCCGCTCCACTGAAGCACCTCACCTGTTGAACGTGTGCAACCCTCTCTGCTTTACCTCAGAGAGTAGTCGTACGGTAAAGGGTCAAATGCCAGTCAGACAATGAAGTCCAAAAAACACCTGATGCAAACGAGAAAACCAACACACCAGAAAGTCAAAAACCAGGAGATGAATACAATACCAAATCACCAGAAGCCAAAAACATCACACAATAAAAAGTCCACAATACCAGTCCAGAAATCCTAAAGCCAGAGAAGTCTTCAATACCACAAGGGAACAGCAGGGGGATCCAGAGGACAAGAAATTCACCGCCACCTGCACAAGTAGGCAAGGGCCTTTTAGACGGAGCAAGGAGCAGATCACACATTCCTGCATGCTGGGTAGAGCAGCCGGCTAAGTGTCCTGACGCTCTGGAGCCCTGGCGCACCTCATCATTGGCCCAGTGCTCAGGTGTCAGAGTAGGCCGCACAGCTGATCTGGTTCTGGACGGTAACAGCACTAAAATAAATTATAAAAATCCTTTCCTTATTTGTTTTGGTTGCTTTGATATATAATATGTATAGTTTCACGTGAAGGGGTGATAATGGCAATAATTTTGGTTGGCGTGAGATTTTTTTCTTTTATTTGTATTTTTCATTTTTTTTACTTGTTTTTTTTTTTTATATATTTTTGCTACATAATATGTCCCTCAAGAGGTCATTATAAGATTACTCATTACTTCATTAAAATCTACTAGCATTCCCTCAACTGAGGTTTGAAAAAATTATAGAATAACATGATTTGGTATAAACAAGGGTTATGTAAGGATATTATGATAAAGGGTTTTTTTCCATTTTCTCCCTTTTTCTGCAGTTTTAAATGTATGTAACTTATTAGGCTATGGTTACATGGCGACACAGCAGTATTGGACTTTTGCAACTTGTACCGTGATCTCATTCAGTTCTATGGGATCACTGTTACTCTGCGATCCTGGCCGCAACAGTTGTCACATGAACAGTAGTGCCATGTAGCCCTAGCCTTATGTGTCTTTTTTTTTGGACTATGAATATTTCTAATAAAAAGAAAAAAAAACCCTGGAGACACATTTTGCACTTTATCCTTTTTAATTTTTATTTTATTTGTACTTTATTATATGTTTTGCTTTATTACTTTTTCAATTAGCTTAATCATTTTTCACACATTTTTTAAAATATATTTGCCTCATGATATGTCATCGAAACACCTTTGGGGGATACTGACACATTTTTTTTTTGAATTTTTCAATGTAATTGGGGCATCCAAAGGCTTTGTACAAGGCAGAGTTGATCAGCTTCTGCTAAAACCCTGCAGCACTGCTCTGCCGCTGAGACATCCGGTGATCATGTGATTGCCGAGCCCAACAGAGTAAGCTGCACAGCCGCTTTATCTGTTCACTGCATAGCGCTCATAGCTCAATGCAACAATCTGAGAAGAAGGCAGAAGTGGTAATAAACCACTTCTGACTTCTGTTTTCTCCTCGGGTCCCTGGCTGTCATTGAGAGTGGAGGACGTGAGCTGCTCCTACTAGAGTGCAGGAGCAGCACCTTTAAAGGGGTATTCCCATCTTACAAATGTAGTTTTTATAGTTAGATTTAGCCATACCAATATTATTACTAATAGAATGTATTTATATACAATGGACCCTTTAGTAGATTTACCTATTTGTATATCCATTGTCCCACACACATCAGTCAGGCCGTTGCCCCTGGTTACGACCACCGTGGCCATGTAGTAGTGATGGCTGACTTGCTCCTTTTCATACCCGCTCTGAGGTAACTGCTGTATTGTGAACGCACATTGCATGAGCATGCGGAGACACATCTTAGGGTACTTTCACATCTGCGTTTTGGACACTACCAATCCAAAATACAATGGTCAGGATGCGTCCAAAATGCAGACTTCATAAACGGATCCTGCTCCATAGAGATGAATTGATCTAGGAACAGGATCCGTTTCTCTGCATTTTGGAAGCGCAAATAAAAATTCTACAACCCTAAGATGTGTCTGCTCATACAATGTGCGTTCACAATACAGCAAGGATGTACAAATAGACAAATCTTCTAAATGGTACATTTTATATAAATACATTCTATTAGTAATAATATTGGTATGGCTATATCTAACTATGCAGACTACATTTGTCAAATGGGAATACCCCTTTAATCCAGTGCTGTGTGCCCTGCCAGTCAGGATCACCCAATCAGCTGTGTTTCTGTCACAAACCGCAGCTCTGTGGGCTGCATACGGCCTACGGGCCATGGATTTTGTACCCCTAATTTAGAACATACTATTATTTCTTAGGTCTTTTAATTTTTCAACACTCTTCTTTCTCTAGCTTTGCCAATGACAATGTTGCATTCCACCAGCTATTCAAAATGCAATTCTAAAGTCCATCAGTTGGCACTGCTGAGAGTGATTGTTGACATGACATCTATGCTGCACCTGTGTCAACAGAGCTTGGCTGGGAGAACCGGAGTGGCAATGCAGGATCTGCTAGGTAAGTAATGGTCCAGTTTTTTCAGGCACCCCCAAGTGTTGTTCAGTTTGTTCAGGGAATCGGACAACCCCTATAATTTGGTTTAATGGTAATCACCGGGTGTAGAGCAAAGAACAAGCTATTGTCTGTAACTCTAGTGTATCCCTGGGGATCTATAGCAGAGGGAGTAGGGATTACTGCCAGAATTTCTGGTGGTCTAGGGCAGAGAAGATGACTATTATCAGCATCCCTAGTAGTCTAGGGTAACAAAGAAGTTAACAGCACCATCTCTGGAGGTGTAGGCAGTGAAAAGGTTTAATGTTTGCATTTCTGGTGGTCTAAGGCAGTGTAAAGATTAAAAGGGTTTTCCGAGACCATCATATTGATGACCTATCCACAGATCAGTTGCCATCGACAGGCTCAGAAAGTAAACAGTTTTGGACACCACACCTATGCAATATTTTCCTCCAGCCCCATGCTTTGGTCCTCCCTGCTGGTGTTTGTTTTCATGTCTGCACTGGTGACACGGTATGTTCAGGACATTATCTTTGCAGGACTGGAAACACTCTGCTGGAAGCTTCAGGGAAGAAAAGTGGACTTTGGTTTTTTATTGCATTTACTGCTTCTGGTGAGGTATTTATTTACCTTGGAAAACCCCTGAAAAAACTGGGGAAAGTTTATGTACTGTATATATTCTGTGTCTAAAAATTCCACACAGAGAACATGCCAGACAGGTAAATGTGATTTAAAAAAAAAATTAAGTTTATGACAGAAAGACTATGTATTTTACACAGTGAAACCCAATGTAACTTATTCTTAAAAGGATTTCCAAGAATTACTAGGTTTTTAACAGATATGCTCATGTAGTTGCTTACCCCATGTACATCTTTTTTTCAGTTTGGACTCTTCTGACCCGTTTTCACCATGTAAGCACTCCCTGTTGCTGTATCCAACCAAACCCATGATGCCCTTCTCGTTCCTCTGCCATAGCTCCAGCACTGCCCCTAAGAATGCCGAGCTAGTTTATAGGTCTTCCCACTAGCTAGTTACATACAGTAGACATTGCCCTATCACTGCCGCTGTTCCTGCTTTGACACGCCCAAGGATATACATCACAGGAAACGGGAAAGGGCTGCATGGACATGGTCATATCGCCACAGCCCAGAATAGAAGATTGGAGATATAAAGGTAAAAATAAAATATATTTAAAAATTCTAGCTATTTTTTTAAAGGATTATTTTAAAGGATGTTAATACAAACTAGAAAACTCCTTTAACACATCATATGCTGGAGATTTTGTGCAGCATATATACACTCACCGGCCACTTTATTAGGTACACCTGTCCAACTGCTCGTTAACACTTAATTTCTAATCAGCCAATCACATGGCGGCAACTCAGTGCATTTAGGCATGTAGACATGGTCAAGACAATCTCCTGCAGTTCAAACCGAGCATCAGTATGGGGAAGAAAGGTGATTTGAGTGCCTTTGAACGTGGCATGGTTGTTGGTGCCAGAAGGGCTGGTCTGAGTATTTCAGAAACTGCTGATCTACTGGGATTTTCACGCACAACCATCTCTAGGATTTACAGAGAATGGTCCGAAAAAGAAAAAACATCCAGTGAGCGGCAGTTCTGTGGGCGGAAATGCCTTGTTGATGCCAGAGGCCAGAGGAGAATGGGCAGACTGGTTCGAGCTGATAGAAAGGCAACAGTGACTCAAATTGCCACCCGTTACAACCAAGGTAGGCAGAAGAGCATCTCTGAACGCACAGTACGTCGAACTTTGAGGCAGATGGGCTACAGCAGCAGAAGACCACACCGGGTGCCACTCCTTTCAGCTAAGAACAGGAAACTAAGGCTACAATTTGCACAAGCTCATCGAAATTGGACAGTAGAAGATTGGAAAAAACGTTGCCTGGTCTGATGAGTCTCGATTTCTGCTGCGACATTCGGATGGTAGGGTCAGAATTTGGCGTCAACAACATGAAAGCATGGATCCATCCTGCCTTGTATCAACGGTTCAAGCTGGTGGTGGTGGTGTCATGGTGTGGGGAATATTTTCTTGGCACTCTTTGGGCCCCTTGGTACCAATTGAGCATCGTTGCAATGCCACAGCCTACCTGAGTATTGTTGCTGACCATGTCCATCCCTTTATGACCACAATGTACCCAACATCTGATGGCTACTTTCAGCAGGATAATGCGCCATGTCATAAAGCTGGAATCATCTCAGACTGGTTTCTTGAACATGACAATGAGTTCACTGTACTCAAATGGCCTCCACAGTCACCAGATCTCAATCCAATAGAGCATCTTTGGGATGTGGTGGAATGGGAGATTCGCATCATGGATGTGCAGCCGACAAATCTGCGGCAACTGTGTGATGCCATCATGTCAATATGGACCAAAATCTCTGAGGAATGCTTCCAGCACCTTGTTGAATCTATGCCATGAAGAATTGAGGCAGTTCTGAAGGCAAAAGGGGGTCCAACCCGTTACTAGCATGGTGTACCTAATAAAGTGGCTGGTGAGTGTATATATACCTTACTTTACCGTACACTCCTTATAGTACAAAAGATCACAGGGATCCAAAAGAGATAATCTGGGCCAAAGCCCTGTACCCTCTGGCCTTTCTCTGCTAGTGTTTTTTGGAAGACTAATATATGATTCTGATTGCTGCTTTTATACAGTCCAGTCCTCTTTTGGAGGTCAGCCATTTGGTTGTCCCATGTCAGGACATTGTGATATGTAGGGAAAATGTATCTAAGTTTCAGTAGGTGACCTGACATTGAAAGTTAAAGTTCTAGTTCATGAAATCAATTCCCTTCCCTCTTGGAATTTTGAGTTATTGATTTTGGAACCTGAATCACTCAAATGCTTTAAAAGCATCCATTAGAAGGAGCAGGGAGGTTTGGGACAAGCTTACCAACAAGAGATCATCACGAGCCAATAAAACTTATGACTTGGCACATTTCCTTTATTTCTCCAGTGACGTCTGAAAAAATTTCCAAATTGTTTTAGGGAATATAACGTATATCCATGATGTATTCTCAGTAATGCAAAGCAAGCTATTATTTGAGAAATATAAGAACATACTGTAGCGTGAAAGAGATTTTATGTAACAAGTCTTTGACTATATTACAAAATCATTCAAAAGCATTTTCAGGCACTTAGATGCAAAGTAATTGGTGCCACATTGGCAGAATGGACATTGGATTAATACTTTCCATTTATTGTGTCATTGTCTCATTTCAGGACTACCATATAGATGGCATGGATTATAAAGAAGACAAACACGTCAGGACCTCCACCCTACTCAGTGTGATTGATTAGAGTCTAGGCACAAGTATCTGCTTGGCTCAAACACTACGTGATTTAGGTATTGCTCAGCGCTATGTCAGTGTTACTAAAGGTCCCTTTACATGGGACAATTGAGCAGAAGGTTGTCAGAAAGGAAGCGTTCCTTCCCAGTAAACGCCTGCTCAGTAGTGAAGGAGACATTTACCTGCAGTGATCTCCTCCACAGTATGGGGAGCAGTGATTGTTAATGCCATTATTCGTCCCCATACTGAATCATTGTTTGTCGGCAGCAGACTGTGATTAGAGGGCACAATCTTCTGCCAGCAAATGAAGATTTAGCTTAGCGCATGAAAGATTTGATTACCCGATGAACGAGCATCCAATCAGTCTGTGTAAAGGGCCCTTAACCCTTAGAATACCGGATGTTTTTTTTTTCTTTTTGCATTTTTATTTTCCTTCCCTGTCTTCCTGGAGCCATAACATTTTTATTTTCCCATTCACATTTCCATATGAGGGTTTGGTTTTTGGGGGGCAAGTTGTACTTTCTAATGCCACCTTTTAATATGGTATACAATGTAGTGGGCAGCAGGAAAAAAATTCCAAATGAGGTGGAATTGGAAAGAAAAATGCAGTTCCTCTACAGTTTTATGGGTTTTGTCCCTATAGCATTACCTATGCGCCAAAACTGACCCATGCACTTCATTCTCTGGGTTAGTACGCTTACAACAATACCACATATGTATAGGTTTTATATGTTTAAATACTGAAAAAATAAATTAAAACATTGAAAACATTTTTTTTACAACACCATATTCTGACCCCCATAACTTTTTTATAGTTATTAGTGTTGAGCGAATGCATTTGAATGCTGTACAGAGACAAATCTCCATACAGCGTTCAAACGAAGGTTTGAATGAAGCAAACTCGCTTTGCTCAAGACTAATAGTTATGTCTACTGAGCTTTGTGGCGGCTCATTTTTTGTGGGATGATCTGTAGCTTTTATTGATACCATTTTGGAGTGTGTGTGTCTTTTTAATCACATTTTATAAAAAATTTTGGGGTAAGGGATGCAATGAAAAAATGGCGAATTAGCCATTACGCCGTATTGGAATAAATATTTTTATATTTTAATAGTACGGATATTTTCAGAAGCAGTGATGCCCATGATGTTTATTTTTTTAATTATTTATGTGTGAAAGGGAGACGATTTAAAAATTTTTGTTATATTTTTTTGTACTTTTTTTTAGGCTCCTCTAGGAGGCTACAATGTGGAAATACTTTGTTTTTTTTAGAGAATATTACTGTACTCCCATAAGAAGTATAGTAATTCTCTAATTGCTGATCTCCTATGTTGGCCTGCCACCTGCTGGCCAACATAGGAACTGAAGTTCTAATACTCTGGGTCTAATACTCCGAGACACCCAGCCTATTAGAAATAATGACCGGCATCCCCGATCACTGCACGGAGATGCCGGTCATTATTTTGGGGTCTTAACCAGAAAGCGCGAGCTTCTGGGTTTTTCACTCTTCAGATGCCATGATCACGACATCTAGAGGCTGTAATGTCATTAGCCGTGGGCCTCTGCTGTTTGAAACAGCAGAGACTCTTTGGCTATGGCGCCTGCTGCATGCAGGAGCGAGCACCATTTTTAAAGACCCCACCAGCGCCATGAGGTGTTGGTAACGAAGGAATTAAGGCACCGTATAGCATTATTTCTGGGCATATTATAGATTTCTGCATTATGGTGGGAATATTGGGACTCCACAAGGTACAGTCACATTCCTACTTTATAAAAATCTTTAACAAGAATAAAAACAAAACAACTATGACCGATAAAAAGCAGTCCTATCTGCAGGAAGCATCTTATAGAGCAGGAAGAGCAGAGCAGATTGATATATAGTTAGATATATAAAACTTGTAATTTGTTCATTTAAACATCTACTCTTTCCTGCAGTGTTCTTTCCTGTTATATGTAAGGACTTATTTATCTGTCTTATATTTCACTTATCAGGAATTGACATTTTGAGGCTTTGGAACCAATTACTGGTTTTCCATAGACTTATGAACTCAAGTTACAATGGCCATCCCAAAACCAACTAATATTGTATATTAAAGGGGTCGTACAAGAATGGGGGGAGGTTTGTGGCAATCCCCAGCTCCCCCCCCCCCTCGGCCAGACCAGTAAAGGGAAGCTTACTTACCCGCTCTTTCTCCTCCCGGTCTGTCAAATGATGCAAGGGGATCCATTTAGGCAAGAAAGCTTCCATTTACGAGTTCCCCCAAAGCTTAGTTGACAGCCCCCTCCCCACCCTCCATTCTTGCACAACCCCTTTAAGATATCGCTGTATCAATCTGCTCAGCTCCCCTGCTCTGTAACGTGCTGTTGATATATTATTCTACATTTTCATGGTGACAGGTTCCCTTTAAGTGGCATGTACATGTAGAAGTAATACAAACAGAAAAGCAAATAAGAAAGAATGGAACACATAAACAGATTTTATTCTTTATACTCTTCAGATATTTATATTCTTCAGATTTTATACTTTATTGCAATGATTACCTACATCAAATTACAACTTGTATAGATAATAGGAAGGTTCTCCGAGGTTTCCAATACAGTAAGTCACCAGAAAGCACCAAGAGACCCCGGACAGAGGGAAAACATGTGAATGGAAAGTGTAGCAATTGCAGTGTATGGGAATGTTTATGTACAATAATCATAGGGATTGTAATGTATTTATATCTTATAGCGGTATCATTTTTACTTGTAGCTTTGCGTTTCTGAGCTACTTTCCCTTCTGTTCACTAAATGGTAGGGAGGTTCGCAACAAGGTTTTGCCTGGCGCCCTCCATACTCTGCCCTACTGTTGCTTTAAAACCATGTTCACCAACTCTAGTGCCCTGGCCTTTTAAGACGAGAGTGAGAGAGGGGGTGGGGTTGTAAATCAGAAAAGGTTAAAATTTTGAAGTTAAAGAGGTTCTCCACCTTTTTCTTTCTGATGATCTATCCTTTAGGTCATCAGCATCTGATCAATACTGGGGTGGCAGATTTCATAAATGTTCCACTAAATGTTACTGAAATGCAAGGATTTTAAATTAATTTCACTTGTCTGTCTGTCCATCTGTCTGTTCTTTATGCATGGCTAAACAACATGACCAATCTGCACCAAATGTGGTATATAGGTAAATCAGGTGCCGTTCTTAAAGGGGTTGTCTCACTTCAGTGAGTTACATTTATCTTGTAGAGGGAGTTAATACAAGGCACTTACTAATGTATTGTTATTATCCATATTGCCTCCTTTGCTGGCTTCATTCATTTTTCCATCACATTATACTATGCTCGTTTGCTCGTGGTCGTGCTTGCACACTATAGGAAAAAGCGTTAGCCTCTCTGGTGGCCAAGACCATGGGAGCGCACATAGGTTAGTACTTTTTCTTGTAGTGCGCAAGCACGACCATCATTGATGGATTGCAGGGTGGTCTGTAACCATGGAAACAAGTAGTGTATAATGTGATACAAAAATGACTCCAGCCAGCAAAGGAAGCAATATGGACAATCACAATACATTAGTAATTGGCTTGTATTAACTTTCTCTACATGATAAATGCCACTTTCTGAAGTGAGACAACCCCTTTAACAACAGAAGCTAGCAGGTCCTTCATTCTTTAACTGACATACACATGACCCCTACTGACCAATAGAAGCGCGCAGGTCTACGTCTCACTGACCAGGTTTCCATAACAACCCAGCTATTTATGACCTGTGTTAGCCAATACAGGTTTGCAGGTCCTTAAAGGGCATCTGTTAGCAGATTTGTACCTATGAAACTCATGTTGCCTGTGCGCTTGGCAGCTGAAGGCATCTGTGTTGGTCCCATGGTCATATGTGTCCACATTGCTGAGAGAAATTATGTTTTAATATATGCAGATGAGCCTCTAGGAGAAATGGGGGGAGTGCTATTGCAAAGAGAGATGAGCTCATTGCGCCTAGAGTCTCACTTGCATATATAAAACCATCATTTTTCTCAGCAATGCAGCACATATGAACATGTAATCAACACAGATGCCTTCATCAGCCAAGTGCACATGCGATAGGTCAGCCAGTTTCATAGGTACAAATCTGCTGTCAGATGCCCTTTAATTGTTACTCTCAGTGACCTACATTCATATCCTAACTGACATACACACGGTCACATGACCCCTATTGGCCAATAGATGCTTGCAGGTCTTTTACTCTTAGCCTCTCTGGGAGCACTGTGGATGTCACTGTTATGGGGGCACTGTGGATGTCACTGTTATGGGGGAACTGTGGTTGTTACTGTTATGGGGGACACTGTGGATGTCACTGTTATTGAAGAACTGTGGATGTCACTGTTATGGGAGCACTGTGGATGTCACTGTTATGGGGGCACTGTGGATATCACTGTTATGAGAGCACTGTGGATGACACTGTTATGGGGGCAATGTGGATTACACTGTTATGGGAGCACTGTGGATATCACTAGTATGGGAGCACTGTGAATGTCACTGTTATGGAGGAACTGTGGATGTCACTGTTATAGGAGCACAGTGAATGACACTGTTATGGGAGCACTGTGAATGTCACTGTTTTGGAGGCACTGTGTATGTCACTGTTATGGGGGAACTGTGGATGACACTGTTATGGGAGCACTGTGAATGTCACTTTTATGGGAGCACTGTGAATGTCACTGTTATGGAGGCACTGTGGGTGACACTGTTATGGGAGCACTGTGGATGTCATTGTTTAGGGGTGTACTTTGGATATCACAGTTGGATGTCATTGTTATGGGGGCAATGTGGATGACACTGTTATGGGAGCACTGTGAATGTCACTGTTAAGGAGGCACTGTGGATGTCACTGTTATGGGAGGACTGTAGATGTCATTGTTATGGGGGTACTGTGGATATCACTGTTGGATGTCATTGTTATGGGGGTACTGTGGATATCACTGTTATGGGGACTCTGTTGTAGGGTTACCACCTGGTGGGTATTGTACTGGCATAGCTGGTATTTTGTTCCAAAAGCCGATGCCGATATATATTTTTTTTTACCGGCAATTATAATTGGTATATTTTGTAACTTCCCCTGTCTCCCACAGTATATGCGCTTCAACATAGGACACTGAATGCCTGTCATGTATAACATTAATCTCTACCTCAGCGCTGCGCTCTGCAGTCTGTATAAAAGTCCCAATACGAGCAGCATCCTTCCGAGCTGAAGGACCTGTGATGATATCACCGTCATGTGATCGGTGCACGGGGTGGGGCCCAGCAGTGCAGAGGAGTTCTGCTGAAGACTTGTCATGGCAGTATGTGAGGAACAGTGAAGAAACACGGATTCAGTGTAAGGCCTCTTTCACACGAGCGATCAGTCCAGATGTGCTCAGGGTGCGTTGCGGAAAACTCGCACCAATCCGCACGCAATCGCAGTCAGTTTTGACTGCGATTGCGTACGTTCGTTCAGTTTTTTCCGCGCGGGTGCGATGCGTATGGATGCATTTCGCACGCGCGTGATAAAAAAACTGAATGTTTACAAACAATTTCTCTAAGCAACCATGCGTGAAAAATGCATTGCACCCGCACTTGTGTGCGGATGCAATGCGATTTTCATGCAGCCCCATTCACTTTAATGGGACCAGGGCTGTGTGTAAAACGCAGAGTATAGAACATGCTGCGATTTGCACGCAACGGCGAACTCAGGCATGAAAAAAATCGCCCATGTGAAAAGCCCCATTGAAATAAATGGGTCAGGATTCAGTCCGGGTGCAATGCACGCATTGCACCCGCGCGGAAAACTCGCCCGCGTGAAAGGGGCCTAAGAGTTGTAATTGTCTCCTCCCTGTAATACCCTCTGATATTACATAATAACGGTTTGGACATGCTGGGAGTTGTAGCCCCATCGTCTTATGCTGCCTCCTGTAATATGATCTGATATTAAATAATAATGGCCTAGACATGCTGGGAGTTTTAGTCCCCTACTCTTATACCTCCTCCTGTAACATGTTCTAATATTAATTAATAATGGCCTAGACATGCTGGGAGTTATAGTCCTCTCCTCTTATACCTCCTCCTGTAACGTGCTCTGATATTACATAATAAATGCCTGGACTTGCTGGGAGTTATAGTCCTCTCATCTTATATTTCCTCCTCTAATGTGCTCTGATATTACATAATAAAGGCCTAGACATGCTGGGAGTTATAGTCCTCTCCTCTTATACCTCCTCCTGTAACGTGCTCTGATATTACATAATAAATGCCTGGACTTGCTGGGAGTTATAGTCCTCTCATCTTATATTTCCTCCTCTAATGTGCTCTGATATTACATAATAAATGCCTAGACATGCTGGGAGTTATAGTCCTCTCCTCTTATACCTCCTCCTGTAAAGTGCTCTGATATTACATAATAAAGGCCTAGACTTCCTATGAGTTATAGTCCTCTCCTCTTACACCTCCTCTTCTAACGTGCTCTGATATTACATAATAAAGGCCTGGACTTCCTGGGAGTTATAGTCCTCTCCTCTTACACCTCCTCTTCTAACGTGCTCTGATATTACATAATAAAGGCCTAGACATGCCGGGAGGTGTAATCCTTTCCTTTTATACCTCCTCCTGTAATGTGCTTTGATATTACATAATAATGGTCTAGACATGCTGGGAGTTATAGTCCTCCCCTCTTATACCTCTTGCTGTAATGTGCTCAGTGTCAGAACAGCGAGTAGGAGAGGGTAGGCGTTGACCCAGGGCGCCACCTTACTACCCATAAAATGCGGCTGTTCAGAAGCCTCAGGCCGCTAGGCCTAAAGCCTGTGAGGCAGTACAACAGCGCGAGAGGTCATGATGCCAAGCACAGGAGTGGTGATATCATCAGGGCCACTGGCACCACCGGGACACGGCAACACAGGCCACAGATCATACTGCATTCACCAGCCAAGCTGGTATTTTACTGTCCCTGGTATTTCCTAATGAGGTTTCTCCCTGATCAATTATCCAGGCCCAGAGTGACAATCTGGCCAGATCACACAGGCTGAGGACCACAATAGACGTCAGCAGTGCACTAAGCCAATGAGGCGCTGATTGATTGTGCCAAGCGGTCCCACGCTCACAGGAGGAGGATGCAGAGGTCACAAAGAAAGTACCTATGCATGCCATCAGCCATACTCCTGCCCCCAGACCGCTCCTTCCCTGCAGCCTCCAAATAGGAAGGTAAGTGACCAATCTATGTTTGTTATCTATGTTTCTACATATACCTATTTGTGTGTGTCTATATATGCCTATAAATCTCTTTCTCTCTCTCTTTATATATATATATATATATATATATATATATATATATATATATATATATACAGTTAGGTCCATATATATTTGGACAGAGACAACATTTTTCTAATTTTTGTTCTGTACATTACCACAATGGATTCTGAACAAAACAATTCAGATGCAGTTGAAGTACAGACTTTCAGCTTTAATTCAGTGGGTTGAACAAAATGATTGCATAAAAATGTGAGGAACTAAAGCATTTTTTAAACTCAATCCCTTCATTTCAGGGGCTCAAAAGTAATTGGACAAATTGAATATTTGTAAATAAAATGGTAATTTCTAATACTTGATTGAAAATCCTTTGTTGGCATTGACTGCCTGAAGTCTTGAACTCATGGAGATCACCAGACATTGTTTCCTCCTTTTTAATGCTCTGCCAGGCCTTTACTGCAGCGGTTTTCAGTTGATGTTTGTTTGTGGGCCTTTCTGTCTGAAGTGTTGTCTTTAACAAGTGAAATGAATGCTCTATTGGATTCAGATCAGGTGACTGACTTGACCATTCAAGAATATTCCACTTCTTTGCTTTAATAAACTCCTGGGTTGCTTTGGCTTTATCTTTTGGGTCATTGTCCATCAGTATTATGAAACACCGACCAATCAGTTTGGCTGCATTTGAGCACACAGTATGTCTCTGAAAACCCCAGAATTCATCCGGCTGCTTGTTTCCTGTGTCTCATCATCAATAAACACTAGGGACCCAGCGCCACTGGCAACCATGCATGCACAAGTCATCACACTGCCTCTGCCGTGTTTTACAGATGATGTGGTATGCTTTGGATCATGAGCTGTACCATGCCTTCATCATACTTTTTCCTTTCCATCATTCTGGTAGAGGTTGTTCTTCCAGAATTGTGCTGGTTTTTTAAGATATTTTTTAGCAAAGTCCAATCTAGCCTTCTTGTTCTTGAGGCTTATGAGTGGCTTGCACTGTGCAGTGAACCCTCTGTATTTACTTTCATGCAGTCTTCTCTTTGGTAGATTTGGATATTGATACACCTGTATCCTGGAGTGTGTTGTTCACTTGGTTGGCTGTTGTGTAGGGGATTCTCTTCACCATGGTAATTATTCTGCGATCATACACCACTGTTGTCTTCCGTGGGCGTCCAGGTCTTTTTGCATTATTGAGGACACCAGTTCTTTCTTTCTCAGGATGTACCAAACTGTAGATTTTGCCACTACTAATAGTGTAGCAACTTCTCAGATGTTTTTTTTTTCTGTTTTCGCAGATGAAGGATGGCTTGTTTCACCTGCATGGAGAGCTCCAGGCCTTTTATGTGCTTAATTGAGAATCAGATAATGAAGGAATTGCCCACACCTACCCATGAAACAGCCTTTGAGTCAATTGTCCAATTACTTTTGGTCCCTTTAAAAACAGGGTGCCACATGTAAAGGAGCTGAAACTCCTAAACCCTTCATCCAATTTTAATGTGGATACCCTCAAATGAAAGCTAAAAGTCTGGACTTTATGTCCATGTCTATTATATAACTATAACTTTAATATGTTTTAGTAAACAGGTGTGTGTGTGTGTGTATATATATATATATATATATATATATATATATATTTTTTTTTTTACCTAGGGGGTAATTTATGAACAAAAATATACACCACTTTTTGGTGTATTTAAGGAACAGATTGTCACTAAAGTATTTTGCGACAAAATCTGCGCTATCTTCCCTTTGTACGCCACGTATGCCTCTACTAAGAAAAGGGGGCATGGTGTGGGTGAAAAAGAGGGCAGGCCATCACATTCTTCATTTTATACGCCAAGCAAGTTGCACAGCCACAGGTAAGGTCAACGCCTCTACATAACTTAGCCGCATCAAGCAGCAGCAGACAAAGACTAAGACCAGCGCCTAAATTGCCGGCCTTAGTAAGTGTCCCCTCCTATTGCCTATATATACCTACAGTCATGGCCAAAAGTTTTGAGAATGATACAAATATTAATTTTTACAAAGTCTACTGCTTCAGTTTTTATAATGGCAATTTCCATATACTCCAGAATGTTATAAAGAGTGATCGGCTTAACAGCAATTACTTGCAAAGTCAATATTTGCCTAGAAAATGAACTTTATCCCCCAAAACACATTTCAACATCATTGCAGCCCTGCCTTAAAAGGACCAGCTAACATCGTTTCAGTGATTGCTCCATTAACACAGGTGTGGGTGTTGATGAGGACAGGGCTGGAGATCAATCTGTCATGATTAAGTAAGAATGACACCACTGGACACTTTAAAAGGAGGCTGGTGCTTGGCATCATTGTTTCTCTTCTGTTAACCATGTTTATCTCTAAAGAAACACGTGCAGTCATCATTGCACTGCACAAAAATGGCCTAACAGGGAAGAGTATCGCAGCTAGAAAGATTGCACCTCAGTCAACAGTCTATCACATCATCAAGAACTTCAAGGAGAGAGGTTCCATTGTTGCCAAAAAGGCTCCAGGGCGCCCAAGAAAGACCAGCAAGTGCCAGGACCGTCTCTTAAAAGTGTTTCAGCTGCGGGATCGGGCTACCAGCAGTGCAGAGCTTGCTCATGAATGGCAGCAGGCAGGTGTGAGTGCATCTGCACGGACTGTGAGGCGGAGACTCTTGGAGCAAGGCCTGGTCTCAAGGAGGGCAGCAAAGAAGCCACTTCTCTCCAGAAAAAACATCAGGGACAGACTGATATTCTGCAAAAGGTACAGGGAGTGGACTGCTGAGGACTGGGGTAAAGTCATTTTCTCTGATGAATCCCCTTTTCGATTGTTTGGGACATCTGGAAAACAGCTTATTCGGAGAAGACGAGGTGAGCGCTACCACCAGTCTTGTCTCATGCCAACTGTAAAGCATCCTGAAACCATTCATGTGTGGGGTTGCTTCTCAGCCAAGGGAATCGGCTCTCTCACAGTCTTGCCTAAAAACACAGCCATGAATAAAGAATGGTACCAGAATGTCCTCCCGAGAGCAACTTCTCCCAACCGTCCAAGAGCAGTTTGGCGATCAACAATGCCTTTTCCAGCATGATGGAGCACCTTGCCATAAAGCAAAAGTGATAACTAAATGGCTCAGGGAACAAACCATAGAGATTTTGGGTCCATGGCCTGGAAACTCCCCAGATCTTAATCCCATTGAGAACTTGTGGTCAATCATCAAGAGACGGGTGGACAAACAAAAACCTACAAATTCTGACAAAATGCAAGCATTGATTGTGCAAGAATGAACTGCTATCAGTCAGGATTTGGTCCAGAAGTTGATTGAGAGCATGCCAGGGAGAATTGCAGAGGTCCTGAAGAAGAAGGGTCAACACTGCAAATATTGACTTGCTGCATTAACTCATTCTAACTGTCAATATAAGCTTTTGTTACTCATAATATGATTGCAATTATATTTCTGTATGTGATAAAAACATCTGACAAACACACATAAAAACCAGAGGGCAGCAGATCATGTGAAAATAGAATATTTGTGTAATTCTCAAAACTTTTGGCCATGACTGTATATATGTATATATGGGATTAGGGGATGGCTAACTCATCTTTATGGTCCAATCGCTGGAACCCCCACCGATCCTGAGAAGGCAGATCCTATTTCCCCATTCTGGTGGAGCAGATGGCCCTGCTGCTCTGTTTGTTTTCCATGAAACCGCTGGAAATAGCAGAGAGTGCTGTGTGCACCTATCTCCAGCAGTCCCATAGAGAATGAATGGAGTGGCAGGGTACATGCTTGACCTGCCACTCCATCAGACTGGGGGAACAGGACCCTGTTCTTAGGATTGTGGGGGTCCCAGCAGTCAGACCCCCCAAATCAGTTAGTTATCCCCTATTCCTGGATAGGAAATAACCTGAAAACTTGGCACAACACCATTAAGGCCTCATGCACACCACAGCATTTGGGATCAGATGCCGGAGCTCTTGACATGACTTATCTTCAGGATATTTGTAATTTTGTGACTTTTTATAAATACTGTGCAAATGTTTTATTTCAGGGACACAAGCAGAAACGTCTACTACAGTATTTGCCATAGTGTAGGGAGCTTTATAAGGCCTCAAAGTGGTTGTTAGAGAAGTTGTAGTTTTTGTAATGGAAATAGTAGAAATTCATTAAATATTAATGCTTGCTTAAGTGCATTGCTTTTATTCTAAGTAAATCTTAGAAATATAATAATTCCAAAGGTTTATACATGGTCTTATCTGACCGGTGTTGCAATAAATTTGTGTGCAGTCCATTATGACAATAAATATTAGTGAAAATGCTATCATTGTGTCAGTACACCATTTTAAGCGCATTAGAACGTGAGTGTATAAGTGCTCCCCATGCCACTTACAAGTATATTGAAATCTTCATCCATTTGTGGGTTCGTTTCAGCAGCGTAACCTTTATAATTGTTCCAACACACAGCTCTTTATATTGATATGCACAATGCATATTTGAGGTAAAGTGCACCCTATTACATAGGTAATATCTTACATATTAAATTAAGCAGGTCACTAAGAGGATAAGCTACTTTAGAACAGTGAACAGTAAGCGTATATTTGTGCTCAGATTTTTGGGCTATCTCGTTTATGACTTGATGTCAACGGTTCCTAATTCAGAAGATCAAGTGTGGATTCTGAAAATTTAATCAGAAAATTATATATTATTTCAATATTTTTAAATATATATTGTTTCTTTTTGGTTTTATTCTCATTTTTTTTCTGTGACTACACAGTGTAGACTGTGCACATACAGTAGGCTGGTGTTTCCTGCTTTTGCTAGTCATGTATCAGCTTTAGGCCTCATTCACACAGTACAGTCATGGCCAAAAGTTTTGAGAATGACACAAATATTCTATTTTCACATCATCTGCTGCCCTCTGGTTTTTATGTGTGTTTGTCAGATGTTTTTATCACATACAGAAATATAATTGCAATCATATTATGAGTAACAAAAGCTTATATTGACAGTTATGCTCCATTCACACGTCCTGTTTTTCTTTCCTGATTCGATCCTGATCCTGATCTGGATCCATTCATTTCAATGGGTCCTGAAAAAATCAGGATCGAATCAGGAAAGAAAAACAGGACGTGTGAATGGAGCCTTATAATGAGTTAATGCAGCAAGTCAATATTTGCAGTGTTGACGCTTCTTCTTCAGGACCTCTGCAATTCTCCCTGGCATGCTCTCAATCAACTTCTGGACCAAATCCTGACTGATAGCAGTCCATTCTTGCACAATCAATGCTTGCATTTTGTCAGAATTTGTAGGTTTTTGTTTGTCCACCCATCTCTTGATGATTGACCACAAGTTCTCAATGGGATTAAGATCTGGGGAGTTTCCAGGCCATGGACCCAAAATCTCTATGTTTTGTTCCCTGAGCCATTTAGTTATCACCTTTGCTTTATGGCAAGGTGCTCCATCATGCTGGAAAAGGCATTGTTGATCGCCAAACTGCTCTTGGACGGTTGGGAGAAGTTGCTCTCGGAGGACATTCTGGTACCATTCTTTATTCATGGCTGTGTTTTTAGGCAAGAATGTGAGAGAGACGATTCCCTTGGCTGAGAAGCAACCCCACACATGAATGGTTTCAGGATGCTTTACAGTTGGCATGAGACAAGACTGGTGGTAGCGCTCACCTCGTCTTCTCCGAATAAGCTGTTTTCCAGATGTCCCAAACAATCGAAAAGGGGATTCATCAGAGAAAATGACTTTACCCCAGTCCTCAGCAGTCCACTCCCTGTACCTTTTGCAGAATATCAGTCTGTCCCTGATGTTTTTCTGGAGAGAAGTGGCTTCTTTGCTGCCCTCCTTGAGACCAGACCTTGCTCCAAGAGTCTCCGCCTCACAGTGCGTGCAGATGCACTCACACCTGCCTGCTGCCATTCATGAGCAAGCTCTGCACTGCTGGTAGCCCCGATCCCGCAGCTGAAAACACTTTTAAGAGACGGTCCTGGCACTTGCTGGTCTTTCTTGGGCGCCCTGGAGCCTTTTTGGCAACAATGGAACCTCTCTCCTTGAAGTTCTTGATGATGTGATAGATTGTTGACTGAGGTGCAATCTTTCTAGCTGCGATACTCTTCCCTGTTAGGCCATTTTTGTGCAGTGCAATGATGACTGCACGTGTTTCTTTAGAGATAAACATGGTTAACAGAAGAGAAACAATGATGCCAAGCACCAGCCTCCTTTTAAAGTGTCCAGTGGTGTCATTCTTACTTAATCATGACAGATTGATCTCCAGCCCTGTCCTCATCAACACCCACACCTGTGTTAATGGAGCAATCACTGAAACGATGTTAGCTGGTCCTTTTAAGGCAGGGCTGCAATGATGTTGAAATGTGTTTTGGGGGATAAAGTTCATTTTCTAGGCAAATATTGACTTTGCAAGTAATTGCTGTTAAGCCGATCACTCTTTATAACATTCTGGAGTATATGGAAATTGCCATTATAAAAACTGAAGCAGTAGACTTTGTAAAAATTAATATTTGTATCATTCTCAAAACTTTTGGCCATGACTGTAGATGCAGACCCATTCAGTTGAATGGGTCCGCAATCTGGAAGAGGCAGTGCGGAACGGAGGCACGGAACCCCACAGAAGCACTACGCAGTGCTTCCGTGGGGTTTCTCCCCGTGCTTCTGCACCACAAAAAATTAGAACATTGCAGCCCCCAATGCTCAGAATGGCCGGCACACGTTCATGTGCATGATGCCTTACTGTGTGCTGTGACTAAGGCCCCATATACATGACTATATGCAGGGCTTCCAGGGAGGAATTTCGGGGCCCCCTACAGGCAAATTTCGCGGGCCCACCCCCGTGCCCCCATCAGACCTCAGGTCGGCGTCTCGTGCCCCCATCAGACCTCAGGTCAGCGTCTCGTGCCCCCATTAGACCTCAGGTCAGCGTCTTGTGCCCCCATCAGTCCTCAGGTCGGTGTCTCGTGCCCCCATCAGACCTCAGGTCGGCGTCTCGTGCCCCCATCAGACCTCAGGTCAGCGTCTCGTGCCCCCATCAGACCTCAGGTCGGCGTCTTGTGCCCCCATCAGTCCTCAGGTCGGCGTCTTGTGCCCCATCAGACCTCAGGTCGGTGTCTTGTGCCCCCATCAGACCTCAGGTCAGTGTCTTGTGCCCCCATCAGACCTCAGGTCAGCGTCTTGTGCCCCATCAGACCTCAGATCAGGGTCTCCCCCCCCCCCCCATTAGACCTCAGGTTGGCGTCTTGTGCCCCCATCAGACCTACATCCCCCAGGTTTCAATGCAGAAGTACAGAAGATTACCTTATTCAATAATGACCCAGAGCTGGAGATGAAAATACAAGCAAAATGACCCTTCAGACTGGGCTGGCTGGGGCAAGTTACTTACTGCACCGCGTTGCTGGGCTGCTGTCGCTGCACCTGCCACTAAGATGGCGCCGCCTCAGTCTTCATCTCTCCCTTGCGCTTCAGCTGTCTCCTCTTCTGCTGGTGGCGGTGGGAAGGAGGAGACAGCTGAAGCGCGGCAAGGAGGTAGGCGGCACCCGCTGAGCCGCGGAGAAGACTGTGGCTGGGCACTGTTAAAGGGCAGTGGGGTGAGTGAGGACTCGGAGCTGGCATTAAAGCGGCTCAGTGGGACGGGACTCGGGAGGGAGCAGCAAAAATAAAAAATGAATTAAAAAAAAAAGCCAGCGGCTGAGTGGGCCCCCCGAGGAGCAGGGGCGTAGCTAAAGGCTCATGGGCCCTGGTGCAAGAGTTCAGCTTGGGCCCCCCCCCCGGCTACATTCACACGACAGTTGTTTTTGCAGCCTCAGATCTGCATATTTTGCGGCTCAGATGCGGACCCATTCACTTCAATGAGCACTGTGTGCTGTCCGCATCTGTATGTCCATTCCTATTTTTGTCCGTTTTGCGGACAAGAATAGGCATTGTTACAGTGGATCTGCAAAAAAAAAAAAAAACGGATGCCATACGGAACATCATCCTTTTTTTGCGGATCCGCAATTTGCAGACTGCAAAACACAACGTTCGTGTGAATGTAGCCTAATCCAGCGCCCCATGTCTCTTACATCCAGTATAATATAGCGCCCCATACCTCGTACATCCAGTGTCGTCTCCTCTAATATAGATCTTCTCTTTCCTCATCTTCTCCTTTCAGACCAGACGCCATTTTTCAGCCATTTCTCATCTCTGCAGTTTGACAGAAAAAAATCTTAGTTTACTACTAAGTTTACTAGTTTACTACCCCCCAATAATGTGCCAGAAGTGCCCCCAAAATTTCACCCCAATAATGTGCCAGTAGTCCCCACCCATAGATGCCCCCCAAATTATGTGCCAGTAAGAAACGCTCCAATAATGCACCATAAGTTCCCCCCATTGATTCCCCCCAAAATCATGTGCCAGTAAAGTGTCCCACCCCCATAGATGCCCCCCAAATTATTTTCCAGTAAGAAATGCCCCCCAAATTATGTGCCAGTAAGAAATGCCCCCAGTGCCCCCATGTGCCAGTAAGAAATGCCCCCAGTGCCAGTAAGAATGCCACCCAGTGCCAGTAAAAATGCCCCCCAGTGCCCCCATGTGCCATTAAGAAATGCCCCCAGTGCTCCCGTGCCATTAAGAAATGCCCCCAAGTGCCCCCATGTGCCAGTAAAAATGCCCAGTGCCCCCATGTGCCAGTAAGAAATGTCCCCAGTGCCAGTAAAAATGCCCCCATGTGCCAGTGAAAATGCCCCCAGTGCCCCCATGTGCCAGTGAAAATGCCCCCATGTGCCAGTGAAAATGACCTCAGTGCCCCCATGTGCCAGTAAAAATGCCCCCAGTGCCCCCATGTGCCCGTAAAAATGCCCCCAGTGCCCATAAAAATGCCCCCAGTGCCCCCAATAAAGCTCCGGTCCGCAATTTCAGCAATAAAAAAAAAAACAAAACCCTTATACTTACCTCCATCAGGCTGGCAGCGATGCGATGCAGGCCTCTTCCGGCCTGTGTCCCGCGCTGTACGGCTCACGTCATCGCGCCGCCTGAGCCGGCCTCTAATAGGCCTATTGCCTGCAGCCTATCAGAGGAACGGGCAGGGGAGACGCCTCTCCCTCCCCTGCCCGCAGTACAGGCATCTGTATCGCCGTCCTGAGGAAAATAGTGCCGGCTTCTCCTATTTTTTGGATATTTGTACACAGCACTTGGCTGTTCTGAATTTTCAAATAAAGCTCCTGAAATAACACTTCACCGTTGCTGGATTTTTTCCCTTCTTTTGCATCTAAATCCACCTTTAGATATAAGGAGTTGTATTGATAGTTTTCATATCACACTGTTCACACATCACCCTGGGGATCATCCACACAAAGTATTCTTCTCTACTTGGGTAGTAAAACCAATTGCTCCCGGCTATCTGATAACACAGACAGGGTTGGCGGTGGGTGTGTGTGTTTCTGTATATCTCTGTGACTGAAACTTCATCAGTTTTTGGGGGTTTTGAGAGCAAGCTATGGTGCTCTCCCCTCTGGATTTGCCTGCAATACTGGAATTTGGAATATCTGTAGCTTTATCTCCATCTTCATGTGTGAACTGTCCATCTTATGGGAATAAAGTGCTTCACTAGGGCCAACTCTTATTGCTCAGTGCCTATCTTCGGTGATCACAAGCCACTTTTGTGACATGTAATGTCCAATTCAAATATGCCTTTTGCAGTAGGGTTGGGGGAGGACCAGTTGGATTGAGAAGCTGGCACATGGGGGATGGGGCACCATTTCAGTTTTCTCCACAGTCAGCAGAAAACTTTAACCTGCCTTGGCCTCAACTTTCAACTGTATCTGGGAAGAAACAGTTGTGGACAAACAGATAACCGCTTCTGGGAATAGTGATTCCTGGCTGGCTGTCCTGATTAGGGCCCCTAGACATTATTTTGCTTGGAGCCCCAGAAATACTAAGCCAGCCCCTGTATATAGCATCTACAGCATAATATATACACACATACACACAGCATATCCACACATCCATTATACAGTATATACAGTATCCTTTATCATACCTAAAATTGAATTTAGACCCCAGATTAGACCCTAAAGTGTATTCAGACACAAACCCCAGAGTTATGCCTCATTTACACAGTCAGGCCTCGTCCACATTTCCGTGTCAGTGACACATCCGTGAAAAAAAGCGTATGTGTTTCATACGTGAAGCTGTCCGTGAAGGATCCGTGGTTGGTCCGTGTGTCCGTTTTTACCATCCGTGTGGCATCCGTAATTCACTGACGTTGCTCAGCTGAAAAATAATTTCCAAAGAAGCTCCTATTAGTCATCAGTGAAAAACGGACGCATCACGGACACAACACGGATGTATGTCAGTGACTTTCATGGACCCATAGACTTTAATGGGCGTGCTTGGTCCGCATCACGTATCAAAGTAGTGCATGTCTCAGTGATTTTTTTACTGACCCACGCTCAGTAGAAAAATGCTGAAATGTGAACAGATACATTTAAATCAATGGGTACGTGTGCTGTCCGTGAAAAATGCAGACAGCACACGTCAGTGAAAAGCAGAAATGTGGACGAGGCCTCAGTATTCGGTCAGTGATTTCCATCAGTGATTTTGAGCCAAACCCAGGAGTGGCTCTAAACACAGAACAGGTGCAGATCTTTTCATTACACCTGATCTCGGCGTAGCCTACACTCCTGGTTTTGGCTCAGAATAATGCCCCTTTCACACGAGCGGGAGACTCGCATGTCTCCCGCAACGCATCTACAGGGCTGGACTCCGGCACTGACTGGGATCGCATATAATGCTATGCGATCCCAGTCAGTGCCGAGTCCAGCCCTGTAGATGCGTTGCGCGAGACATGCGAGTCTCCCGCTCATGTGAAAGGGGCATAACTGATGGAAATCACTGACCAAACACTGATGTGTGAATGAGACTTTAAGGTGGATTTCCACATGTAGATAATTGGGCAGATTACTGGGAATGAACATTCCTGAGAGCACTTATTCCTGACAATCTGCCCGTGTGAAGGTGTAGCAGATCATCTGATGAATAAGTGAAATGCTTGTTCATTGGGTGAAATTGTTGTTCATGCAGTTACCTAAATTATCGTTTCTGGACAGCAGATAGCATGAACAGGTAGAAACAATGCAGCTATATGAGGATGAGCAATCAAAATACTGATCTCTCGTCCTCATACTGTGGAGGTGCTTATAAAGTTAGTGCTTCACCTCCACTGAGTGAGCAGCCGACTGTCAGGAAGGACGCTTCCTTATCGACAATCTGCTGCTTATCTGGGCATGGAAATGTGCCTTAAATATTTACCGCAAATGAAAAAATCAGTACAATCATTAATACAAATACAGACCAGGCTGCAGTCCAGGGTTCACATCCTACTTAGTTTTTTTCTGGACAACTTAACCAAAAATCATGGATTGGGCAAAATTTTTACAGAGCTACACCCTGGCCTATTTAAAAGACCACAACCCTACATCACATCCTCAACATAATAAATTGAATCATAAAAATTCCAAGATTAAACATACTGCTCAGTAGAAAAAGAAACCGGTAGCACCATGTCAAAAACTCCTGGGCAGTCTATTTAATCCAGATCCCTTCCTCAGAACCCTGGTTGCAGAAAAGGCAGAGCATCTGATTTGCACTGTGAACATCATTTATTGGTACATGCATAGGGGAAACTGAGAAAAATAAATCAAGCATGTTTTTTCTTTTGTCAGCGCTATGGAGGGCAGGGAAAAAAACACCTGATTGTGGACTGTAAATGTACAAATGGTTGAAAACTTTGCTGTGTAGTGCCCATATACACAGAATAAGAGCAGATACTGAGTATTACACCCAGTACACAAGACAGGAGAACTGGTACTGTGCAGTGTCCATATATACAGAATAAGAGCAGATACTGAGAATTACAGCCAGTATACAGGACAAGAGAAGTGGTACTGTGTAGTGCCCATATATACAGAATAAGAGCAGATACTGAGAATTACACCCATTATAAAGGACAAGAGAAGTGGTACTTTGCAGTGTTCATATATACAGAATAGCAGCAGATACTGAGAATTACACCCAGTATTCAGGATAGGGGAAGGGGTACTGTGCAGTGTCCATATATGCAGAATAACAGCAGATACTGAGAATTACACCCAGTATACAAGGCAGGAGAAATGGTACTGTGCACTGTCCATATATACAGAATAAGTGCAGTTATGTTGTATATATGGACACACCTGCTCCCAATTCACATTTGAGACCTTGTAATACTAAGGAGTCACATGACACCGGGGAGGGAAAATGGCTAATTGGGCACAATTTGGTAATTTTCACTTAGGGTAATTTTCACTTAGTGTACTCACTTTTGTGGGCACACCAAATTTACACTGTTATACAAGCTGTACACTGACTACTTTACATTGTATCAAAGTGTCATATCTTCAGTGTTGTCCCATGATAAGATATAATAATATATTTACAAAAATATGAGGTGAGATACTGCATATATTATAGTACTCTGAAGAAGGCCTTCAGGCCGAAAACGTTCAGTTATAGTTATTAACTGGATACTCACCTAACAAATTAACACAGCATGTTAAAGCAATCCAGTGGAATACAGGAGTCTTTTTTAGTGACTGTGAGTCTAAGGCTACTTTCACACTAGCATTTTATAATTCCGGTATTGAGTTCCGTCATAGGGGCTCAATACCGGAATAAAACGCTTCAGTTTTGTCCCCATTCATTGTCAATGGGGGCAAAACTGAACTGAAGACAACGGAATGCTCCTAGAAGCATTCCGTTCCGTCTTCAGACCGGAGAACAAACCGCAGCATGCTGCGGTTTGCTCTCCGGTCCAGGCATCCGCACCAAGACGGATCCGGAATGACCCCATTGAAAGTCAATGGAGGACGGATCCGTTCACCATTGTATCACACCAAACGGATCCGTCCTCCATTGACTTTCAATGGAGTTCATGACGGATCCGTCACCTGCACACATACATACATACACACATACAGACATACACATATACAGAAATACACATATACAGACATACACATAAACATACACAGACATATACACCTACAAATACACATACATACTTACATGCTCCTGGCAGGTCAACATAGCGCAGGAGGAGCAGGACGGCGCACACATAGGACAATTCCACCCGGCGCCCAGCAGAGGGCGCTGTGGGTAATCGTCCTATGTGCGCGCCGTCCTGCTCCTGTACTGTGCTGTGGAGACCTGCCGGGAGCATGTAAGTATGTATTTGTATTTGTATGTGTATATGTCTGTGTGTGTGTGTATGTACTGTGTGACATGTGTGGGGCCGGTACTTGAATAACTGGACGAGTGCTACTTGTATTGTTCGGAGTAGGGTTCCCACCCCAGATACATGTATAACGAAAACTCCGAACTGTGTTAGTTAATATTAGGTTAGTATTTTTATTTTTGCTTTGCGACAAAATCACTAAATGTGACGTTTCGGCTCAAATCCAGAGCCTTCCTCAGACATATGTCGCTAGAGGTAAAGAGTAGATGTGGAGGCTATTAGTCCTATTTGGATCGCAGGAAAAGCGCTAATGGTATGTACAGCATCCGCTGTATGTGAAGAGTAATGCGCTATGGCGCATTACTCTTCACATAGGGCGGATGCTGTACATACCATTAGCGCTTTTCCTGCGATCCAAATAGGACTAATAGCCTCCACATCTACTCTTTACCTCTAGCGACATATGTCTGAGGAAGGCTCTGGATTTGAGCCGAAACGTCACATTTAGTGATTTTGTCGCAAAGCAAAAATAAAAATACTAACCTAATATTAACTAACACAGTTCGGAGTTTTCGTTATACATGTGTGGGGCCGGAGCACGGCTCCGGCCCCACACATGTCCCTGCGGCAGCACGGATCCGGCAGCACCCTTCACCTGCCGGAACCGTGCTGCCGCTAATGTGAAAGAGGCCTAAACCAGGAGTGGAGGCTACACAGAGATAAGATATAATGCAAATATTTGTACCTGTTTTGTGTCTAGACTCATGTAATTATTTAGGACGACCTCCAAGCCAGCAGAGGGAGCTATCCTAGGTGTGTACAGCAATCTGGAGGAAGCCATGACCCAGAGGAGAGAGAGAAGTGTACTATATGAGGGAGTTGAAGCTGGTCTGTTGAAGGTGAATGCAGAAGGAGTTCTGGGTCTGCTAGCACCAAAGCAGGCCACATTGGTTGAGAGCTGGACCAGAAGATTCCTACGTCTGTTCAGCAGCAGCAACATGGGCCGACAGGAGGCTCATGCAATGCCTTCCTAGGATCACCAGGGAATCCAGAGAGGACCCAATGAGGGCCATGAACCATAGTGACTCGTGCCTACAAGCAACCGACAGTGAGCGTAACCTTTCCCTAGGCTTTCGGCCTACAAATTATTTTCATCAAAAACTGTCTTACGGTACCTTTAGGTGGTATTAGTAAATTTGCCCCAAAGTCTCTGAATTGCACTGACCATGTCCCTCCTTGGGAATAAAATACTTGCCATGCCAGGCAACCAAAACAATGCTGCACAGGCCAAATAGGATGGTTCACCCATACATCCCAACTAGTATTGAACGAAACATGCTTCAAATAAGTGATCCGAAGTCGCTTTATTCAAAACTTCTTTTGACTGCTGTACCGAGACCGTCTCCATACAGAATTCAAATGTCTGGGCTTTGTGTAGACGAAATTTGTTAAGTCCATAGTTTCTAGTCTCTTGGTGAAGAACTTGAAAACCTTTTTAAAATTAGGATCCGAAATCGGCTTCGGTTCTGTCTGGTACTTCGTTACCAAAGCCAACTTTGGATTGCAGTTTTGAAATGGTTTTCAAGTTGAAGAATCGAATGCCAAAGTTTTGAATGTAACGAATGTCACCTTCGCGAAGCACATCCAAGTGAATGCTGTACGGAGATGGGTCTCCATACAGCGTTCAAACAAAGCTTTGAACGAAGCAACTTTGGATCTCTGATCCGAAGTGTGCTTCGCTCAACAATAATCACAACCATCCCAGATTTCAGCATCTGTTCCACAGTACCAGGGGACCTGTGGTATGTCGCAACTTCAACTTTGTCTGTCCTCAGAACACAGACACAATTGAATACAATAATGAAGTAGGGAGCCATCAGATCCCTATACCACCATTCTCCAGCATAGTCACTCCCAGTAGGCGCGATGCAGTGAAATCATTGTACCTGCTGCGCTGAGTAGGAGAGAGCTCAAGCCGGGGGATAATATGCTCTCTTTATCAGGGAAAAAGAGCTAGGTGAGTATTACATTTTTTATTTAAACTTCAGGGGCTTTAGTATTTTGAGGAGGCACTAAGGGGGCAACACTATAGTGATGGGCCTATAAAGGGTCACTTAATGTGAGGGGACACTCAGGAGCATTACTACTATGAGAAATCACTAAAAGAACATTCTGCTGTGAAGGGGCACTAACTGAACATAACTACTATGTGGGGACAATTACAGGGCATTCTTACTGTGAGGGGGCACTTAGGGAGCATTACTACTGTGAGAAAGCATTAAAAGAACATTCTGCTGTGAAGGGGCAATAAGTGAGCATAACTACTGTGGGTGGGGGGCAATTACAGGGCATTCTTACTGTGAGGGAGCACTAAAGGAGCATAACTACTATGTGGGACACTAAGGGGGCATAACTATTGTGTGGGGGCACAAAGGGGACATAGCTACTGTGTGGGGGCACAAAGGGGACTGGACAGGATTCCGTATGTATAGAGAGTGAGAGAAATGGCTTTGTTCCTCCCACACCGCTGACATTGGCCCTTCTTGAGTATTACAAAAGTTGGGAGGTATGGGTTTACCTCATGTACTACTTCTCCCCCAGCAAGAAGTGTGTTGTCACCCAGAGATAAAGAGGAACTGAAGAGATAAGTAAATAATTTGGTCTGGAGTCTATATGAATTCTTAGGGCCTGTTCAGTGGTCTGAATTTATTTTGGTGGTTGGTACCTCCCTTGCCCCAACCTACACTTTCTATTAAAGGGGTTGTCTCATCTTGACTAATGGGGGCATATCGCTAGGATATGCCCCCATTGTCTTATAGGTGCGGGTCCCACCGTTGGGACCCGCACCTATATCGAGAACGGGGCCCCGCAAGGTGGTGGCTGGAGGACTCCGGTCCGGCCACCACCAAGCCGGCTCCCCATAGAAATGAATGGGAGCGCACCGCGCTTGCGCGGCCACCGCTCCTATTCATTTCTATGGAGCCGACGGAAATAGCCGAGCCAGCGCTCGGCTATCTTCGCCGGCCACATTGAAAATGAATGGAGGCGGCTGCGCATGCGCAGTGCGCCCCCGTTCGCTTTCGGGGCCCCGTTCTCGATATAGGTGCGGGTCCCAGCGGTGGGACCCGCACCTATAAGACAATGGGGGCATATCCTAGCGATATGCCCCCATTAGGCAAGATGAGACAACCCCTTTAAGTGGCTGATTGTGTATTACCATTGTTTTTATCTTTTAGTGTTTTCATAGCCCCCTTTCCTAAATGTACTCATTTATAAATGACTGTGCTAAATTGTATTATGTCCTGCATATGCATTATGTCCTCAGTATAAAGTATAAAACAATTAGAGCAGTAACTACTATTTTTCTTTGAATATGTTTCTTGACTAAACTTCTTGAATAAAAATGGTATCTTACCAAGATCTGTTTTCACCTTGTCAGGATCAAGTTATTTTTAAAAAGAAGCAAAAAAATGCAGCAGGCTAAAATTCATTTATAAATCCACAAGATGTGATACACTGCCCTCTTGTGCCCAACAGGCAAATGTATTGCAAAAAGATGGCAGTGTGAGGGCAGATTCACACTGAGTTTTTTTTTTTTAATTTAGATTTTTTTTTTTTAGATTTGAGGCAGATTTTCCTGCAGAATTTTCAGCCAAAGCCAGAAGTGGATTTGAAAGGAATCGGATAAATATATATGTAAAGGAAGGATTTATTCTTCCTCCTACAGGATCCATGTCTGGCTTTGGATGAAAAACTTGAAAATCTGCCTCAGACCCGCTCCAAAAAAACTCAGCAGGGGACAGTATGAAAGAGCAGTATCATACAGTAGCTTCTTGTACCACTAGAGCCGGCATTAAAAGGGTTGACTGGTTTCAAGAGGAAACTGGACAACCTTGGGGATCTGTCTTGAAGAAAGAACTAATAAGTACTTACCTGGCAGATCTAGCATTTCTGCTCCTGTTCTCTTTGCAAGGCTCTATTTACTTCACTGAAGTGGTGATGCCACATCAGCAACACGTAACTCCGCAGCCTATCATCAGCTTCATTTAATACTGTATTTATAAATGAGGATCTGGTGTGTTAGGATCAGGTGGGACAAAATTTGGGTTCCAATGATCACCAGTGTTTGTGATTTGACATTAAAACAGATTTTGAGCAATCATATTAACATTTAGAGAGTTTAGTTTCAATAAATGGGTGAGTATTTTAAGAGAATCACGAAATGCAGTGCAATCTGCAGGCAGCATGTAATAGAGTAGGAGCAGCTGAGCAGATTGATATATAGTTTTGTGGGAAAAGATTCAGAAAAACTTTTAATCTATAAATTAAAGTCTCTGAGTTCACTTGTACACCAGGCCGTCTTATCAATGATTGACAGCATTCTCTGTATACACACTTAGGGCTCATGCACACGAACGTGTGCCGTCAGTGCCCGTGCTGTGGACCTCAATTTGCGATCCACAATGCACGGCACTGACCGCGGGGCCGCCAAATTTGGATCGTGAACCCATTCACTTGAATGGGGTCCGCGATCCGCATCCCACTGTCTGCACTACTTTTTTGCGGTGAGAAACACTACGGAGTGCTTCCCTGGGGTTCCGATCTGTGCCTCCGTTCTGCATATCAGGGATTGCGGACCTATTTACGTGAAAGGGTCCGCGATCCGTGATGTGGAGTGCACACGGCCGGTGCCAGTCTATTGGAGACCCGCAGTAACGGCCCTTACACAGAGAGCTGATAAAGACAGTCCCCATGTACAACATGTTCTCAGAAAAAGCAGAGATGTAAATGTAGAAAAATTGCTCCTGCTCTATAAAACGCATGCTGACAAGATCTTCTAACAATAAATAATTAAAAGGGTTGGACCCTAAATTTGTTGTTGATTTCTCTGTGTTAGGTTTGGAGATCCTGTCGCCTTTGGTGGCATTTAGGCAAAATACAAATCCTTAAAGGTACAATACCTAAATTAGGGAATTCCCAGCTGAGGTCCCATTGTAGACAATCTTAGGTTGCTAGAGAGATTGTACAACTACTACAGTACACTAGAATGCACCCCATTCATTTTTGTCCAGATGGATTACAGTGTGCATTATAGTGTATATAATTTTCTGCTCTAGAAGTTCATATGGGACAACCTCCTGGCCACCAGAGGGAAGGGGTACAGATCCTCTGCTGGAAGTGCAAGGGGCTGGCCAAAACTGCTCCGGGTGTCGGACCCCTGCCAATCTGATATTGATGACCTATCCTGAGGATAGGTCATCAATATATATAACTCGGAGAACCCCTTTAAGGGACCACGGGCTCTAGATACAACCTCTTTTGTCGAAGCATTGAGTATCTGGGCCATGTGGTACCCCAGAAGGGTTGCAACTCTCTCCCGGAAAAGTGGAAGCAGATCAATAGTGGCCATGACTGAAGACCCTACGAGAGCTCCAGGAGTTTCCGGGGCTGGCAGAGTACTACCGTCGGTTTATCCCCAAGTTTGCACATACTGCGGGGCCCTTGACTGAGTTGCACTGGGGAGGGCCAATGGCCCTAAGAACCATCTAATTTTGTTGGGGGAGAGGCAGCAGAATGCGCTGGATGAAGTGAAGGACGCTGGAAGCCCTGATCTTGGCTTATGCTCGGTTTGATACCCCATTCCTGTTGTACATGGATGGGATCCTGCATGGCCTGGGAGAAGTGCTAGCACAGATGCTGGATGGTCGGGAGTATGTTATCATGTATGGAAGTCGCTCCTTCAGAGTCCAAGAGAAAACTGGACATTATAGTTCCTTTAAGTTGATGCTGTTGGACTTGGTCTGTGCAATGATTGAGCACTTCGCCGAATACCTGACTGGGATGGAGGAGTTAGTGCTGACAGATAATAACCCCTTGGCATACCTGAATAATGTGAAGTTGGGAGTCTTATAACAGCGGTGGACAGCTTCGCTGGCGAAATTTAACTACTGGATCAAGTTCAGGTCTGGAAAAGAGAATGCCATTGCATTGTCCCGAGTGCCTGTGGGCTGCCCAGATGGAGATGTTGACAATGACTTGGAGGACTCTGAGACTCCTGACATGGGTCACCTACCTTCCTTTATGGCAGTGACACGCTCAAGTGGGGTGCTGTTAGGAAGAACCCATGCAGATTGGGTGCAGGCCCAGAATGTGTGCGAGGAAATCTGTCAGAAAACGTGGTCGGAGCAAGAAAGTCTGATACCTGAGGGCCACAAGCTGCTCTGGCAGTGGGACAATATGGCAATGGCCCATGACCTGTTGTATCGGAAGGTCTACGCACAGGCGGAGTTGGAGCATCGGTTGCAAATTGTTATCCTGTTTCCCATGGCCCATGCAGCTGCTCAAGAGGCTCATGAGAGGGGCGCCCACTTTGGTAGCGATTAAACCTATAAGGGCTGGTTCACATCAACGTTATGTATTACGTTATGGCTTTCCGTTATAACATGGAATCCAGACGGAAATCAAAACGGAAACCTAGAGGCATTCCGTTTTGATCCATCATAATAGAAGTCTATGGGCTTGCATAACGATCCGCCTGATTTCCATTATGCAGGATGGAAAACAAAGTTCTGTCGACAGGACCTTGTTTTCTGTCCTGCATAACGGAAACCAGGCGGATCCGTTATGCAGACCCATAAAACGGAATGCCTCTAAAGGTTTCCGTTTTGATTTCCGTCTTATGGATTCCGTTATAACCATGTTAAAATGAAAAGCCATAACGGAATACATAACGTTGATGTGAACAAGCCCTAAGTGGCTACAGAGGCTGGTTTACTGCCTGGACCTCGAACGGATGATGGAGGAGGCCTGACGGACGTGCAGTAAGTGTGGATCAAAGGGCTCCGATTCAGACCATCCAGACATCCCAGCCATTACAACTATTGACAACAGATTACATGCAGGTGGGCACTCCAATTTGGGTCGATCATTTTACAAAGTTTGCGGTGGCAGTGCCCACCCAGGACCAAACGGCCAAGTCAGCAGCTGAGGCCATTTGCCATCGTTTTATACAGCTGTATTGGTGTCCATGTCGGATACACTTAGATCAGGGGGTCTTCTTTCAGGGAGCCCTGATGAATGAACTATATCACCTGTACGGTGTTGAGAAGTCCTGGACACACTGTACCACCCACAAGGGAATAGGGCATGCGAACGCTTCAATCGAACGCTCCTTTAGATGGTGAGGAAGATGGGAAAGGATCAGAAATCCAGATGGCCAGAGTATGTCCTAGAATAGGAGTATTCTAAACTTGTGGAAAGTGGCTCACCACACAAATTAATGGAATTTTGGGGTGCTATATCCTGGCTTATACCCACAGCCAATTGGAATAAAATTTTACAAAGAATAATGTGGATATGCACACCCTTTCACTGGGAATGGATTTTGATATCTTGATAGGTGATGGTAGGTGTTTGTTAGTTATATGAATCCTTCTAGTAGTCTTATTGTGTAAGTGATCAATATTGGATGTTATAGTTGGGAACTGTAGGTACTGCTGATACGCAAAGCAGTGCAAGTAGTTTACATAGATGTATAAATATAATTAGAGATTGGTTGATTGTGATTGAGTAAAATCTAGTAAGCTATTTATTATAAACAGGAAAAGACTTAATAGAACAAATAAGTACAATAGGTATATCAAATCAATAAATATAATTATCAAATTAGTATGTATAATTATGACTCTCCAGCGCTGGGAAAAAAGTAAAAGATAAAAAATAAAAATATTTGTGGATGAGAAAGATTTAGAATAAAAAACAGAGGATATTCAATTAAGAAAGTTTAAAAATGAAATAAAAATAATAATATTGTTGCTCCTGTATAATAGATTCCTCAATTCTTCGGAAGGTAAGACAAGGTAGTTGAACGTCAATAGTATATTTGCTATGCGCAGTTTAAATGTCTCTTCTATTGTGGAGAGAACGTAGTTAAATACATGCGGTTATGTTACATGTAGTTGCGGCTGAACACAGTTGAATAAGTATCGTATATATCAAAACTGTGTCACACACTGTACGTTACCCTTGTAGTTCCAATCTTTCCAAAGATCGTGGGAGCGTCTCTCCGTCTGCTATCGTCCTTAGTTTTTTCCCCCAGCAGCACGAGGATGCAGAGTGCGCGCGCTTTTACAGCGAGCTGGATGGAGCTTTGGGAGACGGCGTCCCACGTGGCGTCCCACGCGGGAATTCGCTGATAGAGATGAGACTTTAAATCTTCAGGTGTCTCTTCTATCGTTGTGATTTTGTGCGTTGAAATATTCTGCACTTAGTGTATATCTTTTTCTTTTTGTGTCAGTTCAGTCTCAGTGAGAGTCATATATGCTGACACAGATTCTAAGTAGAATATAAGAGAGGAACCTAAACAGATTTATCCAGTGTAATATCCAGTCCTGAATTGTCTATGGAGCCAAACGCGTTTCGGGGCGTATTCATCTGCCCCTTCCTCAGTGGCAAAGTAGACTTCTTCTTAGGACTGGTGGGTTTAAATAATTTGTCTGGGATTGATAATCCTTGACCTTATGGTTTGGATTTGAGTAAAAAACTGGACTGGATTAGTGGATATAGGGGTTTGCAAAGCTCTATCATTGTATAAATGAAGGACATAAATAAATTGTCTTACACAATCAATTACCGACTGATCGGTGGGAGGCCACACCATACAAAGTTTGCCATCAGCTGGGTTTTGACATACCCATCTACGAAGTTAAGTCGAAGGGGGTCCTGTTAGAAAGTTATATAGAAACATACTGAGGTTGTTCCGGTTTTCGAGAGCAGGCTCCGCCTGGGACTGAACCAGTTTCCCAGAGGGACGGTGTGACAGATGAGTGGCGCGTGGTGCCCTGGTCCCATCCAGAGGGGCTTCCTACCTGGTCAACTGTAACTGATCCAGTGTCACCCTTGAGTGCGGCGGTACTAAGTCAGGCACCCCCTCCTCAACTACTTCGGACCGCAGGGCCCACGGCGGGGATTCCTCCTCAGGAGGAGTTTGTGTGGGGGAAACCCTGGAGCTGTGAGTGAGGTGTCGAGTATGCCACCCTTTAGTGGAGTGGGATGTGAGGGGGTCACAGGCTGGGGGCCCCAGGATGAAACATATGAAACCCCACAGTATATTTGCATATAATATTTACTTAATCATAAAGAATAAAATACATAAAATAATACAGTGTTGTGCAATAAAATACAGTTATGGTCCCTTTTAAAGGGAACCAGTCATCACCTTTATGCTACCCATACTAATGTCAGAATAAACTAGAGACGGGTGAGTTGATTTCAGCGGTCAGTGATTTATAAAGTTAAAAGTAAGTGGTTGCTGAGAACCAACATCACAAACATTGCAGACTAGGCCTGGAAAAGAGTCATGGCCACCTGAGAAGAGTCATGGTTAGGCCCCATTCACACAACCGTATGAATGGGGCCGTATCTATTCCGCAATATTGCAGAATAGATGCGGCCCCATTCATCTCTTAGGAAGCGGGGAGCCGCTGCACGGAGCTAGCTCTGTCCTGCGGCTCCGCTGAAAAATATAAAGCATGTCCTATACTTGTCCACATGCACGGACAAGTATAGGCATTTTGAATGGGGCCGCCCGGTGTGTTCCGAGCGGTGCGGTACACACGCCGGGCGGCCCCCGTATTATTGCGGGTCCGCAATAATGCGGACCCGCAATAATACGGTCGTCTGAATGGGGCCTTAATCATGAATTCCTGCTCTCCCTGCCCTTCTGCTGATGACTGACAGTTTTCTACCTAGTTTTCTCCCTTTCTCTCTAGGAGAGAACTGCCAATCATCAGCAGATGGGCGGGAGAGCAGGAGATTATGAATAACCATGACTCTTCTCAAGTAGATTTGACTCTTTTCAAGGCCTGTTCTGCAGTGATTATGATGCTGGTTCTTGGCAACCACTTACTTTTAGCTGATGTGTGACACACCGCTGAAATCAGCATTTCTGTCGCTATTTTATACTGTCCTCAGTGAGGGCAGCATAAAGTTGATTACAGGTTCCCTTTAAATACCTAAAAGCGGGGCTTACGCATATAGGACTAGTATGTATAAGCTAAGAGACAGCTAGATTATATTTGTAATTAATAACAGTTTGCATCGGTGCATTCACTAACTTGCTCTGTCTCTCATTGTATCCTTATTTATGATGCAGTAATATCCAAATGCAACATGTATGCTAAGTGTTCAGTAGAGACTAGGCAATAGTCAATGTAGTTGGGCTGGGGGCGATTGTGCTGGGACTTGCACTAATACAGAATTTTAATAGAGCAGTCAGACTTTGATGTCTACTACTCACGAGTCTCCCCGTTCCGCAGTCAGCTGCTCAGCCCGATAGTCTCCAGTATATCGGCTGTTTTCCTCTGTGCCAGCTTGTATGACATCACACATGCGCTCTTGGAGTATGGAAACGCCAAAGCCGATTCAAATGTAACAGGATTGCAAATCTTCAGATGTTTTTTCACACCAGCAATTCTGGATCTGCCATCCTATCAGATGTGTTTCAGAAATTCCTTCCTCAGTGGTAAAATATAGTATTTCCAGTATCGCTGGTGCGAAAAAACATCTGAAGATTTGTAACCCTGTTATATTTGAATCAGCTTTGGCATCTCCATATTCCAAGACTGTGACTGTATTTTATTGCACAACACTGTATTATCTTATTGTTTAGGATTAAGTAAATATTATATGCAAATATACTGTGAGCCAGCCATTTTTTCTGAATGTTTTATGGTTGCAAAATGGTAGTTAGCTGGCTGTGCTCCAGTTTGGTATACTGGTGTTTTGTTTTGTATATTGTTGGACAGGACATATGGTGCACCAACAAAGCCCTATAAGGCTCCTAGTTAGGAGTAAGAATATGGGCTGGACTATATAGTCTGTGTGACAGAACCCGCACCTCGTAGCCCGCCTGACATTAACTACATCGGGCTCACACTATGTGGTTACATCACTGGTTCTCAAGACGTGACGTTACACCCTCCCTAGGAGCACATAAGGTCAGCTTGGTACAGTTTACACAGACGCAGCTTGTCCACGCAGGCACAGGGAGGCAGGGGGGCGAGACAGTGGTCCACGCACCTCCGGCGTAACCCCACACTCGCTCACAACCCTGACAAGCTGAGGGAGCCTTTTCACTGCCTCAGTAAAACAGAGCTTTCTCAGCCTGGTAGACTGCCACTAGTTCCTCGTTTAATATAAGCCCGGTCCGCTAAAGGGATTATATTTGGGCAGGAACCACCCCAGGTAGCTATAAGTTTGCCAAAAACACGGACATGGGGATTCGCGATCGAGATACAAGAACAGCACAAGATTAAATTATATATTTAATTGCCTTAAGGGCACACTAGATAAATACTATATACACAGAGAATGGATACAGTGGTCTAATATGCAAATACAGGTGGTATGATGCAACAGAATTGAACAGAGCAATAGTCAGTTACCAGATGGATGAATAGTCTGTTGGATTATGCTGAGTTCTGGGTTGCTGTAAGTCCTGGCTGTAGTCACATGGGGGCAGTGATGTCAGCAGTTGATCCACGGTCCCTCCAAACACATGCTAGATGTGACCCCCTTTCATAGTAAGACACCTGGTCACTGTCCTGTGTGGTTTTTTCACTTGTAGCCGGCAACTCCAGTCCACCCTCCCTTCCCAGTTCTGGTAGCCAAAAGACCCAAAAACCCATTATGGCCTATAGCTCCAGACCGGAAGGTCACAGGGAAATGGTTCTGGTACTGGAGACCAAACATGACACATTTATCAGGTTCCTGCTTGGAGATCTCCGTATCTCCACTTGCTGACATGTCATCACTAATTTATGGACATGGGCATGTCCCTCTCGGCCCCTGTGTCGCGAATATATGACTGGTCTATGTCTGAGATGTACAGGCAATTCATAATTCCTTATTAATTCCTGGCTCCGGGCTGTCTAAAAACCTCAGTGATCTGGCTAACCAGCTCCTGGAGGAGGACTTGACTCCGCGCTGGCTGGGTGACGTGTGAATTGTACACATGTGACCTGCTTTGAAGGCAGGACCCCTGCGGTGTTTACTCCATCTGCTAGTTGACAGCAGATGGCTATGATTAAATCATGGCTAACAAGGATCATGATTCCACATTCCTCACAGTCTGGATTGCCTACAGGAGGTATGGCTCACCAGCAAAACCCTATAAATACTTGCCGCTGATCTGGAAGTCCCAGGGAGGCCCTGGAGGGTTGACGGTTGTCTGCTGGGGTCCTTCGTGTGGTAGTTCCAGCGGTGTGGATCCTAGGAGGTATGAAGTGTCCAAGGGGCTCTTTAGATCTCTTGCAGCAAATCCGTGAGCTCCTCTGGGGATGGATGCCAGATTGTGAGGAAAATTTGAGATTTTGGCGTCTGAAGTACTTCTGGGTCCTCTTAGCATAGAGGATCCATAGAGCGAACTCAACAACAGAGGTGGTTCTTCAGATGCTCAATTGGATTCAAGTCTGGGGAATTAGGGGGCCAAGGTAGTACTTGGAAATCTTGGTCATACTCTTCCAACCAGTGTCACATTGTCTTGCTGGAAGATATCACATCTGTCCAGGGAAGACAATTAGCATGTATGGGTGTACATGATCTGCAAAAATGGATTCATACTCAAATCGCTTGAGAGTTCCTTCCACATGGATAAGTTGGTGCAGAGTATGCCATGAAAACAGCCCCCAGACCATAATGCTATTTGTTACACGCCAATGTCCATCTATTAAATGAATCAGAAAACATAACTTAATTGAAGCTGTTTCTGCTAATGCAACTTCGTAAGCAGAGGTGCAGTGACTGTCCATCTGCTCTGGAGCCCCAGGCAGGGGCTCAGTAGGGTTCAGTGAACTGTTGTTTTAGACACACGTCTGATAGCCTCCTGGCTTATTGTGGTGGTAACTTGCCCCACTGTAAAGTGTCAGTATACCCTTGCACACATTCATATCTGTCCGCAAAACACGGACACCGGCCATGTGTGTTCCGCATATGGCAAGCACTATAATAGAAATGCCTTTCCTATTTTTTTGCGGGGACACGGAACGCAAGTAACTAACTAAGTAAATAACTCAACACAGCCATTAATGTCTAAACCGCTGGCAACAAAAGTGACTAAATGAAAGTGAAAATGACCAATGGTACTTTCTAGTGGCACCATTTAATATTGCATACAATATAGTAGTGGGAAGCTGGAAAAAAATCCAAATGGGGTGGAATTAGAAAAAAAAAATTTTTCCAGAACAGTTTTATGGGTTTTGTTTTTATTGCATTCTCTGTACGGTAAAACTGACCTGCTATCTTCATTCTCTGGGTCAATACGATTACAGCAATACCACATTTGTATAGTTTTTGTTATGAAAAAAATCACTTTGGAAATAATTTTTTATCACCATATTCTGACCCCCACAAGTTTTTCATAGTTACATAGATCTACGAAGCTGTGTGAGGGCTAATTTTTTGCGGAACTGTGAGGAACAAGGAATCATGATCCAGGTTAGCCATAATCATAGGAATCATGATCCATGTTAGGCATGACTTAATCACAGACATCTGCTGGCAATTAGCAGATGGAGTAAACACCGCAGGGGTCCTGCCTTCAAAGCAGGTCACTTGTATGTCGCTTGCATACAATTCATACCTTGCCCAGGCATTACGGAACCAAAGCCTTTTCATAGGAAGAACCCTCAGCAGGGAGCTATCAGCTTGTTATCCATGATACCCATTTTTCAGACATATTGGAGCCAGGAATTAATAAAGAATTATGGACTGGCTCTTCACAAGCATAAGCCAATCACATATTCGCAAGACGGAGACAGAGAGGGACAGGTACATGTCCATAAGTTAGCGATCACATGTCAGGAGATACGGGGATCTCTAAACAGGAACCTGATAAGTGTGTTGTGTTTGGTCTCCACCTGCAGCTGGAACTCAGGTAGATCAGTTGGTACCAGAACCCTTTCCCTGTGACATCCCGGTTTGGAGCTATGGGCCATAATGGTTTTGTGGGGCTTTTGCTGCCAGAACTGGGACGGGGGGGTTGACTCCTCCCAGGGGGAGGAGGGGAGTGGCTGGCTGCAAGTAAAAGGCCACAGAGAACAGAGGCCATGGTCTTTCTCTGAAGGGGGGACACCCTGAGCATGGTGTTTGGAGAGACCTTGGACAAGCTGCTGACATCACTGCCCCCCATGTGGCTACAGCTAGGCCTTACCTCAACCCAGAAATAATCTTAACGGACTATCCATCTCTCTGGTAACTGACTATTGTTCTGTTCAATTCTGTTGTACCATACCACTTGTATTTGCATATCCGACCGCTGTATCCATTTTCTGTATATATAGTTATATCTAGTGTGCCCTTAAAGGGGTATTCCCATCTCACCAATGTAGTTTGTATAGTTAGATATAGCCATACCAATATTATTACTAATAGAATGTATTTATATAAAATGTACCGTTTAGAAGATTTCCCTATTTGTATATCCATTGTCCCACACACATCAGTCAGGCTGTTCCCCTAGTTACGACCACCGTGGCCATGTAGTAGTGGTGGCCAGCTTGCTCTTGAGGTAACTGTTGTATTGTGAACGCACATTGCATGAGCATGCGGAGACACATCTTAGGGTTGTAGCATTTTTGTCTGTGCTTTCAAAATGCAGAAAAACGGATCCTGTTCCAAGATCAATTCATCTATATGGAGTTAGATCCGTTTATAAAGTCTGCGTTTTAGACTGATCCTGACCATTGTGTTTTGGCCTGGTAGTGTCCAAAACGCAGATGTGGAAGTACCCTAAGATGTGTCTGGCATGCTCATGCAATGTGCGTTCACAATACAGCAGTTACCTCAGAGCGGGTTTGAAAAGAAGCAAAACGGCCACCACTACTACATGGCTGCGGTGGTCGTAACCAGGGGCAACGGCCTGACTGATGTGTGTGGGACAATGGATATACAAATAGGAAAATCTTCTAAACGGTACATTTTATATAAATACATTCTATTAGTAATAATATTGGTATGGCTATATCTAACTATACAAACTACATTTGTGAGATGGGAATACCCCTTTAAGGCGATTAAATATATAATTTAATCTTGTGCTGTTCTTGTATCTCGATCACGAATCCCCACATCCGTGTTCTCGTTAATATTGTTATATGCTACCTAGGGTTGGCTGCTCACCTGGGCTGATAGACTCAGTTTTGCTGGCGATAGCGAAAAGGGTCTCTCAGCTGGTCAGGATTGTGAGTGAGCGTAGCGCCACACAGGGATCGTGTGGGCTACCCTCTCTCCCTTTCTGTGCCTTCCTGTGCCCGCGTGGACAGGAGGCGTCTGTGAAAAACTGTGCTGTACGTAACCTTACACACCCGAGAGGGCGTGGAAAGTCATGTGCTTGTAGCAAAAGACTGAACCGTACCATGTGATCCCTACGTAAGCAGGTGCGGGGCCGGGCTGCGGTTCATCACATATTGGTGGCAGCAAAGTGGGATCGAGATACTAGTGTGTGTGAGTGTGAGACCCATACCCCAGACACTAAAGACTGCCAGCAGTAACTTGTGCCGCTGGAGTCTTAAGATCAGCTCAACACTAGACAGTCTCTGTGCAAATACAATAAGGTGTGTGTGTGTGTGCATCAGGTTGCAGTCTGTGTCAGTGATCATCGCTGGCATTGATGGCCAATAGCACAAGAAGAAAGGCTAAAGAGATGGCTAAGGCTATGACTGAGGGCATGGAGGACGCAGTCCAGACAAGGGGCCAAGAGGAGGTGAAAGGCAACTTTTTGCAAGGCGAGGGGGTGCACAGTCAAAGCTCCCCAAGGAGCCAGTTGCCAGAGGTGAGGCCCGTGGGGGGCCAATCTCCACTTGCCCATCTCCCCAGCCAGTCAGGCTCAGCTGCTCTCCTTCAGGCCGAAAATCAGGACGCCTACAAGACCCTCATGGCAGCTGCAGAGCGTCGCGAGTGAGCAGAGGCTGCAGAAAGAGAACGTCACGAAGAAGCAGAGGCTGCAGAGCGTTGCGAGCAAGCGCAGGATGAGCGCAAGCACCAGCTGCAAATGCTCCAGTTATGGCTACAACTGCAGCAGCCATCCCCAGCCAGACGTTAGTCTCCAGAGATCCGGGTCCCAAAGCTACAGGCAGAGGACTTTCCCTACTGGACAAAGATGGGGACTTGGACACCTTCTTGTGAGCATTTGAAACCGCCTGCCATCAGTACCTGCCGGAGGATCAGTTGGTACAATTCCTAACGCTACGTCTAAGGGGAAAAGCCCTGGAAATCTTTGGGTATCTGCCCAGCAAGACCATCCTCAGCTATGAGGATATCAAGCAGGCTCTGGTCCGGCAGTACAATTTGACCCCTGAGACGTACCGGAAGAAGCTATGGAGTTTGCAGAGGGGCCCTACCCAGAGCTGGGCCGATCACACGCGGGCCTTGCTGAGAGCGGTCGACCAGTGGACCACGGGATTGGAGCTCACCACCGTCGAGCAGCTAAAGGAGCTCATCGCCACAAAACAGTTCTTGTAGAATTGCCCCGAGGACCTCCAGCAGTATCTTCATGACCGGAAGCCAAAGGGGGCCTCCGCAACAGCAGCCCTGGCCGATGAGTATACCAACAACAGGACTTCAGAGGCCCGAAAACCTGTCGGCTGGAGAGGGGGTAAGACGCACGCGGTACCTGCTGCTCCTGCCCCTAGGCCCCTGGTAGGAGGTCCCTTGACAATTTTCAAACCGTCACCGTGGGCCAGGCCGTGGCCATGGGACTTAGAGACATCGGCGCTGAGATGACTTTGGTATGGCCTGAACTGGTGGCACCACAAGATCTAGTGCCGGGGAGATCCCTTACTGTCTCCGGGATAGGAGGAGTAGAACCGGCGCTGCTCGTCGCCAAGGTCTATTTGGACTGGGGTGCCAGTTGGGGAGTAAGGGAGGTGGGGGTATCCTTGAATATCCCTGCCAGTGTTTTGCAGGGGACGGCTTGTGTCTAAGTACGTGGCCGCTGGCACCCCAGAGTCCAATCCTCCAGAATGTGATGTAATGTCCACCCCTGTTGGTACTGATATTGTACATAACATGCCTGGTAATAGTGATGTGGGGTTGGGGGATGTAATGTGTGCCTCTTCCCTCAGTGGGGAGGGGGTCATTCACACCAGCTGTGCTGAGGACCCAGGGTGTGGCCAACAAGCAGGCTGGAACCTGTTGTTCTGGCTACTGAGGGGACAAGCAGGGGGCAGGCAGCTGCGGGGGAGGAGGATGCAGATGAGGTCAGGGCTGTTCCAGGATAAGTAGGGCTCCCAGGTAAGGCCTTAGTGCAGGATTCCCCCACAACCGGGATGTCAGAGGGCCAGGTTCGTCCGTCTGGACTGGCAACTTGGTCAGAAGCCAAGGGGAAGCAGGCGCTACCGGCGGTGGCAGCGGCCATAGCTGCTGTCACGTGCAGTGGGAGAGCTGGGGCCCTAGGGGCCGCTCAGGGGTCTGATGGCTTTTCCCCTTCCGACCAAGTGGCTGCCGAGTCAGACAGAGGCCAGGAGACAGGTCCTGCAGAACTAACAGGGGACGTGGCAGTCTCGTCTATTCTGACCACGTCCAGTCAGGGATTTCAGGTGGCGCTAGCGGCTAGCGCCAGCCTGAAAGCTCTCGAGGAGCAGACAACGCAGCCTCCCTAGGACACAGACCTCCAGAGGATGGTCTGGGACCAAAGACAACTGTGCCGCCTCACAGTTGTACACTTTCTGTTAAGGGCAGAGTCCCATGCTGCAGGGCATGTAGTGTGCCCCTGTCACTTTTAAGCAGGTGGTCAACAAGCTGCTTAAGGGGCTCGAAGGGTACGAGGCTGAGTACCTGGAAATGATTGTCGTCTTCGGTCCCACGGGGAAAGATCCCCGAGAGCACCTGGCGCAGGTGCTCCAGCAGATCTCCCAAGCAGGCTTGACCATTTTGCCAAGAAAGTGCCAGCTGGGCATAAGCAAAGGGCACCAGGTAGGCAGGGAAGCATTGAAACCGGAGCCCAGCAAAGTGGATGCCAACGCATCCTGGCTCACCCTCTGGGACAGGAAACAGGTGATGTCCTTCCTGGGCACCGTTGGATATTATAGAAGGTTTGGGCCCCACTATAGTAACCTGGCGAGACCCCTGAGGAACCGCACCCCAAAGAAGCTGTCCTCCGCAGTTGATTGGACAAACCACTGTGGGGCGGTCCTCCAGGCACTGAGGCTGCCCTCCCAAGCTTCCTGGTACTACAGGCAGCCGACCTCACGTGTCCATTTATGGTACCGACCGACGCCAGTGATTTTGGCTTCGGTGCCATGCTCGTCTGTCAGGTCAACCCTATAGGTCAGGAACAAATGGGAGATTGGTACGCTGGAGCCTCACAGTCCAGCCATACCACTTCGCCATTTACCACAGGAAGGGCCCTGACCACAGAAATGCCGACGGATTATCTCAAAGAGAGGGTGTGGATGGGTAAACGGGGGAACACAGGAATGTGCTGTCCCCTAGCGCCCTCCAAAGGAGGGAGGTGTGAGGAACAAGGAATCATGATCCAGGTTAGCCATTATTTAATCATAGGAATCATGATCCATGTTAGGCATGACTTAATCACAGCCATCTGCTGGCAACTAGCAGATGGAGTAAACACCGCAGGGGTCCTGCCTTCAAAGCAGGTCACTTGTATGTCGCTTGTATACAATTCACGCATTGCCCAGTCACTACGGAACCAAAGCCTTTTCATAGCAGGGAGCTATCAGCTTGTTATTCATGATACCCACTTTCCAGACATATTGGAGCCAGGAATTAATAAAGAATTATGGACTGGCTCTTCATCACAAGCATAAGCCAATCACATATTCGCAAGACAGGGACAGAGAGGGACAGGTACATGTCCATAAGTTAGCGATCACATGTCAGGAAGCGGATCTCCAAACAGTAACCTGATAAGTGTGTTGTGTTTGGTCTCCACCTGTAGCCGGAACTCAGGCAGATCAGTTGGTACCAGAACCCTTTCCCTGTGACCTCCTCGTCTGGAGCTGTGGGCCATAATGGTTTTGTGGGGCTTTTGCTCCCAGAACTGGGACGGGGGGGGGGGAGGTGGAGGAGGGGAGTGGCCGGCTGCAGGCTAAAAGGCCACAGAGAACAGAGGCCATGGTCTTTCTCTGAAGAGGGGTCACCCTGAGCATGGTGTTACCTCAACCCAGAAATCATCTTAACGGACTATCCATCTCTCTGGTAACTGACTATTGTTCTGTTCAATTCTGTTGTACCATACCACTTGTATTTGCATATCCGACCGCTGTATCCATTTTCTGTATATATAGTTATATCTAGTGTGCCCTTAAGGCGATTAAATATATAATTTAATCTTGTGCTGTTCTTGTATCTCGATCACGAATCCCCACATCCGTGTTCATGGTAATATTGTTATATGCTACCTAGGGTTGGCTGCTCACCCGATATAATCCGTTAACGGACCAGAATTATATCAAATGAAAGCGGGTGGAAGTACTCGGCTGATGGACTCGGTTTCGCTGGTGATAGCGAAAAGGGTTTCTCAGCTCGTCAGGATTGTGAGTGAGCGTAGCGCCACGCAGGGATCGTGTGGGCTACCCTCTCTCCCTTTCTGTGCCTTCCTGTGCCCGCGTGGACAGGAGGTATCTGTGAAAAACTGTGCTGTACATAACCTTACACACCCCAAGGGGGCGTGGAATGTCACGTGTTTGTAGCAAAAGACTGAACCGTACCACATGATCCCCACATAAGCACGAGCGGGGCGGGGCTGCGGTTCATCACAGGAACAATTTGTAATTTTTATTGATTTATGAGGTGTGTAAGGCTTTTGATCACTTTTTATCAAATTTTTTGGGGGAGGTGGGGCAATTAAAAAATGGAAAATTAGCCATTTTTACGCCGTTCATCGTATAGGATAACTGTTTTTATATTTTAATACCACAGTCGTTTTTGGACCCAACAATGCCCATGATGTTTCTTTTTTTGATTGTTTCTTTTTATTTTTGTTCTGGGGAAAGAGAGGTGATTTTGTATTTTTATATTTTTAAAACATTTTTTTCTTTACTTTTTTTAGGTTACTGCAATAAGCAATCATTAAATTGTTTCTGCAATAGATCCCATTGTATTGGTAATGACTGCAGGGCTCCATAGTAACTACAACTTTAAAGGCTCATGCAGATGAACATAAGGTCTCGTGCCCATATTGCGGACCATAAAACGCAGATCTGCAATAAACAGACACTGGCCATGTGCACTCCATGGTGCACAGACATGAATTGGGTCAGCGATCTGCAAGATATGGCCAAAGATAGGACATGTCCTATCTTTTGCAAAATGGAGGCATGGATCAGAAGCCCACAGAAGCACTACGACTCTCCTCCGCACCGCAAAAGATAAAGATATGTCCTATCTTTGCCTGTACTTTGCGGACTCTTTCAAGTCAATGGGTCCGCGTCCACACCATGTAGTGCACACTACCAGTGCCCGTACATTGGGAACCGCTATTTGCAGTCCGCAGTATGGGCAGAGAGCCCTTACATTTGTCTGCATGAGCCCTAAGGGTGAGTTCACTTGCGGCAGATTTTCTTCCATTCATTTGAATGAGGTGGAAAGCACATGGATTAAGGTGAATGGAACTGCAACAAAGCAGCTGGAGTGCCGAAGGTTGCTTATCCCTGGTCTAGAACATCATGGGGGAGATTTATCCATCCCAGTCTTAAACTAATGTGCACTGGAGTACAGTACACCAAATTTATGAGGAGCTGCAAACTTAATAAATTTGGTGATGGACTGTCTTTAAGGCAGATCACCGTATCTGTTTTGGGTCCATGGTAGGCATTTTTGTGGACTAGTTCTAGCCTTTTGTGGTACACACTTATGGATGTGGAAATCACATTAATCATCTTTGTGCTTCTTGCATCCGTGTGCCCATTGTGCAAAAAGTTGCACTATTTCCACAAAATGCAGACCCCGGACCACAGAATTTCAGGACTGTAAAATTGATGTGGTTGTGTACATGGGGCCTAAGTCAAAAAACAATAAGTAATCTGATGTAAGTGGCCAGTTTTAGTGGTTGCAGGACGTTTCTCCATAGCGGCGGCATGGCCTGCTCATAAACTAGGTACACTCCTGACAGACATAATAACGACACAAGGAAACAAAAGGCATTCTTGTAAGAACAGAGTTTATTTCATGTACATGAGGACTGTCTGATCTGTTACACACCTATGTCTACACTAACAAAGCACTGGAGAACACTCATAGATTACACACAATGCGCAGAAATTGTATCTGACAACAGATACATGTAATATGCTGCATTAGGGAGTGATACATGTCAAATACACTCCTCAAGGATCACAATATGTCTCTGCCACAAGGTGGAGCTATTTCTCAGTGCAGGAGACCTACTAGTAATACCACATGGGGGGGTTAAGATTCTGTACACATACAGTATGAAGCAAATTTCCATCTTATTGAAACTGGGCCTGCCATTTCATTACATTGAAACCAGTGACCTCTATTGCCAAGTTACAACTGAAGTAGAAAATCCATACATTTCTAGAAACTGCAATTGGTACAATTATTATTACTGCAACTTGTAGGGACCTGGCGATGACTCCACATATATGGTTAAACATTTTCAAGCGATTTTTTTCATGTCTTAAAACCTAGTCCGCATCTACAATGTTCCTCGCGTTATTAGAGGTAGGTAATGTGTGACCAGCATGAATTAAGAGAACACTGAGTCTCCCCTCATATAATATAATGATACAAAACTTTCTAGGTGTATGTGCTTCTAATCTACAGAAATGACGTATAAACAACGTGCTTTCATTGTGCTAAGGATTATATACTGTGCATTCGTTACAGTTTCTCTTGGGTAAATATTTACCTATATTAATCCAAAAAACAAAAAAAATCGGAAATTATTGCTAATGCGCCACTTCATGCCAATTCTTCCAGACACCATTTCATATCAATAGTCACATTTATAGAGGATTTTTAGGCTGGAAAATTATCACAAGCTGGCTGGCGTAGCCATGTTAGTCTTCCCTTCTCTGGACCTAAATATGGTTTATAGTGATTTCTTGATACAGATATCTGTATACAGCCAGAAAGAAATCACCTTAAAGTAGAACAAAGTCTGGCTCTCAGGTGGTTCGGTCTTCTGACCTGCTCTGCATGGATCCGGGCTGTCTTCACACTCTTCAATTATGCAGCAAAAAGTCCAAGTGGATCCAGCGAGTAAAATTAAGGGATTTTATTTCTTCCATTAAAATACAAACAATAAATCCTTCTACATGTAAATCAATGTGTTTCAATCTTAGAAGGTCTTCCTTATGGATTCATAGTATAACAATGTTTACTCGCTGGATCCACTTGGACTTTTTGCAGAAAGTAATCACAATTATTATATTACTTTACAGGAGAATGTTAGACCGCTCTATTGCACAGCAAGGTGGTCACATCAAAGCCCGGCACGTAAATGCCATGCCCCGTCACAATGCATAGTAAAAATGCTTACAGCATACATGTAGCGTATCTGCGACTGGCATCCAGACGGCATAGATGCTGGAATCCTACACATCATATGATCCAATAGTTTACATCTACCTAAACTACGGTAATAGTAATTATTTCAAGTCCTCTAAACTACTAAAGGGAATATAGTTCTTACTTGTATAATATAATTATAGTTGTATTACTTGTATATTATAATACAAGGGCTTAATTAGACACAATTTTCCATGTAGAGAGCAGTTTTACCTGCAAAACAATGGGCCATTAAAAATTTAAAAACTGCACGTTGGCATGGTTTTCAGCCGCACTACAGCAGCCTGGCACAACCGACATGTGTCTATACCCTAGGATCATAAGGTGGTGTGACAACCAGTGCAATCCAAAGGAGCTGACAAATGTGACCCACGATATCTAAGCAGGATTAGCCTTAAGGAAGGTATGATCCTTGGTAACTGTATCATGCGACTGAAATATTCCACACTTGAGAAATGTGAGAAATAAAATGCAATTACCAGGAACCATTATCAGGAATGACAATGGAATCAAAAGATTTTCTATGTCAGGCAGCTGCTCTTATTTTCCAGTCTGAAAATGATGGGCAGAATCGGACAAGCCGCTATGTTCAAACAGCAATGTCGCCCATAGTGCTGCGGCCCCTAATGGAAGGACGTTCTCTGAAAGTGGAAATGGTTTGGAAGTAGGTTGTCATATAGAAAAAATGGCTTGTCAGTTTAACAGGGTGTAGATGAATATATATGATCCATCAGCAATAGGAAAGTACTTGTTGGTAAGGTCCTCTCTCAGTAACAGTACTATAATGTGTCTCATCGTTATATAATGAATTCAGGAATGGAAGTCAGAGTTTTCCAGGAGACTATTTGGATAATCCCAGTCTACTTACCATCAATATTTTACCTCCGGCATACATCTCTACAATTAGAAAAGCTTCTTAATTGCATGAAACCAATCTACTATTCATCGTATACTATGTCAGGAAGGGCTGACTTTGCACTTGCGTGTCTCATGTATGCTTCTGATGAGAAGTTATTATAGGGAAGACAGAACACGGTCATTATCAATGGTACCCATTATCACCAAATGGACCAGAAATGTTATGGTGCCTTCACACGAACTGAAAATCAGTTCCATTCATTTGAATAAAGCGGCAATCACATTTCTGCAAGCCCCATTTATGTGAATGGAACTGATTTTCAGTCGTGAAAAACTCTGCAACAAAATCTGCAGTGTGAAGGCGCCCTTAGGCCTCTTTCACACGAGTGTCACGGATTCAGTCCAGATGCGTTCCGGAAAATCTGCGTGCATCTGCACCAATCCGCACGCAATCGCAGTCAGTTTTGACTGCTATTGCGTACGTTCGTTCAGTTTTCTCCGCGCGGGTGCGAAGCGTTTTAATGCGTTTTTCACGCGCGTGATAAAAAACTGAATGTTTACAAACATCTCAGTGAATCACGCATTGCATCCGCACTTGCGTGCAGATGCAATGCGTTATTCACGCAGCCCCATTCACTTCAATGGGGCCAGGGCTGTGTGAAAAACGCAGAATATAGAACATGCTGCGATTTTCACGCAACGGCGAACTGATGCGTGAAAAACATCGCTCATGTGAAAAGCCCCATTGAAATGAATGGGTCAGGATTCAGTGCGGGTGCAATGCGTTCGCATCACGCATTGCACCCGCGCGGAAATCTCGCCCGTGTGAAAGAGGCCTTAGGGTACTTCTACATGGAAGGTATTTTGGTGTGGATTTGGATTTGCCACGGGAGTAGATTTTTTTTCCGCAGCATTTGCTAAAATCTTATCAACGGCTGGTGCTCTCATATGCTGTGGATTTACCGCGCACAAATCCACAACGGCAAATCTGCAGCACATACACCACATGTAAATGGTCCCTTAGGTTACCTGCACACGTACGCTGGTTTACAAACAGAAAATGCACACAGATTTCCCTGCGGATTTCCGTGTGTTTCCACACAGCGCAAACAACTGATATGGTACAGATTTCGAAATCTGCACAGCAGGTCAATGGAAGGAGAAGGAATAGTGTACATAAGATTTATCTAATCTCACACACTTTGCTGGTACTATATCACGCTGCAGATTTTCCGCATGAAAAACCGCATTTAATCCATATGCACACGCATGGTTTTTGTGTGGGGATTCTGGTGCAGAAAAAACACAGTGTAATACAGTACCAGCAAATCTCACGCACACTTTTCTTTTTATTTCCGTGCAGAAATAGACCCGCCATGCGGATTTAGAAATCCACGGTTTGTCAATTATGTTTGAGCTTTTTGCTGCAGATTTCATCCTTTGCAATGGAAGGGTGAGATCTACAGTAAAACTACATTAAGTCAGCGCCAAAACCATAAGACACATGTTGTTTCTTAGTGTGTAAACGCACAGGAATCCACACGGAATTCGTGTGGATCCTTAGAATGTTTTACCGCACTTATTTGCAGGTAGCCTTCAGCCTCTTTCACATGAGCGATACGGATTGTGTCAGGATCTGTTCAGAAAAAAACTGATGGTTTTGCAGGCAAGTTCAGTCGTTTTGTCTGTGATTGTGCTCAGTGTGTGCATTCCTCCGCAGGTATGCAATCAGTTTTGATGTTTTTTCAAGCACGTGAAGAAAAGCTGAAGAAAAACAATCTACATCCCCTAGCAGCAATCAGTGAAAAACGCATTGCATTCGGGAGCCTTCTGTTTTTCACTGAAGCCCCATTCACTTCTATGGAGCCAGGGCTGCGGGAAAAACGCAGAATATAGAACATGCTGCAATTTTTCCTGAACTCAGAGATGATGAGTGATAAACGACACTCATGTACACAGACCCATTGAAATGAACAGGACCGGATTCAGTCCAGAGGCTCTGTGTTCGCTACACACATGGCATCCGGACGGAAAACTCACTCGTGTGAAAGAGCCTTTAGGGTGCCATTACATGCTCGCAGACAAGCCATGGGTACTGTAGGTGGATTACAGCTGCCATCCTGCACCTGTACTTACTGTAGTTTCAAGTTGCAAGCAGAGGTGAAGCATGCCAATCCACATGTGGTACCCGCAGCTCGGCAGCATGTGTAATAGTGCCCTTGATCATTTTAGGTTTCTCCTATTATTGCTTGACTTAACAGATGCCTTACTGTCATCTAGAGTGACTTCAATGTACTGCAATATGGTTATGATACTGCTGGTATACAGCAGTAATCGTGAGCTGCAGCCTAGAGTGCTGGTGAATATGTGCTCTCATTTATTATTACATATCACTTATTATCACAGAGCTAAATCAGTAAATTGTACTTCTTTCCATCTCTTTTATTTATTGCTATATGTTTTTTACTTCCCTTTATTTACAATACTATCATATTATATACGTTATACTATTATTATGTTACAAACACCCAGTCTTTAAGCCTTTACTGGACACGGTGGGGTTTATAGTTGTTTAGTAGTGAGTTTATAGTGGTGATCACAAATGTGCTTTTAGTCGAGAACAATAACTTCTCATCCAGTTTCCTTTGTGCTTCTAGTTTTTTTATGTGCTATTTTAAAGCTATGTATTTTTAGGGCAGATTAGATATCGTCTGAGCTGCCCTCAGAGACCGATGAGGCATTATACTGAGCTCTGGAAATGCTTCTAATTGGCCCATTACATACGACTGGCTCTCTCCCAGGCTATTAGTTGCATGCGTTTGCAGGAGATCAAGTGGCAAGGATGTGGCTGAATATTATCTTTCAATAAGGTTTGGAGCAGGCTTTATCCAATTGATATGTGCGTTCTGCCTCTCTTTTGCTTCCAAAGAGGGATACATTCTACATGGCTCTAAAATATACAGGCACAGAGATTATTCTAACCATAACACACAGTGTTAACTAGCCCTATCGCTAGCTTAGAACTGGATACACATAGTAAATGACACAAGGCAACAAGCAGTTCTGTAGAAGCTACGGTCACATCCAAGTCACTGAAAAAATAAAGCTAAGTAAGTAATTTACAGTATACAGCAATATATACAACATATATGAATTAACTCACAAGTTACAGGAGACCAAATTTACACAGACATGTACAATATAATATACAATATAACAATATATATTAATTATACATTTAATTTTGAGTATGCAGTTCTACTATCGTAAAGTCCTAGTTGGTATATTAATAATTATAGGAAAATATTCTGTTTACAGATATTAACATTTGGTACCAATCTCAAGGTTGACAGTCATTGTAAAGTAATTTCTTCTGCTTGATCATTAAATAAATATACATTATGTGTGTACTGTAGACAGTACATAAGCGTCACAATGCAAAGCTGCCAGGGTATCTGACCCTGCATGCAACATCACTAAAAACAATACATACTGAATGTCACAAAATGTTGCCATTGATTGCGGTAAACGGACTAAAATGACTTTAAACGTGACCTTTCAGCTCTTACATGTCTGTTTTAGTAAATACCCATATTCTGCATAAAGAAAATCTAGAGCATCTTTTCTGAGTCGTGTCATTCCCTTGGAAACTGCAGGAATCAACTGACAACTCGTTAACATTCCCCTTGTCAATGGGAGGTGTTCCTATACATTGACAGTGCTAGACTGTGTACAGACATGCCCTGTGTAAAAACGAGAATGGTAATAGCCAGTGGTCAATTTATTCATACATTTCCAGGAGGTATAACAGAGGGATGGCTCAGTGCAGTGTTATAATATTTTATTGTGGAAAATACGTGTTTTTACTAAAACATATACACCAGGAGAGCTGACAGATTCTCTCTAATAGAAGCAACAAAAAAATATTTTAAATACTGATTTAAATGGGGCCTGTCATCAGGAAAATGGTGCCCGAACTGAGGACACAGTTAAAGTGTAAATGTCATTCTTTTTTATTTTTGTAATGTATAGGGGCAGTGATACTGACCATTTTTGTCATAAATTGCTCTAGAAATTTTGGGTGCAGGGATGTAAAATGTCATGACTTTAGTCTTTTCTTTGTCAGAACGCAGTTTCATTAAATTGCAGCACTGCACTTTGTGCTGGTGAGTATGAGCAGGATTCCTATTTATTCCTGAGGTGCATGGGCAACAACTTCTTCCTGCCTGTGATTCACAGATTTCTCTCCTTAGGCAACCTCCAACACCACCCCTGCCTGTGATTGACAGATCTCTCCCTATAGAGCTGACAGAAACTGTTGAATCCAAGGTAAACTCCCCTTACACCAGCCCCTGCCTCTGATTGACAGATATCTCCCTATCGAGCTGACAGAAACTATTGAATCCAAGGTAAACTCCCCTTACACCAGCCCCCTACTTTGATTGACAGATTTCTCCCTATAGAGCTGACAGAGAGAAATTGTTGAATCCCAGGTAAACTCCCCTTACACCAGCCCCTGCCTGTGATTGACAGATTTCTCCCTACAGAGCTGACAGAGAGAAACTATTGAATCCCAGTTAAACCCCCCTTACACCAGCCGCTGCCTTTGATTGACAGATTTCTCCCTATTGAGCTGACAAACTGTTGAATCTCAGGTAAACTCCCCTTACACCAGCCCCTTCCTTTGATTGACAGACTTCTCCCTATCAAGCTGACAAACTGTTGAATCCCAGGTAAACTCCCCTTACACCAGCCCCTGCCTTTGATTGACAGATTTCTCCCTATCGAGCTGACAAACTGTTGAATCCCAGGTAAATTCCCCTTACACCAGCCCCTGCCTGTAATTGACAGATTTCTCCCTATAGAGCTGACAGAGAGAAACTGCTGAATCCCAGGTAAACTCCCCTTACACTATCCCCTGCCTTTGATTGACAGATTTCTCCCTATCGAGCTGACAAACTGTTGAATCCCAGGTAAACTCTCCTTACACCAGCCCCTGCCTGTGATTGACAGATTTCTTTCCAATAGATATATAAGGAGAAATCTGTCAATCACAGGCAGGGGTGGCATAGGGGAGGAGTAACCAATGCATTTGACACCAATTAATGATTGCCAGCACAAAATACAGTGTGGGGCAGATGATTATGTAAACCTTTACATCCGTACACTCAGTGTCTCCAGAGCTATTAAACAATCTCCTCAGATCTGGAACCATTTTCCTGCTGACAGGTTTCCCGTAAAATATAATAGTTCTGCATTCCACAGTGCGTAATTTATATGGGCTACCAAAAAAGTAGGGACCCTGAGTTAAAATATTTCCATGCTAGTTAAAGTGCATATGTACCAGACAATAAAAAAAAGACAAGGAAAACAATAAAATGCATATTAGGTAAAGATTGTCTAAAAGTGTAATTAAAACTGGTTTCTAAGAAAATGTACTGGTCAATTATTATGAGGCAGCAGGATACTTCAGATAGCTATGAACCAAGTTTGCTTTTATGCTAAGTTAGTCATTTTATATCCTTAAAGTGGTTGTCCAGTTTCCCATATTGATGACCTATCCTCAGAATAGGTCATGAATAGAGTTGAGCGAACGTGCTCGTAACGAGCACTGTACTGCTCGGATCCCCTGCGCTCGCATGGGCGCAGGCATCCGGATCCGTCGGGTGAGGAGGACGGATCCGGATGGCTGCGCCCCTTCCGAGTGCAGGGGATCCGAGCAGTACAGTGCTTGTTACGAGCACGTTCGCTCATCTCTAGTCATGAATATCAGATCAGCGGGGGTCCGACTCCTGAGGTCATCAATATAGGAAACCGGACAATCCCTTTAAATAAATAAATAGTTTGGGCGAGACTGATACCTTCAGTGCTCCTTACTGAAGGACCTGAGGGGTGGTGCATCACACAGGGATGATTCTCAGTGACATTTTTTTAATCCTTGTGTCATGAACTACCCATTAAGGGCCTGCACTATGCAGGGCATGGTGTATCAGTTCTGGATGGAATTGACATGCAAGGATAAATAGGCCATTATTGGAAAGATCTTTGAAAGATCTCCACAAATTATTTTTTTCATGAGTGAGAAATTCCGCTTGTAGCCGGGGAAAACTTCTAACTATTTAGGTCATCCTCTTTCCACCACTATGTGAAGAAGCTGGAAAATGTCCCCTACAGTTGACAAAACAGCTGCCCACTGTGAATGTCACAAGCCTCTGGAATATTATAGTGACCAGGTCGTCTCATGGTGCAGACCAAGCAGAATTACAGTGCAACTTCGAATAAATTGTGTCTTTTAGGCCAGGTGCAACTGGTATAGGTACACCAAAGGAGCATACTAGATTTAGAGGGTCATTAAGTATCTACTGCTGCAATACTACTTTGATCACTACTCTACTCATGAGGGAAAATCCATTTCATATACATGAAATTCTAGTTGATTTTTGCATAAGCCAGTAAGTACTGGTAAACATTGTGCCATGATTGCCATACAGTATTCTAATATGTTAAATTAGGTTAAATTTTATACATTTAGAAATAACTCTGAAACAGCAAATATATAAGAGCATGGATTATGTGCTGAGATGTTTAAACCAAACTCAATAAAAACATAGAAAAAAGCATTACTGCCTCAAAACAGACCTATTTAGATATCTGAGATATATTCCTGGGATTTTCTACCAGTAATCCTAGAACATACAGACACATAGTAGTTAGTTGACAAAAGATAGCTTATATTCCAATCACATTCTTCCAGTATTCATTAATTATTGGACAGTGAGCTCAATTAGGGCCAGCACAATAAATTATTGCAATAATTAATTTAAAAAATGGCTTTAAAATCAAGCAAAAAGTTTGGTAACATTCACGTGTGTGTCTAGACTCAAGGCCTCATGCGCACAGACATATCCGATTTTTGATCCTCCAAGAAAAGAGATCCTTGAACAATCGACAATTTTTGTGTGCATTCCGCTTCTTTCTCACTCCCATCAATAGAAAGGGATATTCTTATCCACAAAAACTGACAAGAATAGGACCGGTTGTGAGATTCTCAGATCTCTCACAAGGATCTGTGAAAAAACACCAAAGTGTGCATAGTTCCATTGAACTATATGGCTCACTGTGCTATCTCTTCTAAAAACGGATCCCACACTGAAATAAAATACACATTTATGACATTTATGGCATCCCCATGACATTTGTTAGTTCTCACTTCTAGGACCTGAAACTATCTCAACTCCCATTTCCCAGTCCCCCTTGGATGTGGTAGCTAGTCAGGTAAGAGGCTGTCCTACACTGCTTCTATAACTGAAACAGTATTTGGGGCGCAGTATCTCTCCTTGGGGAGAGAGCGCCTTAGTTGGCGTGAGGAGACTTATAGGCCATACATTGCTCCTCAGGAATTCTGGGAAGAAAGAGATGCAAATGAGCTCTTAACAAGCTCTGTCTCTAATGCCACCAGATGTAAGACATAAGTAAATATTAAATCCTTTAAATAGGCCTTGAGACATGACTCGGATATTAAATAAGCCAGCATCTCATCTGCAGACGTATAGCGCAGGCTGAATCCAGACAGGACAGGGGTTGGGAAAAAAGCCCGTTTTAGAGAGAGATTCAGTGCCAGAGGAAGAACTCACATTTACCAGACATTTATGGAATATCCTGGGATTGCCACTAGTGTGAGAGATGAAAATATCTATTTAAAGGGGTTTTCTGAGACTTTTCTACTGATGACATATCCTCAAGATAGGTCACCAGTATCTGATCTGTGGAGGTCTCACAATCGGGACCCCCGCTGATCAGCTGATTCAGAAGGCACTGGCACTCACAGTATCACTGGCTTTCTCTCAGCTCACCAAGCACAGTATCGTATATTGTATAGTGTGGGGCTGAGCCGTGCCCTAGGCCATGTGACTGATGAACATGATGTCACATGGTCTAGGGAACCTGTGAGAAGGCCACAGCGCTACTACAAGCACCACTGCCTTCTCAAACAGCTGATCAGTGGGGGTCCCAGGTGTCGGACCCCCACCAAATAGATACTGATCTGGAGGATAAGTCATGATTAAAAAAGTCTCTGAAAAACCCATTAAGGCAGTGATCCATTAGGTATAATATTACTATTCTTGAAGATATTAAAAGGGTTGTCTCACGGAAAAATATTCTACAGTTGTCAAAACAGCACCTTCATCTGAATACATTTGTAACAGTGTGCAATTAAAAAATGTTTATGGCTGCTGAGTTATTTAATTTAATTAAATCTATCTGTACAGCACCACCTGCTGTTTGCTTTTTTCCTAATTTCTCTGTCCACCTTGCTGAGATGGAAGCACACGCTCTGTTCCATCCTTCAACTGCCACCAGCTGCAGCAGACAGGACATGTCCCCTCAGAAAGAACACACCCCCTGAGCTGGCAGCTGGTTCTGGCTTTGTTAGAAAAAGATTGTCATGTACTATATGATGTCTGATTTTCATTTTCAGTAAAAAAAGGTCATCAGATGGAATGTTGCCCAATATTCTTCTGTTGGATTCTGACAGAAAACACTTATACGGAGGTGTAGAGGTGCACAGTAAGCCCATAGACTTAGATTATGGGTTTTCTATTAGGGCTTTGTTCACACCACTGTACGCTCTGCTATATGTGCATGAGGCCTTATAGTAACTCTTCTTTCTGTCAGACGTACCACCTTTTAATTTGATATTTCTATATTTTAAAAAGTGTTTTAACCTCACTTTGTATCTTTATACTTTGTATAATTTATTAAAATGGAGGTATCCAAATTTAAAGAGGAAATTACAAATATCAAATATTGACCAGTAGCGATAAATCAAAATAAATAGGAATATACCGTAATTGAGATAATTTCATATTATGCATTATTGTTATAGTTTTAAAAACTCCAAAGTATAAAAATAATAGTTATATCTTTTTGTGTTATATTTTCAGGTTGTGCTCACAAATTATGCAGGTTATCGGATCCTGCGAGTGTGCTTGGTAGGAATGTGCAAACATTTCCAATAATTCATCTGAGGGTAAAACATAAGTAATAGCTGATAAGGTATCATACCTGTGTATTAACGTAAATTATGCAGTGCTGTACACCCTCTATTGTGGCGGGATGTATAAATTCACAAAGCAGAAGCAAATTTGCCTGAAGTCCATGATTTGAAGAACACTTCAGTACAGATGACAATTTCTGATGTAGTGGAGAAGCTCAAGTTGTGTTGAGGTGAAACATCCATATCTGTTTTTTAGATGCAAGCAATCCATTGCTTTGTTTGGATTTTGCAGGGAAGTGTTTAAGAAAGTGCTATAATTTACAAAACATAATGTTAATTGCATTGGACAATATGGTGGAATAAGCCACAGGGAAGGATCACGATTCGGATTCAGGAGTGGTTGCCATTAGATATCCACTTCCATACCGTCCATTTGATGCTCCACCCAAATCCAAAGGAGAAGCATTTTCTGGGCCCAAGTATGAGCGATGGGTTGGCATTGGAGATGGGGTCTCACTAGGCACTTTGCTCAAGATAAAGCGAGTTTCGTCATTATCTTCCAGATTGGAGATATCTTTCATCATACGGCCTTTCTTGTAGGACACTGACAATCTATTGGAGCCATCGGGTATCAATTGAAATTGCCAGAGAATGAAGACGAGAGGCACTGGTAGGATTGCTAATATTATGAGACAAATCAATAATGACAGAGCCCATGAGGGATACAACAGATATTGTTCTTCAGCCTGGAAAGAAAAATAGTATGGTGATATTATACCCCAGAGCCAATCCATTGCAGTAGAAAAAACTACCATAATAACCAGGCAAGCAGCAATCATTGCTTAATGTGCCTCCAGCCAAAAATCAAACCTGACTGAATCCTGTGCAGTAAATATATATTATAGCATGCTCATCTGTTTTCTGCCTGTCTCATGCTTTTAGGATCTAGGACAGAAACTTTACTGCAAAGTACATGACACAAACATAGAACACCTTTATCCAGATCACTGGAAATTGCTAGTTAATTAGATTTGTGCTGAAGTCTTTGAATTAAGGCCGGGTTCACATCGTTGTTAAGCTTTCACTTCTTCTGATCCGTCAGCATCAGTTATGATCAGTTTGCATCAGTTCCGTCAGAGATCAGTTATTTTTGAAGGGAGAAAAGGTCCTGCATGCTGATACTTTTTCTGCTGTCAAAAATAACTGATCTCTGACTGAACTGACACAAACTGATCATAACTGTTGTTAAAAAAAAACAAAAAAACAAAAACAAAAACAAAGAAGGATCAGTTATTTTTAAGTGCAAACTGATGCTAACTGAGCACAACTAATGCTCAAAATAAATGATGCATTTTTTTTCTTCTGTTCGGATCAGAAGAATGGAAAGCTAAATGGTAATGTAAACCTGACTTAAGTTATTACCTAGCAATTAATAAATGATTTAGTTCACTGACAGCAAGCAGGGATCTTTAGAACATTGCCCCTGTGGCCAATTATGTGTTTTATTGCACACTTACAACCTAATAAGTGCAGAGCTGTCTTGGGTTATATTCGTTTTCATTAACACAAGATGTAGAAGTACTAACTGCTACCTAATGTGTATGAATGAAATAAAATACAAAAATTTAGCATTTTAACCCCTTGTTACCTATAGTTGTTACATCCTAATGGACTATGCTCCATGCAGCTAGAGCGTACACGTACAATTTTTACTTTAATGACAAATCGTACCGCATGGTCAGGGGTGCGATTCAACTGGTTTGGGCCGGTTCTCCCAATCTGGTTGTTAAAATCCCAAACAGACCGCAACACCAGTTGCTGGCTACATTCTGTTCTGGTTCTCTATACTGCTGCCAGTCTGTGAAGGCCTTTGATAGGAAGAAAAGGGTTTTCCTCTACCAGGGGAAGAAGGTAATTTTGTGGAAAAGGGATGATGTTTTTTCCTTTACCACAGATGCCAGCCCTTTGTGGCGAGAGCCCATGCAGAGTCACTTTTACTTCAGGGAGACTGGGGCAGACACATCAGTCTCACAATTTCAAATAACTGAAAGTGGTCCTGTAAGCCTTGATTCAAGGACTCCTTGTCCTCCAGGGCAGGAACGTAAGAGTATATTTCGGCAATGCGACCACAGTAGCCTAAATCAACAAACAAGGGGCTACCAGAGTTCCAGGTCTCATGTCTGTTTCCCATCAAATATTAAAGTGGAAGATTCTTTATTATCCCTTTCAGCGATACATCTCAAAGGGACAGACAATGTAAAGACGGTTTTTCTCAGTCATCAGGGACAATGGATTATGAGTCAGAAGGTGTTTGAACAGGTGACAGCTCTCTGGGCTGTTCCGGAGGTAGATCTTTTTGCCACCAGGGCCGACAGGAGAGTAAAAATATTCTTCTCCCTTTTCCCCCCAGAGATCCTCCATCTTCGCCTTTGTCTAATCCTGGAGGCAGGGCCCTCTTTATGCCTTTCCCCCCCTTTAAAATTGCTACCAAGGGTTCTCAGGAAGATCAGGGAAGAAAGGGCCACAGTGATCATAATTTCCCCAATCTGGCCAAGGAGCGTTTGGTTCTTGTGGCTCCGCAGGATGTCTGTTGTGCCTCTTTGGATCCTGCTGGAGTCTCAAGATCTGCTGAGTCAGGTACCAATTGTGCATCCAGAAGTAAAGAAACTACATCTGGCTGCTTGGCTATTGAAAGGCAGTTATTAAAAAAAGGGGGGGGGGGATCTGTCTAAAGAAGTTATTTTCACACGGTTGGCTAGTCGTAAGAAGGTCACGTCTACTATCTATCTCAGGATCTGGAGGTGTTTTTGTAAATTTGCCAATAAACTGGTGGATGCGTTAGCAGATGCTGATATTCCTCTGATATTAGATTTTTGCAAGATGGGTGAAAGAAGCTTAGGCCTAGCACCCTGAAGGTCCAGGTGTCAGCCTTGAGTGCTCTTTTTGATTTCAGGTTAGAAGAACACCTATGAGTCAAAAGGTTTATTAGAGCAAATTTTAGGTTAGCACCAGTGCAAAAGAGCACTCCCTCCCAGGGATTTGAACCTGGTTCTTTCTGCTCTCCCCTGTGAGCCTTTGCATAAAATTTGTCTGAAGATGATTTCCTTGACCAGGGTGTTTCTAAGTGTGTAATTTCTTCTAAAGGAGATTACAAGTATCTTAACAGTTAACTTCTTCAGGCCTGGATCATTTTGTAATAAATGTCAATTCTTAAATCTGGCATTACGGATCACCTTAAATGCTGGACTACACTGACGAGCAAAAGGGTAACAATATTTTGAACTTTTGAATTTCAGGCTCCATATCTCACCATCCACTACAGCTTGGAACGTGAGACCAGCATCATTTTATAGACAATCATCTTGGCTATCTCATACATAAATTGGACTTGCAGCTATTTAGCATGATTGCTTATGCAGATTCTTGTCATGTAACTGCATTGTTATTGTTTTGCTCCTAATTCTAAATTTGAATTTTTAGCATATTGTAAATCCACCATTGGCTTTCAACACTGTCTGAATCCTTCTGGGCATGCTCTCGATCAGATTCAAGCATGTCTCAACCAAAATCTGTTCCCAGGTCTCTGCTACGCATTCCTAATGTTGGTGCATACTGGTTGACCTACTAGGGTACGAATACAGCTTTTTCATCACCTCTACCTACAAGTGTTCGATTGGGTTGAGGTCTTGGACTGTGGGGGCCAATCCAGCACCTCTACTTTATTTTCATTGAACCATTTCTTCACCAATCCTGAGGTTTGGGTTGCTTTGGGGTATTGTCCATTATGTATGCAATTGTGCACTTTATATGGTGAAATTTCTAGGCTGCAGTCTTTAGTGTGTAGCCTGCAATCTAAAGAAGTGAATCTGTCCCAGCCAGTGTGTGCTGTCAAGCAGCCCTGTAATCCGCCACCGCTTCCCCAAAGGTCCATGAGGAAAAGGGCTGTGTGGAAGACAGTTGGCTCTGGGAGGTTGAGAGTTGTGGAGCATAAACACAATAATGTTGGAATTTCTGTGTATAATCCCTATGGTGTCCTGTCTGATTTGGAAAGTGATATAGCAGCAGATACAAGCATGGATACTCAGGCACAGGTTGTTGTAAGTCCCAAAGGAGAAAGATGTACCAAGCAGTCAGGGGCAGTAAGTGGAATGAAAAAGAAGAGAAGGCATCTCCTTGTTGGTGGCTCGATTGTTAGAGGTGTTGCTTTAGGTCAGAATGAGGATGGACTGAAGGAGGTGATGTCTTCCTGGTGCTACTGCAAGCAGGGATAAAAGACGGATCACAAATATTGTTAAGGCTGCAACAAAGGAGACTGAAGTTGATCTGGTTATTCATCTCGGTACAAACGACTTGTCCCAGAAAAATGTTGATGTGGTAAAAACGGAATTTCAAAGTCTCAGCCTGGAGCTGAGCAGAATGACAGATTCCATTACTTTTTCAGAGATTTTGCCAGTCCGCTCTCAAAATATTAAGGCATGTCGTATCCTGGAGTTCAATGGTTGGCTAAGGCAGTGGTGTAAAGATGAAGGTTTTGGGTTTGTTAGTCACAATGTTAGTAGGTGGAGTAGTAAGTACAAGAGAGATGGTCTGCACCCGTCACACAAAGGTACTGAGGTACTTGGAGAAGAGTTCAGGTGTTTTTTCGACAGGCATTTAAACTAGATGGAGGGGACAGGAATTTTATTGAGGAGAATGATTTCTGTCCCTGAACAGTTTTGGTGAACCAGAGTATTGAGCTTCTTGATTAGCAATCTGTTAGTGTGGTAGATACAGTTGTTGGTGCGCTGGTGGTCGCTGGTGCTTTAGATACTGATGTTAGTGCGGTGGATGATGTTGGTGATGTTGTCAGGGAGGTAGATGGAGTTGTTGGTGCAGATGAAGTGGTCGTTGGTGCTCTAGATACTGATGTTAGTGCGGTGGATGATGTTGGTGATGTTGTCAGGGAGGTAGATGGAGTTGTTGGTGATAAATGTAATGTTCTTCGTGTAATGTGTACAAATGCTCGCAGCTTAAGCAACAAGCTCTGCGAGCTAATATCAATATTTCGTAGAGATATTTTGGACTTGGTTGTAATAACAGAGACATGGTTCAGAGATTGCAATGACTGGGAAACAGCCATTCCGGGATACACTTTGTATAGGAAAGATAGGGCAGAGAGAAGGGGGGGTGGGGTAGCCATTTATGTTAAGGATAGCATAAAATCAACAGTGATCCAAAATTCATGTAAGGAATTGGAGACTTTCTGGGTCTGCTTGCAAAACAAAAAGGGATCTGTTACCAGAGTAGGTGCTATCTATAGGCCTCCAGGACAATCTGAAGAGCATGACATTACTCTGGTGGACGAGATTACCCAAATGGCAGTAATGGGAGATATTGTAGTTATGGGAGACTTCAAGATGCCTGATATTGATTGGAATATCCCTTGTGCGTCCACATGCAAAAGTAGGAACATAGTAGAGGCCCCGAGGGGAATGTCCCTAAAACAGTTGGTGAAAGCGCCAACTAGAGGTGAAAATATCCTAGATCTAGTATTTACAAACGGGGATCTGGTATCTGAGGTGAAGGTGGGAGAAAATCTAGGTTCCAGTGACCACCATTGTTTGTGGTTAGAAATCCAAACTGACTGTGTGAAATCCCATTCTGCAACCAAAATATTGGATTTTAGGAAGACCAAGTTTGAGGTTATGGGGAATATGTAAAGAGAGAATTAAAAAGGTGGGATAAAACAGCAAGAGTGAGTGCTCAGTGGAAGGCATTTAAAGAAGTCCTTTTAAAGGCAACTAGACTATATGTTAGACAAATTAGCAAAAGGAAAAGAAAGAGAAATCCACTATGGTTTACTAGAAAGGTAAGAGCTATAGTGAATAATAAAAAGTCTGCCTATAAGAGGTATAAAGAGTCTGGAAGTGTAGCAGACAGAGAAGTGTATAAAATTATACAGAAGAAGACAAAACCGATTATTAAAGGGGTATTCTCATCTTGCTATTTCAACCTTACCAGCATCCAGCTCTGCAGTTCACTTCCTGGTTTCCTGCTTTTAAGGCTGGGCAGGCTTAGGCAGTTAGAGTGAAGGGCTGCCACGCCTCCTTATGACATCACACTGAGAACTCAGTCCTTGTGCTCGTGCATGTGAATAGTATGAGTCATCACTCTGTCATCATAACCAATAAATCATGTCCCGAAGGTTATATATAACCAATATAGCATGTCCCCAAGGTTATATATAAGCAATATAGCATGTCCCCAAGGTTATATATAACCAATATAGCATGTCCCCAAGGTTATATATAACCAATATAGCATGTCCCAAGGTTAAATATATATCCAATATAGCATGTCCTCCAGGTTATATATAACCAATATAGCATGTCCCCATTGGTTATATATAACCAATATATCAAGTGCCAAACTTTGCCATAGTTATAGGATTGATAGATATATGATTTATGATAATATAATTATCATAAATCATATAACTCATAAGTAAACTCCATTTGCATGCCATAAATCGTTGGTGGTTATAGTGGAGAATTTTTTTTTCCATATTTACCTAGGTACATGCGCATCCTTCTCGCTCCCTCTCGCTTCTGCCTTCTGCCTCCTATCCTCCGCGATGTCTGCGATCCCATACATAGCATGTGTGGCTCTGTATGAGAGCGCAGGGAGAAATTGAACACTGCACATGCACGGCTTTGTATGCGAGCGCAGCAAGGAAAATACAGTGCGGCCGGCGGCTTGCGCGATCCCAATGCCAATGAGCCGCCGGCCAGGGGACTAAAACGCAGTTAGTGCGCAAGCACGGCCCGCTGCCTTATCGGAGCGGTGGTGGCCGTAACCAAGGGCTACAAAAGGTAAACAAGGGGTCAGTGGGGGAGGTTTTTTATACTGCGACTAATTTTTTGATAATAAAGACTATTTTGGAAAATCTATATTATCAACAAAGGAGCCCCAAAAAATATATTTATTGAAATGAGAATACCCCTTTAATGCTGCTAAAGCTTCGAAGGAGGAAGAAATGGCCAAATCTGTTAAGGAGGGAAATAAAACCTTCTTCAGATATATTAGTGACAGGAAGAAGAAAAACTGCGGCATTACAAAACTTAGCAAAGGAAATATATATATTATATATATATATATATATACTGTATATAGATGGGGATAAAGCGGTCCTTGCCCATCTGGATAACTACTTCTGCTCAGTTTTTTCAGATGGCGCCTTTCATAATCAGAACATGGCTGGACATAGCATTGCCTCTAGTTGTAAGGTTTCAGCCCCAGTGTTTTCAGAGGCCGATGTTCTAGAGGAACTTGTCCGGCTAAAGTTAAATAAGGCAATGGGTCCGGATAGCATCCACCCCAGAGTTCTTAAAGAACTCCGATCTGTGATTGTTGGCCCCCTGACTGATCTGTATAATCAGTCCCTTCTTACAGGAGATGTTCCTGATGATTGGAGATTGGCCAATGTTGTACCCATTCACAAGAATGGTAGTAGAGAAGAAGCTAGTAACTATAGGCCAGTCAGCTTGACATCTGTAGTGGTAAAAATGACGGAGACGCTACTAAAAAAGAAGATAATTGACCACCTAACAACAAACAACTTGATGGATCCAAACCAGCATGGCTTTACTGAGGGCCGATCATGTCAGACTAATCTCATTGATTTCTTTGACTATGTAACTAAAGTGCTGGATGAAGGTGGTGCTGTGGATATCGCCTACCTGGATTTCAGTAAAGCTTTTGATACGGTTCCCCATAAAGAGCTGATAGAGAAGTTATCAAAAATTGGACTTAACCCCTGGATAGTTCAGTGGATCTGCAGTTGGCTGAAGGACAGATACCAGAGGATGGTTGTTAATGGAGTGTATTCTGAGCAGAGGCTGGTTACAAGTGGGGTGCCAAAAGGATCTGTTCTGGGTCCTGTTCTGTTTAACATGTTTGTAAGTGACATAAGGGACGGCTTGGTAGGGAAGGTTTGCTTGTTTGCTGATGACACAAAAGTGTGTAATAGGGTTGATGTTCCAGGAGGTGTCTGTAATATGGAGAATGATTTATCTTTATTAGATAAGTGGTCAAAACAATGAAAACTGCAGTTCAATGTTTTCAAATGTAAAAGAATGCACTTGGGGAGAAGAAATCCTCTATCTGAGTATCGTATTGGCAGTTCTGTGTTAGCAAAGACTTCAGAAGAGAAGGATTTGGATGTAGTCATCTCTGACAGCCTCAAAATGAGTAACCAATGCAACCAGGCGGTAGGGAAAGCAAATTGTCTGGGTTGGCTGCATAGCTAGAGGTATAACAAGCAGAAAGAGGGAGATTGGCTTGGCTGCATAGATAGAGGTATAACAAGCAGAAAGAGGGAGATTGTGATCCCTCTGTATAGAGCTCTAGTGAGACCACATCTGGAATACTGTGTTCAATTCTGGAGACCTCACCTACAAAAGGATATTGCTAAAATAGAACGGGTCCAAAGAAGAGCTACAAAAATGGTGGAAGGTCTAAAGCATAGAACTTATCAAGAAAGACTCAGAGTTCTTAATATGTATAGTCTGGAGGAAAGAAGAGAAAGGGGGGACATGATTGAAACCTTTAAATATGTTAAAGGACTGAATAAAGTTCAGGAGGGAAGGGTTATTAATAAGAAACTGAACACAAGAACAAGGGGGCACAATCTGAGGTTAGTTGGGGAAAAATCAAGAACAACATTAGAAAATATTATTTCACTGAAAGAGTAGTAGAAGCTTGGAACAAACTTCCAGCAGAGGTGGTTGATAAATCCACAGTAACTGAATTTAAACATGCCTGGGATAAACATGTATCTATCCTAACATAACAATAAAGGAATAATAAAAGGGCAGACTAGATGGATCAGGTGGTCTTTTTCTGCTGTCAATTTTCTATGTTTCTATGTTGTTGTCCTGCTGGAACACTATGTCGTCCTTTTCATGCCCATAGTACTCCAGTGTACGAAAGTAACTCGTCTTGTGGGATACTCACATACAGTGCCTTGCGAAAGTATTCGGCCCCCTGGAACTTTTCAACCTTTTGAAGCCACATTTCAGGCTTCAAACAAAAAGATATAACATTTTAAATTTTTGGTGAAGAATCAACAACAAGTGGGTCACAATTGTGAAGTGGAACAAAATTTATTGGATCATTTGAACTTTTTTGTAATAATAAAACTGAAAAGTGGGGCGTGCAAAATTATTCGGCCCCCTTGCATTAATACGTTGCGTCACCTTTTGCTGCGATTACAGCTGCAAGTCGCTTGGGGTATGTCTCTCTATCAGTTTTGCACATCTAGAGACTGAAATTCTTGCCCATTCTTCCTTGCAAAACATTTCGAGCAGTTTTCAGCTCTTTCCACATATTCTCAATTGGATTCAGGTCTGGACTTTGACTTGGCCATTCTAAGACCTCGATACATTTATTTTTGAACCATTCCATTGTAGATTTTGCTTTATGCTTGGGATCATTGTCTTGTTGGAAGATAAATCTCCGTCCTAGTCTCAGGTCTTTTGCAGACTCCAACAGGTTTTCATCCAGAATGGTCCTGTATTTGGCTCCATCCATCTTCCCATCAATTTTAACCATCTTCCCTGTCCCTGCTGATGAAAAGCAGGCCCAAACCATGATACTGCCACCACCATGTTAGACAGTGGGGATGGTGTGTTCAGGGTGATGAGCTGTGTTGCTTTTATGACAAACATATTGTTTTGCATTGTTTCCAAAAAGTTCGATTTTGGTTTCATCTGACCAGAGCACCTTTTTCCACATGTTTGGTGTGTCTCCCAGGTGGCTTGTGGCAAACTGTAAACAAGACTTTTTATGGATATCTTTGAGAAATGGCTTTCTTCTTGCCACTCTTCCATAAAGGCCAGATTTGTGAAGTGTTGGACTGATTGTTGTCCTATGGACAGACTCTCCCACCTCAGCTGTAGATCTCTGCAGTTCATCCAGAGTGATCATGGGTCTCTTGGCTGCATCTCTGATCAGTCTTCTTGTTTGAGATGAAAGTTTAGAGGGACGGCCGGGTCTTGGTAGATTTGCAGTGGTCTGATACTCCTTCCATTTCAATATGATCGCTTGCACACTGCTCCTTGGGATGTTTAAAGCTTGGGAAATCTTTTGGTATCCAAATCCGGCTTTAAACTTCTCCACAACAGTATCACGGACCTGCCTGGTGTGTTCCTTGGTCTTCATGATGCTCTCTGTGCGTTAAACAGAACCCTGAGACTATCACAGAGCAGGTGTATTTATATGGAGACTTGATTACACACAGGTGGATTCTATTTATCTTCATCAGTCATTTAGGACAACATTGGATCATTCAGAGATCCTCAATGAACTTCTGGAGTGAGTTTTCTGAACTGAAAGTAAATGGGCCGAATAATTTTGCTCGCCCAACTTTTCAGTTTTATTATTACAAAAAAAGTTTAAATGCTCCAATAAATTTCGTTCCACTTCACAATTGTGACCCACTTGTTGTTGATTCCTAACCAAAAATTTAAAATGTTATATCTTTTTGTTTGAAGCCTGAAATGTGGCAAAAGGTTGAAAAGTTCCAGGGGGCCGAATACTTTCGCAAGGCACTGTATAGCTCAGCACTGAGACAATCATCAATCCTGGTCAAGTATCCAACATATCTGGCTGTGAAACAACCCCATATCATCAGGTTTTCTCCACTGAACTTGACGGTTTCTTTAATTTCTCGATCCATTAGCCCCCTTTTCCCTTTTTCTTCCAGACCCATTTGCACCCATCAGAGCCCGGTCTACCAACTTTCATCTCATCGCTCCAAATCTCCCGTTTCCAATTTTCTACTGTCCACTGTTTGGGCTATTATGATGATATTGATGATATTCTTTTTCCGGCCACCATTCCAGACTTGTGTAATGCGGGCCGCACAGTGCTTGCATGGACGTCTGTGATCTCACTATTACAAAGCATAAGCGGCAGAACTGATAGACCTTACGATGAGCTGACTTGTTGACTCCGATATTTTGCCTGGACGTCCTCCTCTTGGCTTTCGTATTCTTTAAACTGTCATAGCACTCACATGATGCAGGCAATTTTCTCGGCTGAGATACCGCTACCGATGAGCAGGATGATGCCATTTCTCTTTTCTTGAGAAATCTTCTTCATGGCTGCTCCTCGATTCAAAACAGTGACCTTTCTCTTGGGAATCAACCTAATAACACACTGAGCTATTAGGGAATGTGAGAACAGGTTGGAACAATTAGAAAGACCACCACCAGGAGCAAAACAGTAAAAATTCAGTTATATGACAGGAATCTGCATAATTAATCATATGCCAAATAGCTGCAAGTCCAATTTATGTATGAGATAGCCAAGATGATTGTCTATAAAATGATGGTAGTCTCACGTTCCAAGCTGTAGTCAGTCAAAAGTTCAAAACATTGTTGCCCTTTTGCTCGTCAGTGTATATTTAAAGGAAAAAACAAACCTTTTCCCTTTGAAGTGTGCTTGATTTGGTTACCAATTCAGTACGGGATACATTACGTCCATTATTTATTTATCTGTACCAAGTGTAACTTTAAAACAAGGGCTTGTCTATTATAATCCTCTTCTCTTTTATTGATCCTCCTTAGGCTTCTTTCACACGACAGTATATTTTGCGGGCTTCGATCCGCACATTTTTTGGATAGGATGCGGACCCATTCATTTTAATGGCTCAGCAAAAAATACTGACAGCACACTGTGTGCTGTCCGCATCCGTATGTCCGTTCAGTAGTCCGCAAAAAAAAATAGAACATGTCCTATTCTTGTCCATGTTGACGGACAATGACAAGGTTAGGCATTGTTACAATGGATCCGCAAAAAAACAGATGCCATACGGACGTCATCCGTTTTATTTGCGGACCGCAAAACACAACGTTCGTGTGAAAGTAGCCTTAATCTCACAAATTGTTTATAGGGGACTTCTAGCATACTTAAAGACACCCTAGTCAGAACTAGCAATATGGAAACTAAGAATAAAGACTGCTCTCCTCTGCAATTCCTAGGGGTAATTCTAAGTGCATGAATTGTTCATTTTGTCCTTATAGCCTGCGCAGAAACAACCTAAACATTGGAGGGGTACAGCATAGGGGCGACGGTTTATTAACTGCCGCACCAAGTATGTTGTTATACCTTGTTAACCCGATTTTAATGAACAAAGATACGGTGAGTGCTGCAGTATTTTTCTACTTTTGAACTTATATGGTGGACATACTTAACTTACCAGTTGTCTGATCCAAGCACTGTATCCCGGTGGGCTGAATGCTAGTTGAATTACACTAGCCAAAAGCAGAATTGCCATAATCATTGGGGAAACATACTTCCATGTATAAAAGTAGTAGGAGTATGGACGAAATCCAAGCATCTCTGTGAGCTCCTGCATGAATCTGAAAATGCACAGAGAAATGGTGTGACCCAACAAAGTAAGTCTCACTACTGAACAAAGCAACATTAATACAAGGGACTGTCCAGGATTAGAGAAAAGGATGTGCTTTTTTCCCAGACCCAGCACCACTCGTCTTTGGGCTATGTATAGTTTTCCAGCTTTGACTTATTCAAGTACAAATGTTACTGAAAAAAAGACCCTTTTTTGTAATCTTGGTCAATCCTTTTTAAAATGGATATGCACAAATGATAATGTTCATATTTGGATTATAAAGAATGGAACCAGGTACTGTACAGTAACAGTCTAAAGTCAGCTAAATCCACACAACACAAAATACAGCAAATAACAACCAGATTGAGAGGTCAGTGGTTTGCACAGTGGGTGGTTCCAGAACTAGGAGATATTGTTAAAGATTTAGAACACAAGCCATATGAAGGTATACTTTAAATAACTACTGCAAAGGAAAATCTGATTATTTTATTCATCGCATGTGGCCCATGATGCTCTGCTGTGCAACCTCCCATCATTTATTATGACCCCCCTATGCCAGAGGGGGAGCATGGTGTGGTCAGAACCATCAGCCCTGTCACATTCGCTATCATTTACGCCAGTTTACTGCCGTAAATGGTGACTGAAATCTACTCCAGCTAGGAGGTGGAGTAGAGCTTAGGCTAAGTGCACAGACTGCCAGAGGATACACCTAATTTATGCGGTGTATGCCTCATGATAAATTAAGAGGGCACAGTCACAACCCCTGCAACTGTGATCAATATGCCCCTGACCATAAAAGTATTACAGAATGATATACTAATTTAAAGGGGTTATCCAAGAATAAGTCAGACCTCCCAAAGTGGCCGACCCATGGTGGAGATCATACTTACCTGGCCTCTGCCACTGGGTTTGGTGTCTGACGCTCCCCGAAAGACTGTTCCTCTCCCTGAAGCGCTGAAATCAACATCCATCAACAGAGGGACATGTGACTACTGCAGACAATCAAAGGCTGCAGTAGTGGCCTGTGATTGGCTGTAGCGGTCATGTATCCCACCCATTGACGGATGTGGATTTTAGCGTTGCAGGGAGAGAAAGAGCTGGTCCGGGACTGTCAGATACCGAACCCAGCGGCAGGGACCAGGTAAGTATGATCTCCACCACGGGTCGGCCACTCTGGGAGGTCTTTCTTACTCTTGAATAACCCCTTTAACCCCCTAAATGTTTTGCCAGAGTGGAGCTCCAGCAGTGGGAAAAGTAGCTAGCTGGAGGGGGGAGGGCTGCTTTAGATGAGGCTATCTCCTGAATGGTAGCAGCTAGAAACATGCAACTGGTCTTGTTTGAAAGCATACAATACCAAAATGACAGCAATATGTTCAGGATAGAGAAAGATATCATTGATAGAATTCGGGATGCTGTGAATGCAGCTGAAAATGAAAGTAAAAACAGGTTTTACTCGTGATTTCTAACAGTGATTTCTCCTCTGTTGCTTGGACTTTAGCTGTTTTTTTGGTCTTGTATGAAAGTCTGGACTGTCAGACCAGTTGCATGTTTCTAGCTGCTACCATTGAGGAGATATCACCATCTAAAGCAGCCCACCCCCCTCCAGCTAGCTACTTTTCACACTGCCCGAGCTGGACTCGGGCAAAACAGTTAGGTGGTTAAGTTTTATTGCAGTTCTTAAAAATGCTACAACCTGACAATGTGGTCCTTGGACCAATTCATGCTGTGCACCTCTGCTCTAAATTAACTTGAATATGTTATCCGGATTCTAGGTTGCTACAGGCAATGCACCTATTTTCCTTTCCACTAGTTTTCAAAAATAGACCCCAAGTGTGCAATCCATATAGCCATATACAGGTTGTAAAACTGAAATAAGAATACATTTTTTGCACAAGATTAACAGGTAAATGGAGACACACAGGGTATAACACATTGTTGGATAGGTCTTCAAGACAGTTCTGTTTTTTCATCAATGGATTTTCATGTAAGATAGTATTCACACAAGTTTATAACTAAAAATGTAACCATTAAGCATAATTGGCCCAGTTTTCATATTTTATAGTGAGGCCAGATTATACAAACGGTAGAGACAGTGCTAAGAACAAAGCATTTTTCCATTTGTTGCTTTTTGTATACATACGGTAGGTCCTGCAAGAGGAAGACAGGTCATAAAGAACCTACTTGAAGAGAGAAGGTTTGGGTTGGAGGTGTTTGACAGACAGGGAGGGTGGGAGGATTCTTACTTCTTTGTGCCATACACCCAAGCTACTGCAATGTTTTCCAGGATGACCACAATGGTGAGTGGTAGAGTGGCAGAGTAATCATCAAACATGTTGACGAAATAATTTCCAGAACGCTGAACAAAGATCAAGCCCAGCAGGAAGGCAAGGATGCAACAGCTGACTACAATCATTAGCAGAAAGAAAAAATATACAGTGAAATGATGTGCATGGAACATGAATGTAACAGTATCAACATGCAAGTCACACATGCAACCCACAGCGGATCGGGACAGTTCAGCTGTCAGCAGAACTTCCTCATTCTGGATCCACATGGTTTTTCTGTAAAAGTAAATCAACTGACATTCGTAAACATGCTAAGCCAAAGGTCTGCACTCTACAGACTGAAGCATATTCATAATCCTCTAGATAGCGGAGAAGCTATGCCATGACTAAATACACCAGCAAATGAACTGAAATTCTGGATCATATGACTGTAATATCCATTATTAAAAATGCACATCAAGGAATTCTGTATTGGCAGTCATACATGGTAATGATTCTGTCCCTCCTGGTATACAGAAATATATTTTATGGTCTGGTTGCTGAACATGCTGATATGGCAGTCACACAGGCATTGTCTAAAGAGGGAAACTTAGTACACACGTCTGTTTAACATAAGGTACAGTAGGTGTTCATCACCTCCCATTAGTACTGGTTCATCTCTACTGGTTGTTTAGTGTTTCAGTGTTAATACGAGTCTGCTTAGATGTTATTCTACCACACAGGAAGGGAATAAAAAATCTAGAAAAGAATGCATTGACAGAATAATATATTGTAAACGTATTAATAACTGCCCTATGAGCAAAACTTTACCACTTGCAATGATAGAAAACAAGCATATATGCCTATTTTATTCCTATTTTAATAAAATTCCTAGACATATTTATTTCTGTATTAGATTAAATAAATGATACATTTATAAACCTGAAGGACCGCAACAATTTAAGATCAATATCACATCTTGTACTGTATTTCAATTCAATGTCAAAAGGTTCTCCAAGGCCGTATAATATAACCCATAATCAGCAGATCGGGAACAGTGCAAAAGTTAAAAAAAAAAAAAAAAAAAAGATGTTTACTCATGTCACAAGCATGTACATAACCTCTGCTGGCCTCCGCAGTGACCATAGTCAAGCGCCATTTGTGCACAGGTCACTGAATGTCTGGCAGTGATGTTGTGCATGTAGAAGATGGCATGTCACGCTTCCAGTCTAGTGGGCAACAGAGGTGGTGGAGACAAGAGTTCGTCACTGGACCCAGAACACAAGTGACAGGTACATCTTTTGGGTTTTTTTTAATCTTTCGCACCACCCTTGGTTCCCGGTCCAAGAAAACCCCTTTAAACCAGGCACAATGCCAGTAGTTCGGCTGAATGCAAGAAGACCTTTCACTTGGCCCCCTGACCATGGGTTCCTGGTCCCAGAGAACCCCTTTAAAACAGGTACAATGCCATTAGTTTAGCTGAATGTAATGAAACCTTTCACTTAGCAAACCTTTGTTTCATTCTGAAGATAAAGTTCCATGTTTAGGTTTAAAAATGTAGTTTTTGAAGCCAAAAGCAGGTGTGGATCCCAAAAGGAGAATACAAAGAACATATACTACTGCACCTCTGTTTGGAATCCACTCCTGGTTTTGTTTCCAAAAACTGTGTCATAAAACCTGAAAACGTAAACCCAGGCCCAATAGCAGGCCCTCTCTGTGCAATTTTGCTCCTCTACCTTTTTCTGCCAGCCCCTCCTCCTTTTTGATTGACAGGGCCAGGTTCAGGAAGGGCAAAGGTGCACGGCATGGCTTGGACCCACCCACAATGCACAAAACTGCTCATTTGTGCATGCATTAAAAGAACTTTTTCTCCACAATGAAACTTCGTGCTACTACTCCTACTTCCTCTAACTGGAGTTAGACTGCAACTTTTTAAAATGTATCAGTGATAAATCTGGAGTGAAACCCATTAACATAGCTAACCACACCCACTTTCCCACCCATATTTCAAAACTGGAGTGAGCGGTGTAAAAATGCAAAAAGTCACAACATTTTTGCACAAATGAGACCAAAAGGTTGCAAAAGCTCCATTTTGCAATCTTGAGAAGCCAGAATTCTGGAGTGAAGGAATGATAAATCAGGGCCATTGTTTTCAAAGGGCATTATGTAATACTCCATTTCTCCTGTTGTAGCACTGCAAAGGTATTGAATGTTTGTTACCAGGTTCCCCAAGAGATTACAGCTTATTGCTAGCAGCAGGGAGTCACCCTTTGATCATCTGATTTTTGAAGGATCCTCCTAAATTTTTTGGACTGTGGACAACCACAAAAAAATAGGACATTCTAATTTAAACTTGTAGAATTTGTAAACTGTCTGAGACCAGACTGTATATTTAACACAGCTTTTTTAGAAATACAATTTTCTAGCTGAATAAAAATCTGGAGTGTTGAGGGAACATTGTGCATTGTGTTCACCATAAGGAACCAGTAGAGGAGAGATATCAAACATGGGCTCTAGATACATAGGTTGTTGCCACCCTTATATTTAAAGTACATTTCTGAAGAATCTACAGTATTCCTCCACTGTACATGTTCTGAGCAATATTACACATTTTTATTATTCTTTTAACACCATGTTATTATTGGTCATCTGTGCTTCAATGTCACATTAAATGGCATCCAAGAAGGGCCTGGCTGACTTTCTTAAAAGAAATACAGTAATATCGACTATTTATTGGTACTACACTTCTGTGATGGGACATGATGGGATGTCCAGGGAATGGGATGGGATCCAGGGAATTATTCTGATTCCCATATTTAGAGCTGGGAAGGAATTTTCTTTAATATGGGTAATTGGCAACTACCTATGGTGTTTTTGCCTTCTTCTGGATCAACAAAGTAGGATTATAGGTCGGACTTGATAGATCAACTATGTGCTGCTATGTCCTGGTCATTCCCATTTATGTATGAGACCATTCACTGAAAGATGTAGGCAACCTCTGCTGGATGGAACCATAAAATACTGAACATTCTCCTACAGCAGTTCACTCTGGAAATAAATGTAATTTGTTCACTTTACTGGGGTAAATTTAGAGTATGTAGTTATTTTATCAGAAATCATCCAGGTTATCTGCAATGCATACAGCACGATTAAACAATGAAAGATGCTCCACTGAGAATGGTGGATTGTGAGAGATCTTTCTGTCTTTCTGTCTGAATCCATACTACAACCTCTTCAGCCAATGCTATGCATTACTTCGTAAGCTGTAGCTTCAAGATAAACCATTAAAATACAGCCAGTCCTTCAGGTTTTTTATACAGTTTTTAAAGTCAAACCAGGATTAGAGAGGAGGTATTTGTTGTATCTGTCTTTAAAACTTTCTCTCCATCAATCATTGATTTTGGCTCTAAAAAACTGCATCACAAAACCTGAGAATATGGCTGTGCCCTTATGGGCAATGCAATCACTTCTAGTTACACCCTCAAGTAAAAGCCCTATGGGATTTATTATGAGTGGGATTGCTGTTATTTGCATCAAATTTATCAAATGCTGCAAGTTGTTTGTTAAATTTACCACATTTTCAGTTTTTATGCCACCTACCTACTCGAGTGAAATTACTACATTTGTGTGACTTGTTAATCTGGCATACACACCTCATTACAATAGCTAACCACACCAACTTTTCAAAAGTGTAGAGAGTTACACATTTTTGTGCAAATAAGCCCAAAAAATGGCAAAGCACTATTTTGCAAACTTTTGTAGTCAGAATTCTGGAGTGCAAGGCTTAATAAGTCATCCTCCCCCTCTTTGTGTCCTGGAGCTCACAGTATACTAGGCATAAAATGGTTTTAGAACTACCTACACGTACACCAACTGGGAGTCTCCACAGCTGCCAAGGAGGTAGTTTCTGTATGTACAGTGATACAGAAAAAGCTGTCAATCACTGACAGGGCCACCTCCTTGACTTCAAAGGCCAGAATAAGCAGGAATATAAATGCATCCCTATAGTTTCTATATTAGGTCTTTTACATACTCCGGGAATTGAAGTATTGATTGCTAAATATTGGATACAGATGAATCCACCCACAAGGCAGGAATATGTAAACCGATTAATTACTGTTTTACGTTTCGAAAAAGGGGTATACCTAAAAAGAAAGTGCCCAGCTAAATTCATGGCAATATGGCAAGGATGGTTGGCGGTTCCTGGTCTGACGTCCTTGGCACTCTTGACGGATTGCTTACGGGGCCAACTGTCTATGATAGGACACTTGACCTGAGTATTCAATATCTTGGCTGCAAACACGACTCGCTTCTAGGGCCATTTAATAAAATTACACCATCATTACATACATTATTTCTTGCTACCCTACATTGATTCTACAATGTGCCTGCCAGGATACGCTTTGCTATGATCGTTCACATTTGGGATGGTGCAGTCGACTCTCTGCATTGTTATGTTTTTTGGTGAATTTATTATTTGGTTTGTTTTATGTAAGTAATATGTAGGAAGACATCATTGAACATCTGTCGAGGCAACTGAGTAATATCTGTTACAATATCTTGCTTTGTAATTTGTAGACAAGTTTGTATGTCTAATCTTTTTTCTTTTGTGTATATTGAAAATACCTTTATTTTAATAAAAATTATATTTGCTAAAAAAAAGGACTATAAATGCATAAATTACAGGTTTTACTGAATCTTTTTCCACAAAACTATATATCAATATGCTCAGCTCCTCCTGCTCTGTAAAATTCTGCCTGCATCTCAGACACCATATTCAGAATGACAGGTTCCATTTAAAGGACACTCTTACATCTTCAATGATATAGTTAATTCTCTATCAGTTCCTTTAGATATTTTATACACACTTGTTTTGCAGTAGGCCCTTTCTATGCACAGATAGAGAAAATGAGCTGACTCAATATCACTTACCTGTCAAAATTTCTTTTCGTACTTTAAAAGTATCAGTAAGAGGAGTAGTAATACCAGACATAGTGCCAATCATACTTCCTAGACCAAGGTTAATTAGCATAAAGAAAAACATGACGGACCAAAAAGGAGAAGCTGGAAAGTGAGTCATTGCCTCGGTGAATGCAATAAAAGCCAATCCGGTTCCTTGTACTGCCTGCAAACGCACAAAATCACAATTTAGGTTGCTCAAGGTGTGCATTCTTTACTAATTTAACAAAGCACATTTCTGTCTTAATGTCCCATATGCCCTATTAAGTTATATAATTGTCATGGAGTGAAGACCACGGTTTGGACCCCCCTCCTTTAGAGATGCAACAAACTCTAACTTGACATTCTCAGTTCTACATAAAAATATTGACTGTATTGTCCAAACATATGAAATAATGCCATGTCGCCTCACCATTCCATAAAACATCAATGAGTCTCATGTAATATATAAATACCTGATCTAGTTCATCCTCTAGTAAACAGGCGTCCAGGTGGAGATCTTGAAAACCATCTTCTTTTACCTTTTTAATGACTTCATACATGTCTGCATAATCTGCAGTTGTCAAGTGAGAAAAGTTCACATGCTGTGGTATGAGAAAATGGCTCAGAATGCCAGAATTCAAGTAGCCAAGGATCTTCTCTGCATTTCTAAAAGCAAAAAAATAAGGCATGAAATTGTCCAATGACACATATAGAAGGTTTCTGGTTTTATGTAAATTAAGCTTAAAGGAGTTGTCTCAAGAAGGCAACCCTATCCATATGGCCTATTAGGGTATAAGGACATCAAAGAGTGAAGTCCCTTAAAGAGGCTCTGTCACCAGTTTTCAACCTATGGAATTAGTTATATAATCAAATAGTGCTCTTAATCCTTTCCACACACATACCTTTATTTAGCAGAAGGAATAAGCGTTTAGCCAGCAAAACGTTCTTTTGGAAATATGCTAATGAGTCCTCGGAGCACCGAGAGGCGTGCTCTTGTCTTCTGAGCACCACATCTGCGACTCCCTTCTAGCTCCTAACAACGCCCTTCATCAGATAAACCCGCCCCCTGCTTCTTGATGGACAGCGCTAGACCCTGCGGTCTAGCGCTGAAATCCCGCGCCTGCGCACTGACCCGATGTACGGCGCGTGCGCACTAGGCTTGCAGCGCCGAACTCTGCAAGCCCTTTCTTTGTAGTGCGCACGCGCCGTCACGTCTTTGAACCCAGAAGTGACGGCGCATGCGCACTACAGAGAAAGGGCTTGCAGAGTTCAGCGCTGCAAGCCTAGTGCGCACGCGCCGTACATCGGATCAGTGCGCAGGCACGGGATTTCAGCGCTAGACCGCAGGGTCTAGTGCTGTCCATCAAGAAGCAGGGGGGGGTGGGTTTATCTGATGAAGGGCGGTGTTAGGAGGTAGAAGGGCGTCGCAGATGCAGTGCTCAGAAGACAAGAGCACGCCTCTCGGTGCTCCAAAGACTCATTAGCATATTTCTAAAAGAACGTTTTGCTGGCTAAACGCTTATTCCTTCTGCTAAATAAAGGTATGTGTGGGGGAAGGATTAAGAGCACTATTTGATTATATAACTAATTCCATAGGTTGAAAACTGGTGACAGAGCCTCTTTAAAGTGAAGTCATCCTCTATGAGCCAGAATCGCGAGCAACTCCATAGAAGTAGCTCCCATTCTGGTGGACTCAAGACATCCTTGTATTACACAATGGCCATCCATCTGGCTGCAGGAAAATTCCTAGCTGACTTTGACTTCCCCCGGCAAAGTCAGCACTTTTAAGGGCTGTCCCGAGCTATAAAACAAATCCCCTATCCAAAACAGGGAGATGGGTATCCGATCAGTGGGCTCAGATGGCTGCAGTCAGACCCCACCAATAGATACTTAACCCCTATCCTGTGGATATAGGATAAGTTTATATCTTGGGACAACCCCTTTAAGCTTTATTAACTTCAAAATGAAAACCTTCTTTTAATATTCATATGTAGTCCTGCCCAATTGTGAAAAACTAGTGAACTAAATCCGGGACCTTTCCTCAACCAAAACAAGGCAAACAGTTGCAGTTAGTGTCACTTTTCACAACTACCATGGAAGTTTTTAAATACAGTATGGTGCCATGAGGTAGCTCATGATGGCAGCCTGACATAAGGAGCAGGCTTGTGGTATGCCTTTCTCTTCATTCCATTATCTCCTCGATCAGGTGGTACATGATTAATATTTCACTACCTTGCTCCTTTTACATTCTTAAGCCAGAACTTCTGCAATGCATGAGGTAGAAGGGAAATTCCTGGTTGCACAGGTCAAACTAGGTCATAAACGTGTTCTTTTTTCACTCCTTAAAACCAATGACTGTCTAAGTGGGTCATGAAAATAATGGGGATAAAAATAATTAGAAGCCCCAAATAGTGTTTGGCCATAAATTACGACATAAATCACCCAGGTATCACTAAAACCCAGTGGTTAGCATTATTGTCCTGCATCACTATGACTATGGGTACAAATCTCACTAGGGCAACATCTCCATACAGGTTGCAGCTTTTATTCAAGTTTGTGTGGGAACTATAATTCTCCTGTATGTATGTGTATATATATATATATATATATATATATATATATATATATATATATATATTTCGCTTTTGAATATATTTCCTTTCATAATTTTTTCCACTTTCCTATGTTTATCATACTTCAAGAAAAGGAGTGAAATATGTCTGCTTGGAAGAGGAACAAAGTTATTTCAACAGCTCTCACGGCCCCCATACACATTAGACAATTTTCTGTAATGTTTACGGGGGCCTCTTGACAGAAAATGTTAGGGGTTATGATCAGGCAAGATGAATTTCAACACCTGATCCTTCTGTTCTGGATACAAAGTGTTGGGAAAGCCTCTCTTGCCAATGAAAACATATACATGCTATTTGAGAGCAATAGGCTACTTTCACACTAGTGGCAGGTGTGTCCGGCAAGCTGTTCCAGCGGATAAACAGCCTGCTAGATCAGTGCTGCCGCTAATGCACCTGTGCGGATGGAACTACGCTCCGGCCCCATTCACTATAATGAGGGCGGGCCGGAGCTCCGGCCGCAGCACAGCAAACATGTCAAGAAGCGGCCAGACTAAAACTACGACATGTAGTTTTAGTCCGGCCGCCTCTCGGCATGTTTGCCGTGCTGTGGCCGCAACTCCGGCCCGCCCCCATTATTGTGAATGCCGTAGATTTAGTCTCTAGTCATAGTTTTAGTCCGTCTGTATAGTGAATGTCGTAGTTTTAGACCGGCCGCCTCTCGGCATGTTTGCCGTGCTGCGGCCGCAACTCCAGCCCGCCCCCATTATCGTGAATGGGGACGGAGCGCAGTACTGGCCGCACAGGTGCACTAGCGGCAGCACGGATCCGGCAGGCTGTTCACTTACCGGAACAGCCTGCTGGACAACCCCTGCCGCTAGTGTGAAAGTAGCCATAGCTGCTGGCTAAAAGATCATTATGCCAACCGTCTTCTGTAGGTCTATGGGCACCTTGTGACTCCAATGAACCACAGTGAAAGCCATTAGTAAATAGTTGAAATAAGAACAGTGGTGAATCTTCACAGAAGTGGTCAGCCTGCCAAAATCTTTGATCCTTGTGAATGAGTTAAAAGGCTTTCAGAAAGTAGTATAAGAATATTATGCTGCTAATCAATGATCATAGTCTGATGGTGTGGGGCTGTTTGCAGCTTCAAGTCTTGGCCTTCATTGACATTCCCATTATTTCTGCTTACTGCCAAAAATCCTGAGGAAGATCGTGGTTCTGGTTGAAATTTAAAAGTTACTTTGTAAAATCAATGGGGCTACGCTGCAGAATCAGACACAGCTCCTAGATAAGACAGGTGCTGTATCTGTACAAAATGTGAAGGAACTATGGGTTTTGCATGTTACAGTAGTTTTATATATAACACAACGAATGGTGTAGATGTGAGACCGCAAAAAATGCCAAGCTACCCATTAGCTTGTGTTGTTATAAAGAGGTCACTTGTGTTGAGTGATACATGGGCAAATGCTGAGATTCGTCATACAATTTTTATGTAAAAGAACTCCAACTTTATCAAGCCTTATTCTACCATGAATAAAACTATACACAACATGAAAATGTATTTACTTATAGACAGATCAAAGATAATTTTGTAAAGTACTGTCAGATGAATCTGAGGTTTGGAGATGTAGTTCTATATGTTCAAAACAACCTTTCACAAAGTGTGCTATATAGTCTGAGTACTTACTGTACTACACATTTCTCATTCATCATATTGGCTTTGAAGCCAAGGACAGCAAATACAACCAAAGTAGCCAGTACAGAAGTGAAGAAGTTGATGAAAGAGACGAGCGCTGCATCAAACTGGCAATTGTTATCTTGCTTATTGTAACTTGAAAAAGCAATGACACCACCAAAGCCAAGACCTAGAGCAAAGAAAACTTGAGTTGCTGCCTCCCTCCACACTTGTGGATCCAGCATCTTCTCAACCTAGGATAGATGGCAAATAAACAATTAGACTCCTTGTCCGACAACTAAATCATGGAAGCTGTGTTACTGGAAACAAAGAAGAACTTTACCTTTGGAGTTAACATATGAAGGATACCATCAACAGATCCTCTGAGTAATAATCCCCGGACGAGGAAGCATATCAGAACCACATAAGGGAAGAGGGAGCTGAAGTACATTACCTGCGATGAGAGAACAGATGGGTTCAGTAACCTGTTAGATCAGGGGTGGCCAACCTGTGGCTCTTGAGCCGCACGTGGCTCTTTGCATCTTCAAGTGCGGCTCTAGCTGTGGAGCTGGGAAGCAGTCATGCGGCTTACTCTCCACCCCATGCTCAACTCTCCTTTCCTGATCGCTCACCATTGCTACTCTCCAGCTTGCTTTCCACTACGTCCTGATACAGCATGGGGGGGGGTCTGATCTGAGCATGGGGGAAGGTCTGATCTGAGCATGGGGGGGTCTGATCTGAGCATGGGGGGTCTGATCTGAGCATGGGAGGGTCTAATCTGAACAGGGGGGTCTGATCTGAACAGGGGGGGGTCTGATCTGAGCATGGGGGGAGGGTCTGATCTGAGCATGGGGGGAGGGTCTGAACTGAGCATGGGTGGGGGTCTAACTGAGTATGGGTGGGGTCTGATCTGAGCATGGGTGGGGGTCTGGTCTGAGCATGGGGGATCTGATCTGAGCATAGGGGATCTGATCTGAGCATAGGGGGTTTGTTCTAAGCATGGGGGGTCTGATCTGGGCATGGGGGTCTGATCTGAGCATGGGGGGGGTCTGATCTGAGCATGAGGGGTCTGATCTGAGCATGGGGGGTCTGATCTGAGCATGGGGGTCTGATCTGAGCAGGGGTCTGATCTGAGATGGGGGGTCTGATGGGGGGTCTGATCTGAGCATCTGAGCATGGGGGTCTGATCTGAGAATGGGGGAGGGGTCTGATCTGAGCATGGGGGAGGGGTCTGATCTGAGCATGGGGGGTCTGATCTGAGCATGGGGGGGGATCTGAGCATGGGGGATCTGATCTGAGCATGGGGGATCTGATCTGAGCATGGGGGGTCTGATGGGGGGGTCTGGTCTGAGCATGGGGGGTCTGGTCTGAGCATGGGGGGTCTGATCTGAGCATGGGAGGAACTGATCTGAGCATGGGGGGGTCTGATTTGAGCATAGGGGGTTTGATCTGAGCATGGGGGGTCTGATCTGAGCAGAGGGGGGTCTGATCTGAGCATGGTGGTCATACCTGAGCACGGTGGGTGGGGGGGGCCTGGTCTGAGCTTGGGGGGTGGTCTGAGCACTGAAGATCTGACACTGGGAGTCTAATTTGTGTTGTCTGGGGATTTGGGGATCTTATTTTAGGTCAGATGAGGATTGGGGGGCTGATTTAGGAGTCTGATCTGAGGTCTGGTTAAAAATATTTGTTTTCTTATTTTTCTCTGCTAAAACCTAGGCGAAAAATATGGTGACTTGTGTGTAAATGTATAGCTTGTGGCTCCTAGTAGTCATATTTTTTTTTCTGGCTCTTTGTTTCTGTAAGGTTGGCCACCCCTGTGTTAGATCTTAGGAAGTTACATTTAAAGGGGACCCATCAGCCCCTTTATACTTCCCCTTTCTGAGCAAGGAGTCAGATGTATTCATGATATGCAGGCTCCCCCAACATGTACCTGCCACCAACTGACTGATTTTTTCCTATGCACATTAATAGGGAGTAAATTGTCAGTAAGCAGCTAGAGGGTAGGGGATCTTGAATAATTTGAATACATCAGACTCCTCACTGGCAAAGATGGCCAGTTCTCAATGTAGGTTCTCAAAAAGTAGCGCACATTAGCACATACAGTAGGTGACAAAGCGCTGAAATCAGGGAGGGAAGCATAATAATGTGGTAGCTATAGGTGCCTAGGTGATGTTAACCTGTAATTTATTTTCCTCGTATCTTGCTGCTTGGCTTCCTTTTAGTTCAGCACATTATGGAAGTGACTAAAATTTATTTGTGACTAAAACTTACCCACAGTGCTGCCTCACACCCCTGACTGATCATGGGTTAAGGTGGCTGATCTCTCTCTCTGCCTCCTCCTGCAGGTCTGCCTCTCCAGACTGCTGTGCCTAAAGGGGTTGTCCCATCTTGGACATTGGGAACATATCGCTAGGATATGCCACCAATGTCTGAAAGGAGCGGGTCCCACCTGCAACTATTCTTAGAACAGAGCCCACAAAGTGCAGGAAGGCACACCGCGCGTGGCTAATGAAATTTGGGGCATATCCAAATGTTCATCAGACATTTGGGGCATATCCAACGATATACCCCAATGTCCAAAATGGGACAACCCCTTTAAACACAAGTCTATCACAGGCTTACCAGAAAACCAGTGCATAAAGAGATGATTTCCTTCACAGCAGGGGCAGATCAATTACCGTATTTTTTTTCTTTATATGAAACACTTTATCCCCCAAAAGTGGGGAGATAAAGTAAGTGTGTCTTATTATGGAAGCGCTCACTAGCATGAAGGAGGCGCAAGGAGCGGTGACTGTAGTGCAGCTGGTGCTTGCTGTTCTTACCACTTCCTGGTCTTCCTCTGGGTGCCATGCTGCACAGTCCTGACTGCATACATACTGCACTATGATCTGATGCTGTACACAGTCAGGTCACAGTGCAGAGTTTTTTATGGCAGTCTGATCTGAGGTCTGACATGGAGGTCTCATGGGTATCTGATCTGAGATGGGGTCTAATGAAAAATGTTTTTCTTGGCTCCAAAAACAAGTTGTGTCTTTGATCAGGTGTGTCTTATAAGGTGAAAAATACAGTGTATGGTACACACTAATCCACAGTATAATCCACCAATACTATTTATCACACAATTTCCACTGGTATACAGGGTAAGCAGCCTTGGTCCATGGATGAGCGCCAGGGTGGCACATACAGTTCTTGCAGCTCTGTCCAACAGAGCTGTGGAGACTGTGTGCACTGCCATATGGCATGGTCATATAGGCAGTGCTTCTAGAAGAGAATACATCCCTAATGCAGTACATGATGGGATATGTCACAATGTTTCAATATAAAAATAATATGAAATTCAAATTCAAATTATATGAAATGTTGCAGGCCTCCATATGAAGTCAGAGGCATAGGTGGATACAGTAAGACCCTACAGAAGTATATGGATGCGCAATTACCACACTGACTAACTGGTAGGTTGTGCGAAGCTGTTATAGGACCATAAATCTTGAATAGGGAAGATCCTGTAAAATTGCTTCAAAAATCTTGCTGATATAAAATATTCAGACGTTCAGATTTTTATTTTCAAGATTTTAAAAGCAAACCAAATATTAGCGATATGCTTGTTCTTACTACTATTGTGCCTTAGGCTACTTTCACACTTGCGTTTGCAGGATCCGTTTATGAGATCCGTCCAGGCTCTCACAAACGGATCCGTCATGATAATACAACCGTCTGCATCCGTTCTGAACGGATCCGTCCCCATTGACTTACATTTTGAGTCATGACGGATCCGTTTGCATCAGTTTCTTCATACGGACACCAAAACGCAGCAAGCAGCGTTTTAGTGTCCGCCTCCAAAACGGAATGGAGACTGAACTGAAGCAAACTGATGCATTCTGAACGGATCCTTTTCTTGATCGGATTTGTGTTGATGTACAGGTTCTTTGGGATGTCAAGCAAGCCAGAAGGGGAACCTCTGCAGGGCAACCAGCACGACTCCTTGGTAGAGCGGCTCCAAAAACCCCCATGACTCTTTGTTAGCATAAGAATGTATTTGTCAAAATTAGTTTTCTCTATTATGCAGAAACTGACCGCATTAAGAACATGATGGTGAACCTGGCACCATAATGTATATCAGGTGCTAAATCCTAGTGACAGGACCCCTTTATGTAAATACTATAACTAATCTACTGACTAATATACACTAGATAAGTAATAGCAAGACATGGTCTCTCTTTTCCTGTGCCTGTATTACCTCACCTTGCCTGATGACTGTATGCCTTTTATCATAGCCATTCCCACAATACACCAAGCACTGAACAGACATATGGTCATCTTCCAGTTAAGACCTCCTCCTTCTGATATAGAGTTTGAGATATCCAAAGTTTCCCGATACCAGAAGTACGTTGTAGCTGAGCTTTTGTCACATTCCGCTTCCACTACTGGAAAACATTACAATAGTTGGTTACAGCATTATATTGATTTATAACTCATTTAGTAATACGAGTAGTTCTAATTTTCTAGACACGTTTTGTTCAGAAGGAACTCAACAGTGTTATGGTTTAGTCCATGAGCCCTGGTCAGGAAGTCTTTCCTAAGCTCACAAGATGGGATCTGATCTTAATTATATGGCTCATCAATAGAGCCATAACATGACCACATGCTTGAGAACTTTGTGTCTTCATATGTTGCTGTTCTTTTAAGCATACCTAAAATATTTATTGCAGCTAATAAGCTTCCTAATGTAAGCTTGTTTAAAGAGAACCTGTCACACTGAAAATGGAGTGTAATTGGTAGGCTGCATGTTCCCCCTAGAATAGGGGGAAAGATCCAGTGTAACATTCTGGGCTTAGGAGTCCTGTAGGCGGTACTATTCAGTCACTTGCAGTCTTCCCTGTTTGTGTATACAGAAATAGCTGTCAATCACTGCTTAGAACATACCTCTGGACTCCTAAGCCCAGAATGAGAAGATTTACAGCAGATTAATAAATGACTGGTTATACTCGTTCATTTCCTAGAAACTATATTTGGGGAATGCAATATCTCCTTATTGAGAGTGCCTTTAATGGCGTGAGGAGTCCTCTGGAATTCTGGAAGAAGGTATGCAAATGTGCTCTTTACAAGCCCTGCCTCTAATGCCACCAGATTTAAGGTAGCTATCCTATAAGTCAACGTTTGTAAGTCAAGCTTTGAGACATGACTTTGATAAAAAAAATTAAGACAGCACCTTATCTGCAGACAGCTGTTTTGGGGTGATTGCCCCTTATCAGTGAAGAGCAGAGAGTAATGGTTTAACTGGGTGAGAGGCCTAGGTAGGGATTTGGAGAATATAATGTCTCTTTATCAAGAACACCTTAAATAGCGCCATGAGTCTTAAAGGCCAGGCAATGCTCCTCTGGAATTCTGTGAAGAAGGTCCTATCTGAACAGCAGGGGTCCAACTGTTTGAGAGTAGCTCTGTCACTGGAAGTCGCTACCACTGTGCAGTGGCCAGAGCTGTTTACTTCAGCAAAGTCCTACTGAAGTGAATGGGGGCAGTGCTGCAGTTACAAGCTCCATCCACTGCACAATGGAAGGAGATATATAGCTCTGATGCTGACATCCAGCACCAGAGCTACTCTGAAACAGCTGGGTATTTGTGCAGGGTGCCTGACCACTGCAGATCAGATATTGATAGCCTATCTTGAGTATTAACAACTTACAGATAACTGAACCATTTTTCACACTTGGACATTCACTCCACGGCAAAGGATACTGGAAGGACTGGAAGAAGTAGAATATGCTCCAACCAATGATAACATTATAGTAGAGCCCAACAAAGAAGCAGACCTAAGGAAAATGTGAAAAGAATCCATATTACATCTATATCATTGAAACATCTCTGAAATGTAATTACATTTACTCCCAACTCATATTGTGTAATTACCCTAATGAATACATGTCATTACTCAGCAATCAAAAAATCCAAGTTCATTTTTTTAAAAGGAAAAGCAATTTCTATGTTTAAACGAGATAAATGGCCTCATGTGGACATCTCCCCATTTAATATTCTGTAGTTTTGCAGATAGCAGTCACTCTTTTTAACTATTTTATTAAGTTTCCTAATTTTTTAACAGTTTCAAACAAGTAAGGCTACTTTCACACTTCGGCAGAGATCAGCAAAAACGCTTCCGTCATGATAATACAACTGTCTGCATCCGTTACGAACAGATCCGTATTTTTAAGATAGCAATGACAAATCCGTCATGAACACCACTGAAAGTCAATGGGGGACAGAGGCGTTTTCTATTGTTTCGGTTCCATTTTGCTCCACAACCCATGACGAGAAGAACACCACTTGCAAACAGAACGGAATACATTTTGGAGCACTCTGTTCTGTTCAGTTACGTTTTGTCCCCACTGACAATAAATAGGGACAAAATGGAAGTGTTGTTCTCCAGTATTGAGATCCTATGACGGATCTCAATACTGGAAAATGTAAGCGCAAGTGTAAAAGTAGCCTAAATGATCCAAAAGTTGCATAATGAGAATTAACACAAAATAGAGGTGACATTTAAAAATTTTAATTTTTTTTGTAGACTTTCAATTCCAATCAAGTTTTTTTGGAATACAGTAGGTGTTAACAGAGAATTAAAACTCAATAGTTTTTAGAAGTATCTTATATGTGGTCCTCGTGTCCTACCTGAATCAAATATTGAACTGAGAAGGAGTATCTGATGGATTTTGGGGGACCATTTCAGATCTACAAATGCCTTGAGGTGCCAAAACATACACACCCAAAATACCCCATTTTGAAAATTACAGCTTTAAGGAATTTATATAGGGGTATAGTGAGTATTTCAACCCCTCAAAATCTTTAATCTTCACAATTGTTAATAGGAGAAAAAACACCATGAAAACTGTTACAAAATTTCTCCTGAGTACTTGAGCATACATCAGGACTCAGAAGGGAAATATACCCATTGGGCTTTTGGAGCATGGTTTTTGCTGAAATGATTTTCAAAGAGGCATACTCAGGAGAAGGCCCCAGGAAAGAACCCTCACCACTTTCCTGGAGCCAGAGAGACCGCCAAATTTAGCTTCTTTTCATGCCAGTTTTCTAGCATTAAAGACTGAAATCTACGGCAGCTCGGAGCTGCCACAGATTTCAGTATAGGCATATGAACTGCCAAAGGATGCTGCTAATTTATGCAAATGCCTGAACCTTGTCAAAAAAATCAATGAATCGTCTGGCAGAGCAGGAGATATCATAGACCTTAGTAAAAGGTCTGTGATAAATTTCCCCCGTAGTGTAAGATAACTACTGTAGGCAATACTTACAAGACAGCTAGCATAGCCAATTCCGCCAAGCCGAGGACATATGTAATTCCAAACTCCAATGCTACCTCTGCGGATTCTCTGTCCCACAGCCAATTCAAGGAAGAAGAGAGGGATGCCAATCAAAATGAGTAAAATCAGGTAGGGAACCATGTATGCTCCTGTGGTAATGAACAGTAATATTATTAGGGTCAGATTAAAGAGGACCTGACGTGTTCCAACTAATGCAGCTGCCTTCATACCTCAGTCACCACTGTTCCACAGATTTGTTTTTTTTTTTTTAATTGAGAACAACGCCCACCCCCTCAATGGATGGAAAGATGTTGGTGCCATTTTTACCAGTGCTAAAGTAAATCTGTCCTCAAACTGTTAAGGGGGCAACAACTAGAACTTAGGGCACAAATGGGAGTCAACCACAGAGATAGGTTGCTTTCCAATCAGTGAGCACTGTGACAGAATGGCTTTTGCAGTGTGATCTTGAGAGATATACTCTAGCTCATGAAATTAGGCTCTTGTCACACGGTATCCGACGATGACGAAATACATGAGCATGGGACCGAAAGCCAGTCTTCATCAGAGCTAGAGGGGAAGCAAGGCCCAGAAACCACTGTAGTGAAGCACCAGCCCTACATACAGGTAAGTATGGCAAACCCCTCAGTACTTTCTTGCCAGTCTGGAGCACATCTGGTGCCAAAAACAGCACTGATATCTCAGCAACTTGGGGCAGGTCTACATGAAAAAGGAGCATTTTGTGAAGCAGGGGATACTGAGGAATGAAGGCAGCTTCATTTGTTGGAACATGTATTAGGTACTTTTAAAAAAAAGTAATACAAGGAGAAATAAGGGCACCATTTCAAACTATACCAGAAAACATTTTTTTTCATTTTCTTAGAATGTGTATAAATTGTATACAGTATAAATGGTAAGTTTGTGATACTAGAACCATGACTTCATGAAAGAACATGGTCTACTACACCAAAACACAAGCTGTTTTGAGACATGTTGGTTGTGTTAATAATTGATGTGTACTTGAATCCAATGTATTGTTCTTTTTAACAGTGAGAAGAGACTGACTACCTTCTTATCGGTGAGATGGTACAACAAGTCTGAGAAGAGTAGGACTGATACGGTGCAAAAAGTGAAATACAAAACAGGCCTGGACCCAAAAATTTAGAAACTTCAGAGTCCATGTGGACCCAAAAGATATGCTGGGTTGAGTGGTCCATGATAGGGCCATTTTAGATAAGCAACATTCAGCTTTTCTCCTCATAATTTCAGCTTTTCTCCACTACATATGGAAAAAACACACCACATAGACATGGCAACATCTCCATATATCAAAAATACAATCCAGAGGTTCAACACCACCACAAAAATTGTGAGACGGGAGCTTCATGGCATGGGTTTCAATAGCCAAGCAGCTGCATGCAAGCCTTACATCACAATCTCCATCCTCCATTACCAAGCGCAGGATGGAGTGCTTCCAACTTTGTGGTGACATTTTGGGAAGGCCCTTTTCTGTTCCAGCATGACTGGGCCCTATTGAACAAAGCAAGGTCCATAAGGGCATAGTCGGGTAGTTTGGTGTGGAAGAACTTGACTGGCCTGCACAGAGCCCTGACCTCAATCCAATCAAACATGTTTCAGATGAACTAGAACAATTTTTTGATTCACGGTTCACTTTAGATGTATTCTTACACATATATACATCAATTGTTGATTGTATGCATTATACTTTTATATACACTTTATTTATTATAACATTAGTATTTAATCCTTTCTACCCCAAGCCAGTTTTCACATTCTTGCCCAGGTCATTTGTTGCAAATCTGACATGTGTCACCTTATGTGGTAATAACTTTGGAACACTTTTACTTATCCCAGCCATTCTAAGATTGTTTTTGCATGACACATTGTACTTCATGACAGTGGAAAATTTGAGTCAATATATTTTTCCTTTATTTATTAAAAAAAAAAATCCAAAATTTACCAAAAATTTGGAGAAATTCGCAATTTTCGAAATTTGAATTTCTCTACTTTTAAGACAGATAGTAATGCCTCATAAAATAGTTATCAGTTATCATTCCTTATATGTCTACTTTATGTTGGCATCATTTTGTAAATGTCATTTTAATTTTTTAGGACGTTAGAAGGCTTAGAATTTTAATACCAATGTTTCTAATTTTCAAGAAAATTTCCAAAACCATTTTTTTAAGCAGCAATTCAGTTATAAAGTGATTTTGAGGGGCTTACGTAATGGAAACCATCCATAAATTACCCCATTTTAGAAACTACACCCCTCAAATTATTCAAATCTGATGTTACAAACTTTGTTAACCCTTTAGGTGTTCTACAAGAATTAACTGAACGGAAATGGAGGTGAAATTTCAAAATTTCATTTTTTTCATGTTAATCAATTTTTTCTTGCAACACAGCAAGGATTAACAGCAAAATAAACCTCAATATGCATTACACTACTACAGTTTACAGAAATACCACATATGTGGTAGTAAACTGCTGTAGGGGCACACGGCAGTGGTCAGAAGGAAAGGAGCGCCATACAGCACAATTTTGTATCTGAAGAGACCCTGACGTACCCCTACAGTGGAACCCCTCAAAAAGTGACCCCATTTTGGAAACTACACCCCGCAAAGAATTTCTTAAGGGGTGTACTGGCACTTTGACCCCATAAGCGTTTAATTTCTTACAATAAAATGTTGCTTTAGCCCCAAATTTTTCATTTTCACAAGAGGTAACAGGAGAAAAAGCACCCCATAATTTGTTACCCATTTTCTCCCAGCTACCCACTTTCTGATTATGGCAACACTCCATATGTAGTAGTAAACTGCTGTAGGGGCACATGGCAGGTCTCAGAAAGGAAGGAGCGCCATATGGCTTTTGCAGCGCAGATTCGGATGGATTATGGTTTACGGGCGCCATTGCTTTTTATTTTTTGAGCAATTGTCTTATGTGGGGGTTCTGTTTTTGCAGGATGAAGTGATGTTTTTATTGGTACCATTTTGGAGTACATATGACTTTTTGATCACTTGAAATTACGCATTTTGTAAGGCGAGGTGACACAAATTACTGTTCTGGCACAGTTTTAATTTATTTATTTTTACTGTGTTCACCTGACAGGACATATCATCTGCTATTTTTATAGAGCAGATTGTTAAAGACACAGTGATACCTAATATGTCTATTATTTCTACACAGTTAAAGCATTTTTGACAAGGAAAATATCTTGTTTTTGTGTTCCCATTTTCTGAGAGACATATTTTTTGAGCGATTGTCTTAGGAAGGGTTATCAGGATATCCTCAGGACAGGTCATCAGTGTCTGATCAGTGGCAGCTAGATCAGTGGGGGATAGGTCATCAGTATCTGGAGGCTGCTGCACAGTCTTTCCTATGGAGCCCTTGCCTGAAATAGGGCTTCATAGGAAAATAGTATAATCATCATAGACTCCAATGCTAGTGCGATGGAGTCTATGATATTAGCAAAAAAAGCGTAAGAACAAAAAGTAATAACGTTTTTACAAATAAAAAAATATAAAAGTACAAATCATCCCCCTTTCCCCAAAATGAGAATAAAAAACTTAAAAAAAAATACACATCATTGGTATCGCCACGTGTGTAAACGCCCATACTATCATAATATAAAAGTATTAATCCCATACGGAAAAGGACGAAGCGAAAAAAGGGTCAACATGGCCGATTTTAATTTTTTGGTTACTTTTCCTCCCACAAAAAAATTAAATAAAAAGTGATCGTACCAATGAAAAGTACAGATCGCCCCGCAAAAAATGATCCCTCAAACAGCTCTGCATACATAACTACAAAAAAGTTATAGGGGTCAGAAAATAACAGCAAAAATTTTTCAGCATCCAAACACAAGGAAAAGAGTGGTATCTCCGGATTCGTACTGACCCGGAGAATGAAGATCATAAGTCAGTTTTGCTGCATAATGAACGCCGTAAAAAATGTTTTTTTTTCCAATTCCACCACCTTTGGAATTTTTTTTCCCACTTTCCACTACATTCTATGCGATATTAAATGGTGGCAATGGAAACTACAACTTGTCCCGCAAAAGAATAAGTCCTCATACAAATATACGAACAGAAAAATAAAAAAGTTATGGCTCTGGGAAGGCGGGGAGCAAAAAACAAAAACGCAAAGTCAAAAAATCCTCCGGAGTAGAAAGGGTTAAGAGAACTGAGCACCTTGTGTACTGGGTTGTAATAGGAGTTTATTATAAGCCACCTAATATAACAGAGACCACAGAAAATCTTCTATTAAAAGGAAATTGATGAAGCGGCAAATCATGAGGTCGTTATTATGAGGTACTTCAACTTCCCGGATATAGACTGGGAAACTGAAACCTGTAGATGTTGTAAAGGAAACTTGTAAAGGTTCTTGGTAATAACCAAAGACAATTACCTTTCCCAACTGGTTCAGGACCCGACTAGAGGGACGGCCATACTGGACTTAGTATTACCCAATAGACCTGACAGAACAACAGATGTGCAGGTTGGGGGACACCTGGGAAATAGTGACCATAAAATAATAACCTTCCAATTGTCATTCAAAAGAGTGTTTCTTCAGAGAGGCACAAAAATCCAAAAAGCAAAATTTGACCAGCTAAGAGAGGCCATTAGCCTAACTAACTAGGACAATGTCCTTAAAAATAAAATTGCAGCCACAAAATGTAATATTTTTAAAAGCATCCTAAACTCTAATTGTGAGAAGTACATATCTTATAGGAATAAAAGGGTAAGGAACAAAAAGAAACCAATGTGGATAAATAGAAATGTAAAGGAAGCAATAAATGACAAAAAAATCATTTAAATCACTAAAACAGGAAGGTAGTGAGGAAGCACTGGAAAACTATAGGGAAAAAATAGAATATGTAAAAGACAAATAAAAGCAGCCAAACTAGAGACTGAGAGATTCACTGACAGAGAGCAAAACTAACCCTAAAATGTTCTGCAATTATATAAATTGTAAAAAGTTTAAAGGGGTTGACCCCCTTCTTCCTCCGCTTAGCCCCTCTGAATCACGCAGGGCAAGGGTTTTTTCATTAGATCTGGTGACGGGTCTCTGCTAGGTGGAGGCTTCCGCCTAGCAGTGAGCACAGTGACGTCACCGGCACTAATGGATGGGCTTTAGCGCTGCCCTAGCCTGTAAAACAGTTAGGGCAGCACTAAAGCATGCCCATTAGTGCCTATCAGTGTAAAAATGTAAACAAAAAAGCCCTTGCCCTGTCCTGTTCGCTAAGAAAAATAAACTGTCAGATGAAATTCAGAGTGTAAAAGTGCCCATTAAAAATGCCCTGTCTGACCAAGAAAGAAGTGCAGCTGCGTCTTAATAAGATTAAAATAGACAAAATCACCAGGTCCAGATGGCATAAAGACTCTATATTGACTTGGAGCATTCCACAGGATTGGCGCTTAACAAATGTGGTCCCAGTATTCAAAAAAAAAAAAAAAAAAAAAAAAAAGAGTCAAAAA
>ONZH01030705.1:0-244084 GCA_900303285.1 Rhinella marina | reverse complement strand
GGGAAAACCCTGATGGGGTATGGAGTGACCTTCCACCCTCTCTTTGGTCACTCCCAAAAAACCTCACCTATGGGTACCTTCACTGCGGGTCTGCTGAGTAAAATCACAGGGCATTTTTTATACCGTTCACCAAACGGCGTTCAGTACTATGGTGCCGTCCGGACATACGCAGTTCTACGCTGAACTGGGTATTTGCGTCCAGCCCATGTACTGAAGGTGGATAAATCAGCCAACGATGCGCTGTGGATTTTATGCAGCAGAGAACCACAAAAAAGCATCCCATTGTAAAGGCACCCGTAAATAAGGCAAGTAAACCTGCCATTCAGCAACTGTTTGTTGCTGTAACTAAGTGTGGAGGTTTTTTATATCACAGTTGAAGGACAGCAGCTCCGTGATATATACCCATAGACAGCCTTATTCACGCGTGACTGCATGAGAGGCGTGAAATATTCGCACAGAGAAGAACCCCATCGGGATTTGCGCGTGCGAGATTTTACTACTCTCATGATATCAACAAAATACCTCAAGAACAGTTAGTACCCGCTCACAAAACGGTGAGTAGTGTTCCTTGGCACGGTTGCCAGGGATAGAACCCCACGGCTATAGTTCACAAACGGTGAAATCCCCACTTTGTGAAGAATAGTCGTGGGGATTATTTTAGGGATGGTACTGTTCTTGGGGTATTGGTTGGACGGTGCACCGGTGTGAGGCATTAAGCTGGTGTGGAGATCTTAAATGGCCAACACACCATGGGCATTAAATTTGGAGATGGGGTTCTGTTATTTAAATGTATCCGAATTAAGTAGGGAATTTTTAGGTGATTTTTTTTTAATTTGGGGTCTAAGGGGGAACATTACTTAATAAGTTAAATTACGGATTTTTACGTTGGGCACATATTTGGGATATTAAGGTCATTTTCTTGGACACACGGATTGCCATGCAAGACGGGTGACTGATGACTTAGTCATTCACATCAGGCAGGGGGGGTGGTATAATCCGATGTAATCCAGGCACGATTCATCTTATAAAAGTCAGCATCTCAACACTTTTCCAAGAAGCTCGTTCTTTGCGGTGTTACTGATGTTCGCACGCTGAACACCTCTCTGATGCAACACTACTGGCTGGGCAGGACAGCAGAGCCAAAGAAAACTTGCCAGTTGAGGCAAAATGTCCAGTTTCTCTGCCAGTATGCACGGGGTCGGTGACATTTTGGGGCAGCGTACAATCCAGGTAGGCAGTGACCTGGTGGGTGAGCTCATGCTGGTCCACGCCATGAGTCCGGTGTTGTGTCCCCTCTTCAGCAGCTGGCTGCATGAAATCGCTCATCAGCGATTGGAGGCTGTAGCGACTTCTCACGCCTCCACTAGTGGTGGTGGTAGTGGAGCGTGCTGGTTCCCCACCGAGCGGATGTTGTCTGGGAACCTGGCTGGTCTCGCTGGTAAGTTAAGACCAACTGACTGGTGAGTAGGTCCCGGTAGTACCCCAGTTTTGCCTCCCTCTCTGATGGCGGAAAAAATTCAGCCATTTTACGGCGGAAGCGAGGGTCCACCAGGGTGGCCAGCCAGTATTGGTCCCTCTGGCGGATGTCCACAATCTGGCTGTCACTCCTGAGACACTCCCGCAGGCACCTTGCCATCTGCACCAAGGACAATGAGCGCCTCTCCTCTCCACTGACCTCGGTATAGTTCCAGGGTCTGCTGGGGTATTCCTCCGCTTCCTCTACCACCTCATCCTCCATATCCTCCTGTGATTGAGAGGCAGAGAAGCCAGGTGGCGGTGTGTGGAATGGCTGGGCATGGACATCTTCCTCCTCCTCCTCACCCTCCATCTGCACTTCATCCATCTCTGGGCTCAAGGCGATGTTCAGCCTTGGAGTGGTGGCCTGGGAATCCTCGCTGATGATGCTTCTCAGCGCACTTTCCAGAACATGGACGAGTGGGATGATGTCGTTGATCCCATAGTCATGCCTGATCACAAACAAAGTCGCGTCCTCAAAAGGGATCAACAATTGGCAGACTTCACGCATCATCTGCCAGTGTGTGACTTGGAAGTCGCAGTGTGGCGTGAAGCTGCCTGATTGCCCCATGAGGTAGTCTGTAATGGCTGACCTTTGCTCGTACAGGCGGTCCAGCATATGGAGGGCAAAATTCCAGCGTTTTGGCACGTCGCAGATTAGCCGATGTTGGGGCAGACTGCGCTGTCTCTGGATCCTGAGCAGGGTGTTCCTTGCAGTGTAGTAGTGGGTGAAGTGTTTGCACACTCTGCGTGACATCCTCATAAGGTCTTGTAGTGCAGGAAATGATCTAAGAAACCTGTGCACTATGAGGTTTATCACATGTGCCATACAAGGTGTATGACTCAGCCCACCCTGCTGCACAGCAGAGACAATGTTCCTCCCATTGTCTGCTACCACACTTCCCACCGTTAGTTGACGTGGGGTCAGCCATTGATCTATCTCCTCCCTGATGGTCCAGAGGAGCTCCTGCCCACTGTGGCTCCGTTCACCCAGGCTCACCAAATGGAGGACAGCCTGAGAGCGCCAGGCCTGACATCGGTGGTAAGACACCGGGGCAGAGTGGACTGCTGTCAAAGCGGCGGATGGTTGCAAGGTGGTGGAGGCAGAACTTCTGCTTCCCGCTGCTGGCCCCCTAAAGCACTGTGGAGGTGACAGTGGCAAGAATGGGCCAACTTCCTGATGGTCTTCTGGGAGGATGTTGACCCAATGGGCAGTAACAGACATGTACTGCCCTTGGCCATAATTTGAGGACCAGACATCAGCACTCAGGTGCACGGTCTTGGACGCCGAGAGTCCCAATGAGTCGCCCACCTTTTTCTGCACATAACTGTGCAGTGATGGGACAGCTTCGGCAGAGATGTAGTGGCGGCTGGGGACTCGCTATCTGGGGTGCGCACACGCCATGAAATCCCTGAAAGGCTGGGAGTCTACGAGGTTGAAGGGCAGGGACTGAAGCACCAGCAGCTTAACCAGGTGTCCGGTCAGTTTCTGGGCCATGGGATGGCTGCTGGAATACACCTGACGTCTGCCCATGGACTCAGTCACAGATTGCTGCCTCATTAGCAGTGTAGATGGCAGTGACACTGTGCTGGTGCTGGCACCTGAGGCTGACGAGCCCTGAGTTGCACTGAGAGGATGCTGCATGATGGGATCTGCAGTGTATGGTGCATCCTGACAGGAGGTGGTATTGGGGTCACGGTTCTTCCAGGCCTGTTGGTGTTGCCTTTCCATGTGCTTTCGCATGGATGTTGTCCCGAGATTATCACCCCTGCCACGACTGACCCTCTCATTGCACAGCAGGCACAAAGCGGTGTGCTTATCTTTCCCCAGGCGGAAGAACTGCCAGACGACAGAGGACCGTGGTTTGCTGACAGCCACGGGGGGTCTTGCTGCCTGTTGACTGCCGCTGCTGCCTGATGGTGCCCTCTCAGGACCAAGGCTTTGAGAGGGTGATCTCTGCCTGGTAGCTTGGCTTCTACCCCTCCCTCTTGTGCCTCGGTTCCTGGAAACAGTGGGATTTTGCTGCATCGGTGGCACCTCTATTTCCTCCCCTGATGATGAGGATGATGCTGCTTGAGGGCGCCGTGTCCGATCAGCGACATCGTCATCAAACTCGGCACCACTGCTACTTTCCTGCGGTGGCTGGGACAGAATATCAGGTGTGGCACTGGATGCCCCTCCCTGGCTCTGTTGACTGCTTACAGCCAACACCTCCTCTGGAGTCTCACTACTTTCCACCCGCTGACTTTAGTGGACTTCCTCCTCCTCCTCCTCATCACTAAAAAGTGGTAGAGACTCCAAGGGCAGATCAAGGTTTGCCAAGAGTTCCCTGGCAGAAGGTGCCCCAAAGGTGAGTTGCATTCTAATAACAGGGGACAGGGCAGAGGACTCTCGCTGACCGTCCCATGTAAGGGTGGTGTTGGATGATCCAGCCGATGCTTGACTCCTCGTTTGGGAGCTTTGGGCGGTGGAACTGGAGGATTGGGTAAGCCAATCGAGAACCGCTGGCTGTGTGGTTCTTACATGACCAGTGGGCGTCAGGGGTAGCTGCACCCTGCTGCCACGCCTGTTACCCCGGCTGCCACCGGGCCTGGTGCTGCCACTTCTCCTACCGTCACCGCCTGCTGTTGCACTCCTTGCCTGGGAAGTGCTGGAAGTAGGACGCTTGGACATATTTTTATTTGGGTGGGGGAAAATTAAATGATGTATTTTTTTTATACTTTTTTAAACTTTATTTATTTTTTTATAACTTTTTTTACTCTTTTTTTACTTTTGTTATAACTTTTTTTAACTTTTTTTTTTTTTCAAACTTGTTTATAACTTTTTTTTTGGAGTTTTTTTTTAACGTGTTGCGGCTAAACGGGGTTGACGTCACCCAGCTGAGCAACAACGTGTAGCGTGTACGGTCACGGAACAGGAATGCTACCTGTCCTGACTCTTTTCTCTCACTATTTCTTTTTTTATCACCCTATCTCTCCCTAGATCTCACAATTCTTTTATTTATATGACTTTCTCTCCCTATCTCTACCTATCTCTTGCTTTCTTAGCCTCTTTCCCTATCTATAACCTTATCTTCTATATCTAGCTTTCTCTTCCTCTCTCCTGCTTCTCTCACTAATAGAGATGAGCGAGCATACTCGTCCGAGCTTGGTGCTCGTTCGAGTATTAGGGTACTCGTAAGTGCTCGCTGCCCGGACGAGTATCTAGCCATGCTCGAGGAAATGGCAACTTCCGCATTGTGCTTTATTGGCGCCTATAAACTCAGCCAATCACAAGCCAGGAGACTCTGTGGTACACCCAGCATCACATGGGGCCCTTACATGTCGATAGCAGGGGTTGGCTGGCCTGATCAGGTGACCCTGGAATATACTAGTGACTGGCCGCGGTGCTCGGCTCAGATGCTGTCTGGATGTCGTTAGGGATAGAGCTGCTGCGTTTCAGGGAGAGTGTTAGGGCCTGCATTTAGTTCTCTGTTAAGCAGAAATCACCCACAAAGAACCCAACAGCCCTTCTAAGGGCTACAAGAATTTTTTTTTTTTGTCTCCTGGCTTGGCTAGCTGGCTGGGCACTAGTAGTGCAGCTATCACCATATATAACCCCCTTTTTTTTTAATTGTTATATCTCAGTGATACAAATCCATTGCACACAGCAATGTGGAACCATTCTGTGTGTCACAGTTCAGTACACTCAATATTTTCTGTCCAGGTGACACTGTCTGTACGTCACTTAATCCAACCAGGTCTTTTGCTCTCACGTATATAGCTTGATCACAAAAATCTCTGTGCGACATTTGTCTGGGTCGAAGTCAAAATAGCCACCATTAAGAGGGTGTGAGTTAGGTCTACGATAGTTTCTGCACGTCACGTTCCAAAAAAAACAAAACTACAAAAAAAATACCGTATATAAAAAAAATATATTAAAAAAAAATAGTTTTTTTGTTGTTTTAGCTCAATGATACAAATCCATTTCACACAGCAGTGTGGAACCATTCTGTGTGTCACAGTTCAGTACACTCACTCCAATCCGTATTTTCTGTCCAGGTGACACTTTCTTTACGTCACTTAATTAAACCAGACTGAACAAGTTTGTGGGTTTCAGTACACCAGGCCCATTTATTTTTTTATTTTTTATATAATACACTTATATACAGAAAATGTTGAACCCCAGGGCTAAGGGTCGAGGACGAGGGCGTGGGCATGGGCATTCAATTACTGCAGGGGGCAGAGGCCGTGGTCCTGGGGCAGGGTGAGACAGTACCTGCTGATGAGGGAGCAGGGGAACGCCACAGAGCTGCACTCCCTAGCTTCATGTCTGAACTTACAGGGACACCTGGTAGAGGACTGTTGAAACCACAACAGTGCGAACAGCTGATGTCGTGGATTGCGGACAATGCTTCAAGTAATTTGTCCACCAGTCAGTCTTCCACGCAGTCCACCCACGTTACCCAAGGGAGCACTCCTCTGGCTCCTCCACTTCAACCTCCTTCCCCCCAGTCTGCCCCCTCCCAGGAAAATTTGGAATGCGATCCGGCATACTCTCAGGAACTGTCACAAACCACTTCTCAGGTTGCTGCTGACCTCATTCCCGATGCCCAAGTTTTACAACTGTCGCTGGGTGATGATGATGATGACAATGTATAGTTAGTGGAAGAAGTTTGTAAAGAGGTGTCGGATGATGAGGAGACGCGGTTGTCAGACAGTGGTGAAGTTGTTGTCAGGGCAGGAAGTCCGAGGGGGGAGCAGACTGAGGAATCGGAGGATGACGAGGTGACTGACCCAAGCTAGGTTGATATGCCGAGTGAAGACAGTGCTTCTGAGGCGGAGGCGAGTGCTGCACCAGACCAGGTTGTAAGAGGCAGTGGTGTGGCCAGAGAGAGAAGCAGGGCCAGAGCTGGTGCATCAGCAGCAACTGTTTCACGTAGTGAAGCTCCCATGGCGAGGCCTAGATGTTCGCAAGTCTGGAGGTTCTTTAAAGAAAGTGAGAATGACCGACGGACTGTGGTGTGCAACCTGTGCCACACCAGGATCAGCAGGGGTGCCACCACTACTAGCCTAACCACCACCAGCATGCGCAGGCATATGAGTGCTAAACACCCCACTCAATGGAACCAAGGCCGTTCACCACCTCCTGCGGGTCACACCACTGCTCCTTCCCCTGTGTCACTCGCTGCCTCTGCTAGTCAACCCCCTGCATCGCTCTTTGCCTCTGCTAGTCAACCCCCTGCCCCAGGACCCCGGCACGAGCACCTCCTGCCGGAAAACCACACCTTCGCCTCCACGTTCCTCCACAGTGTCCCACCAATTTGTCCCAGCGCAGCGTTCAGCTGTCTTTACAGCAGACGCTGGAGCGCAAGAGGAAATACAGTTCCACCCACATGCCCAAGCCCTCAACGTCCACATCTCCAAATTGCTTAGCCTGGAGATGCTGCCCTATAGGCTGGTAGAGACCGAGGCCTTTCGCAATCTCATGGCGGTGGCTGCCCCTCGGTATTCGGTTCCCAGCCGCCACTATTTTTCCCGATGTGCCGTCCCAGCCCTACACGAGCACGTGTCACAGAACATCATCCGTGCCCTGACCAACGCTGTTTCTGAGAAGGTCCACCTAACCACGGACACGTGGACAAGTGCTGCCGGGCAGGGACACTATATCTCACTGACGGCACATTGGGTTAACTTGGTGGAGGCTGGGACCGAGAATGACCCTGGGGCCGCTCATGTACTGCCCACACCGAGGATTGCGGGGCCTACCTCGGTCACGGTCTCTCAGACGTACTATGCCTCCTCCTCCTCCGACCCCTCCTCCTCCTCCACCGAATTACCATCCGTGGGCACGGTTCCTTTAGTCGGTAGCTCTAGGCGCAGCAGCAGTGCCGTGGGTAAGCGCCAGCAGGCGGTGCTCAAACTGCTGAGCTTAGGTGACAAAAGGCACACCGCCCAAGAGCTGTTACAGGGCATCACGGCGCAGACCGATGTGTGGCTGGCACCGGTGAACTTCAAGCCAGGCATGGTTGTGTGTGACAATGAGCGCAACCTGGTGGCGGCTCTGCAACTCGGCAGACTGACACATGTGCCATGCCTGGCCCACGTGTTCAATCTAATAGTTCAGCGGTTCCTCAAGACATACCCCAATCTGTCTGATTTGCTCACCAAGGTGCGCCGCATCTGTGCGCATTTCCGCAAGTCGACCACAGATGCTGCCACTCTCAGGGCAGCGCAGCGCCGCCTACAATTGCCCGCTCACCGACTGTTGTGCGATGTGCCCACGAGATGGAATTCGACATTAAACATGTTATCCAGAGTTTACCAGCAGCGCAGAGCGATTGTAGACTGCCAGATGTCAACTTCCACCAGAACTGGTAGTCAGGTCAGTCAGATTCCTCAAGTCTACAATGAGGAGTGGAAGTGGATGTCTGATATCTGCCAGGTGTTGAGCAACTTTGAGGAGTCAACACAGATGGTCAGAGGCGATGCCGCCATTATCAGCCTCACCATCCCGCTGCTTTGCCTGTTGAAAAACTCACTGCTCAGCATGAAGTCGGATGCTTTGCGCTTGTCACAAGAGACGGTGGAGGAAGATACGTCGCTTGATAGCCAGAGCACCCTCCGGTCTGTTTCTCAGCGCTTATCGGAGGAGGGGGATGAGGATGAGGAGGAAGAGCAGGAGAATGTCGGCGAGACAGTAGAGGGTACCAGTGCTCAGTCCTTAACTCTTGAGCGTATATGGGCTGAAGAGGAGGACTTGGAGGAGGAGTAGGAGGAAATGGAGAGTCAGGCCAGTGAGGAGAGGGAATTCTTGCGTGTTGGGACTCTGGCGCACATGGCAGACTTCATGTTAGGCTGCCTATTTCGTGACCCTCGTGTTAGAAGAATTTTTTCAAACACCGATTACTGGGTGTTCACTCTCCTGGACCCATGGTACAAGCAGAACCTTTCCACTCTCATCCCTGCAGAGGAAAGGAGTATGAGAGTGAATAGATATCAACAGGCCCTGGTGCACAAGCTGAAACAATCCTTCCCATCTGACACCGCTAGCGGCAGAGGGCATGGTTCTGTGGGCCAAGTAGCGGGGGAGAGGAGCCGAGCAGGCAGCTTGTCCAGCACTGGCAGGGGAACGCTCTCCAAGGCCTTTGCCAGTTTTATGTCACCCCAGGAAGACACTTTCACCTGTCCCCAGTCTAGGCAGAGAGGGGGGAGCTGTACAGAAAGATGGTGAGGGAGTACCTAGCTGACCATACCAACGTCCGTAGCGATCACTCTGCTCCATACAACTACTGGGTTTCAAAGCTGGACACGTGGCCTGAACTGGCGCTGTACGCCTTGGAGGTGCTGGCCTGCCCTGCCGCTAGCGTGCTGTCAGAGCGGGTATTCAGTTCAGCTGGTGGCGTCATCACCGATAAGCGTACATGCCTGTCAACTGACAGCGCTAACAAGCTGACGCTTATTAAAATGAACAAAGCCTGGATGTCACCGGAATTCAAATCTCCTCCGGGGGAAAGCAGCTAAAGATTAACATTACTTATGTATCCGATTCCTCTTCTCTACTCCTCCTACTCCTCCTCCTCCATGTCGTCTTTGCCTAACGCTGACTGAAAAAACGCCATTTTGGTTTTACCACAATTTTTCAGGAGGGCCCCCTACAGGCCCTTTCTCCAAACAATTTTTCCGGAGTTCCACCTACAGGCCCTCTCTCCAAACAATTTTTCCGTAGGACCACCTACAGGCCCTCTCTCCAAACAATTTTTCAGGAGGTCCACCTACAGGCCCTCTCTCCAAACAATATTTCCGGAGGTCCACCTACAGGCCCTGTCTCCAAACAATTTTTCCGGAGGTCCACCTACAGGCCCTCTCTCCAAACAATTTTTCCGAAGGTCCACCTACAGGCCCTCTCTCCAGTTCCTTTTTCCGGTTTTATTTGCGCAAACTGCGTAAATTTTTTTTGGGATAGGTGTGAAAAATAATATTACCTGCGTATCTATATTGCCCAACATTGGGTTCGGTAGCAACAAGAAGACCAAACACATGCTGCCCACAGGGTTCTGCAAATTCCTGGTCCACAATGTCAAGGAGCTCGAGGTTCTGTTGATGAGCAACAAGTCCTTCTGTGCAGAAATCGCCCACAACGTCTCCTCAAAGAACCTAAAGACCATTGTGGAGAGAGCGGCACAGCTCGCCATCAAAGTGACGAACCCCAACGCCAGACTGCGCAGCGAAGAGAACTAATAAATATCTTTGTGGTTATTTGTGCTAAATAAAAGTTAAATAAACACAAAAAAAAATTTGATCTGTTCCTGTGCCTGATCCACCCAAGTTGAATCTGTCCCATCATGAGAAAGTCCCCCCAAGGAGTCCCCACTGTAACTTGCTTCCCATACAACTACCTCACCCCCCGACACCTGTGTCTCGCCATTGTCCACCACCTCCTCAGACAACACTGCCAAAATCCCCACTGTCAGCACAATGAGACTGCAAAAGGTCTTGCGAATTGGGGCAGAGAATGTTCTGGGGTAGCACATCAGAGAAGGGGTGACTATGGGGTTCCAGGGAGTACGTGACCACATGCAATCTCCATCCAAAAAGTCATGCCACACTTGATCGAGCTCATAATGGACAATTGTACCGGTTGATGCTAAATTTTTAAGTTGGGGTCCTGCGTCGTCATTCTAACTACATCCGGCTGTTGTCACCACCACACACGCTAGCCCAGGGGGCACTCCTCTGGCTCTTCCAGCTCAACCTCCTTCCCCCCAGCCTGCCCCCCACCTACAGGCCCTCTCTCCAAACAATTTACGTCTTTTTCCCATCTTTCTCTCTCTCCAAACTATTTTTCCAGATAGCTGCCATATACGGTATTAAACTGAGTAGTATACATAGAACACATACCACACTTGATCTATACTGAACGTCACTTTTAAAAATACGTCAGTTTCCTTTCTTTCTCTCATTTGTCTGGGTTGCAATTAAGCAGACCAAGTCTGCCTAATCTAATAGTTTCCGTGTAATTGCTCCATACTGCACGTCTTTTTCCTCTCTTTCTCTCTCTCCAAACTATTTTTCTGCATAGGTGCCGTATACGGTATTAAACTCAGAAGAATACATACCGTGCCGGTTGATGCTAAAGTTTTTCCAAATCCATCCGGCTGTTGTCACCACCACACACGCTAGCCCAGGGGGCACTCCTCTGGCTCTTCCAGCTCAACCTCCTTCCCCCCAGCCTGCCCCCCACCTACAGGCCCTCTCTCCAAACAATTTACCCGGATAGGGGACGTATTAGATATTGTACTGATTTTTTTTTTGTTCTTCTTTTAATTGACTCCTGACCTGTGATATGCAGAGCATGGACACGTCCCCTTAGCTGCAGTAGAAAAGACACTCCCCTGGCCAGAGCAAGCTGTTTTTTTTCCTTTCCCGTGTTCGAAAAATCCATGAAATATATGGTCCCAAGATAGGGGACGTATACGATTTTAAACTGAGAAGAATCGATACCACACATGCCCCACTAGAAGAATTTGGGGTAATGGTGGGATTAGGCAGCCTCAGAGGCATCTATGCATTCTGCCCCTGATGTTTCCTGTCCATTTCCGTGGTGTTTCCATCATTTTCTGAGGTTTCCAGGTTTTCACCCAGCCTTCCCTAGGCAGAGCCTTGGTCCCCTGCAAAAATGCTCGAGTCTCCCATTGACTTCAATGGGGTTCGTTACTCGAAACGAGCACCCGAGCATCGGGAAAAGTTTGACTCGAATAACGAGCACCCGACCATTTTAGTGCTCGCTCATCTCTACTCACTAACCCTTTCTATTTCTTCTCTATCTCTCCCTGTATCTATCTACTTGTTTGATTATCTATCTATCTACATCTTTTCCCTCTCTATCTAAAGGCCCTTTTAGACGGGCCGATTCTTCTCCCTGCCCGAGCGCCGATCAGCGATATCGGCGCTCGGGCAGGGAGCCTTTACACGGCCCGACGAATCGAGCGCCCGGCCGCACGAGTGATCGCTGTATCGCTCGTGCAGCCGGGAAGCTCCATACTGTCAGGCGCACATCGCCTGTTTACACAGGGCGATGTGCGCCCGACAGATTGGATCTTTTGGTTTCTACAAAAGATCCAATCAGCCGACGAACGAGCGTTTAGCTCGTTCGTCGGCTGATTAGGGCCACTTTTACACGGGCCGATTATCGGCACTAGCGTTCCTAGGAACGATTTTTCGGCCGATAATCGGCCCGTGTAAAAGGACCTTAAGATGGAGCTCCTCTCTCTCTGAAGTCTTGAGACGCACTGACAAGATGTCAGTGCGCTCAGACACTTCAGGGGCTGTGGGTGACGTCACACATTTTTTTTTCACAGAAAACCGGGATACAAGGGATTATAGGAGTAATAATCCCTTGTATCCTGGTCTATTCTTTGAAAAAAGTACAGTTTTGCGTTACCGTTTTTTTTTTACCAGATTCGTTCCGAACTTTTCAAAAGTTCAGTTCGGTGACGAACCGAACTTTTTGCACAGTTCGTAATGAATCTGGTTTGTTACGGTTCGGTTCACTCATCCCTACTGGACTGTAGTGTATTGAAATGACAGAAAAACGTATTCCCTAGACTGCACTACAGATCTCAGCAAGCCAAGGTACAGCAGCAGTACTTTGGGCAATTTATTTTGGGTCTGTGTGGACCACGTGCTATCCCTTCTGCCACCAGTCACTTGTACAGTGTGCAGCCAAGATGGTGGTAGCTGCACTACAAGTCCCAGCCAGCAGCCTGGAGGAGACAAAAAAAAAGGTGCTTGTAGCCCTTAGAAGGGCTGTTGGGTTCTTTGTGGGTGATTCCTGTCTAACCAACATCTAAATTCAGGCCCTAACACTCTCCCTGACAGACAGCAGCTCTATCTCTAATCTCATGAAGACGGCGTATGACGCGAGCAGCGCGGGACCAGATTCTTATATTCCCAGGTCATCTGATCTGGCCAGCCAATCCCTACTATCGACTTGTAGGGGCCCCACGTGATGCTAGGAGGTACCAAAGACTCTCCTGCATGTTGATTGGCTGAAAAAAGGCAGCTAACATGCAGGAATAGGAAGTTGCCATTTCCTCGAGGACCGCGATATTCTCGTCCGAGTAGCGAGCATATGCGAATACCCTAATGCTCGAACGAGCATCAAGCTCAGACGAGCATGTTCGCTCATCTCTAGAGGAAACCCATGAAGACATGTGGAGAACATACATAATTCCATAAATACAAAGTAGTCGACATTGTAACCTCCTAAAGAGGCTACAAAAATAAAAAAAAAGTAAAATAATATAAAAAATATAAATTAAATCACCCCCTTTCCTTAGAATAAAAAAATAAATACATTAATAATTAAACAAATAAATGTAATGGGCATCATCACATCCAAAAATGCCCGTACTATAAAAATATTAAAATATTTTCCCAATATGGCGAATAGCTACAGTATCACGTCTGATATGGCAGGTAACAGATGTGCATTGCCGAGGGGAGGGAAGGAGAGTACCCTTTCACTAGGGAGAAGGAGAAGCGGTGACCCTTAACTCACCTAGCATTGGCTGCCCTGACGTCCCTAGACGGGCTGCTAACCCGTATACTGATCACGTGCCCCGTCCTTGGCTTACCCTGAAATAAGCCCTAGGTAGTGAATAGGACGGTCGGAGCACTAGTCCTCACCACTGACACCTAGGGTAACAACAGGGAAAGGACAAACAACACAAACACCACAAACAATCCCCAAAGGGAGACAACAAACAGGAGACAACAACAGGAGTGAATCGGAGAGCCAACGGCTCCACAGCAACTCCAACTCCAGAACTTCAGAATAGAAGAACTGGAAAGAAGGTCTATATCTGGCAACAAGGGAAGCAAAAAGAGAGAATATAAAGTAGCTGCGAGTGGTTGAGAGAGAACAGCTGAAAGGAAAAGCTACAGATTCCTAAACGGGACAAAAGGGATCGCAAACCAGGAAAACCTGGACCGGAATCCATTCCCACCACTAAGTCATTGAGTGATCTCTTGAAACCGAGTTAGTGACCTCCAGACCCCAAGCACAATAAGGTCAGGGATACATTGTGACACCCTTGTGACAATGGCGTAACAGAAAAAATTATCAAAACGGCCTATTTTGGAATTTTTTCATCAATTCTTTTACCCAAAAAATGAATAAAATGTAATATAAAAAGACACACACTCCAAAATGGTATTAGTAAAAAAAAAAAACAGATCATCCTGCAAAAAATGCACCCCACACAGCTCAGCAGACATAATTATTAGTGTTGAGCGAACATGTTCGGCCGAATAGTATAGCGGCGCTCGGTACCACCCAGTGTTCGTCCCCTCCCCGTAAGGTGCTGGCATTACACTGATTGGATGGCCGGGAATGCGTCATCGGGTGCTATAAAGCATCCGGTGACATGTGACCGGCTCATACCGAGTCAGGGAGAGCTGCTGCAAGGAGGGACAGATAGTGTAGGGAGAGAAGAACGCTAGGCAGGGATAGAATTTGATCTAAAAAGACCCAAAAGCCCTTTTAATGGCTATTTTATCTTACTGGAAAACATTTTTTTTTATTTTGGGGGTGTTAAAAATAGTGCTAGATGGCCTGCCATTAACGCCACCTGTGCAGCTGCTGCATGTTGTATTACTCTCTGTATACTTATTTGTGATATTTAAGGACTCTATACTGACAGGGAGTGTTCCAGAGGATTAGCGCATAGCAAATGTGGTGCCAATATTCAAAAAGGGTCCAAAAACAGAGCCCGGAAACTATAGGCCGGTAAGTTTAACATCTGCCGTGGGAAAACTGTTTGAGGGTTTTCTAAGAGATGCTATCTTGGAGTTCCTGAATTAAAATAAGCAAATAACTCCATATCAGCATGGCTTCATGAGGGATTGGTAATGCCAAACCAATTTAATCAGTTTCTATGAGAAGGTAAGTAGACTTGACCACGGCAAATCAATGGATGTTGTATATCTGGACTTCTCCAAAGCATTTGACACTGTACCACAGGGGTCAGTATTGGGCCCTGTTCTCTTCAATATATTTATTAATGATCTTGTAGAAGGCTTGCACAGTAAAATATCAATTTTTGCAGATGACACTAAACTGTGTAAAGTAATTAACCCAGAAGAGGACAGTACACTGCTACAGATGGATCTGGATAGACTGGAGGCTTGGGCAGAGAAGTGGCAGATGAGGTTTAACACTGAAAAATGGGAAATTTAACATAATTTGAACACCACAGACAACTGAGTATTAAGTCCAATTTGGGACTTATCCTAAATTGCATTGACACCAGCATACACCTACTGGTGTATAGAAGTGGTGGGGGGGACTCGGCAGCGTATGCTTCCTAGCACTGCCAGCAGGCGCTCACCTGCCCTGCCTGTACATCAGTAAGGGGCGGGCGTCCGCTGTGGATAGGCCAGCGCTCACCTGTCTAGAGTCTGTATTGTTATCATGTGACGCTGGCCACAACACATGACCCACCTGTGGGCCTGTTTAACAGGCAGTCTGCTGGCCATAGGTTGCCTGTGATTGATCTTATTACCAGTACCTGCAATTGTGAACTTCTGTGACTATTGTGCCTTTGACTTCGGCTTGTGAATTTGACTTCACCCTCGTCTCATCCTTTTGTACTTTGTTACCTTTCCACTTTGACCTCGGCTCTTGTTTTTGACTTTGCTTCTGTTTTTCCCCCTCCCTGTACGTCCCAGCACATACCTAGGCTAGGGACTGTCGACAAGTTGTACGCCGTTGCCTAGGACGGGCCGTGAAAGTAGGCAGGGTCAGTGGTGGGGTTGAGTTCAGGACATGTGGGCAGACTAGTGGAAGACCTTGCAGAATGAGCGGCGAGGTATAAAAGGGACTCAGCAGGCAAGACGGGTAAAGGGTCAGATATCAGTAGAGTCAATATAAGCAGGAACAGCAGACAACAGGGTTAATCCAGAAACAAGCCAGTAGTCAGTTCACTAGTAGAGTCTATAGGACATCACATAGCGCCCATGTACAAAGAAAATGATCAATCAGCAATCAGCACTCCTTAAACATCTGCCCCCCTCCCTATACACACACACCTGTGGGACCTCTGATTTGTGGACTTCCAATCACACTGATGAGAGGACTAGCAGTCACTTGACTAGTTGGCATAGTAACCCTCCCAGCAAAGGAATGCATAGCGGATTCCTATATTAATTGGTAGGGCTATTTTTTTTGCTAATTCATATAATAGAATATTTTAAGGCAGTCACATAGTTACATTGATATTTTGGAGGGGTACTATCTCCTTGGGCAAGAGATTTATAGGCCATACATGCTCCTCTGAAATTCTGGGAAGAAAGAGATGTAAATAAGCTCTTAACACCTCTGCCTCTGATGCCACCAGATGTAAAGCAGCTGTCCTATAAGTCAATGTTTGACCCTCTAAATAGACCATGAGACATGACTCGGTTATTAAATAAGGGCCTTTAGATTGATGGTACTAGATCTCACTCGTGTACAGAAAGGCGCATGTGCACAACATCTTTGCTCATTGGAATGAAGCCGAAGATGTTGTGCGCACAATCCGTTCTGGACACTGTTGTGTTGAAAAGCACAGGGGAGTCATTATTGAGCACCAGGGGCGTGGCTGGAGTAGAGCTCAAATTGCATAAGCCCACCTCCAGGTGCTTGAATTGTTCATTTGCAGAAGTTCATTTTTCTCTGAAACAATACCACCGATAGATATAAGACAGGTACGATTTGAATCAGCATCTTCAACCTTACATGACTATATGCCTGGTAGGGTAGGGTTGATCTGTATGACAAAGACACCTTAAACATAACTATAAATAAAGTTACGGTAGTCTGAATATAGAGATGCAAAGCAAAAACAATTTTTTAAAAAAGTGTTTTCACAGTATTAAAAAATAAGAAAAACCCTACAGTCCATATCATGTGGGGCCTCCTTCCATGGCTTGAGTCTTGTCTTCCTGACGATCATACAAATCAACATCGGACAACAAGGAGCTCCTGACCTCTACACAGAAGGTGATTTATAGATTCTAGCACTTAAATCTGATGTTTATATGTAAGGACTTGCTTTATCTGTATTACCGTACTTATCTTGTTTTTTCTTAATACTCATTTTTCTTATTTTTTGAATTTCAGACTTCGGAAACTATTACTTGTTTTATATAGAGTTAGGATCTCAAGCTACATTTTTTTTCAGTTTTACTCCAGTCGTCCCAGAATAAATTAATATTGAGGCACCACTGTATGTATACTATTGGGTATTCATTTATCCGGGTTACCTATATCTATATATAGCATTAACATATACTATAGCGCTATGTAGTGTCATCACTCAAATCAGCCCATGGCCATAGTGGGGTTCACAGTGTAATTTCACTATCTTTAATACATATTGGTGTGCTTTTTGCATGTAGGAAAAATAAGAGTAATTGGAGGAAACCCATGTAGACACGTGGAGAACATACATAATTCCATAAATACAAAGTAGTGGACATTGTAGCCGCCTAAAGAGGCTACAAAAAATAAATGCAATTTTTAAAAAGTAAAAAAATTATAAAAAAAAATATAAAAAATGAAATCATCCCCCATTTCCATAGAATAAAAAATAAATAAATAAAAAATATAAACATCATCGGCATCATCCCATCTGAAAATGCCACTTTTTATTATTATTATTTTTTTATGGGAGGCAAAGTGACCAACAAAACTTTGATTCTCCCATTTTAACCTTTTTTCTATTTCACCATTTGCCATATGGAATAAATATTTTTATTTTTTAATAGTGTGGGAGCTTTCTCATGTGAGGCTCATTATATTTTTGTATTTTTGTATTATGTATTTTTCAATAGGAACTAATGTGCGACACTCAGGAGGTGTGGGGACCCAAAGAGCGGCGCAAGAAGGAGAAGATTATGCTAAAGTGGGGCAGGCCGGAGGATGGAAAAGGGAGGGGTTTGCTTTTCAAATCGCCTGGGGGCTTGGGCTCCTTGCTGTATAAGCAAGCTTCTGAGCACTTGCGAGGGGTCATTTACATATGGAATAAAAGTGGTTTTTGGATGAATACAGTGTGGGACATCCTTAACAAAGGTATTGTTTTAATGTGGATAAGGTGGTCTATAGCCTGATCTGAGCAGTCTATGATGCTCAGATCAGGTGAAAGACTCCCTTTAAGCTGCATTTACATGTCACAATTTATCATTATATTATTATATTAGAATTATATGATTTAATTCATAAAATAATGACATAATTTGCCAATTTTGAAGAAACATTTATGGTCAAAATGAACTTCAATAGGAAAGTCAAACAATAATGTTCACAAAAATGTTCATAAAATGATCACTATGATGTTAGGGAAACACATCATGTAGACCTGACAGGTGGAAAGGGTCCTCTAGAGATATCTGATAAGCCCAAGGTGCATTGAGATGAACATCTTCCTTACCTCACTGCTAGAACAGATCATGTAGAGGGAATGGAACAACAATAGGTTACATAGAATCATCCAACCAATTATGAATGGGAACTTTAAATGAAAATAATTACCAGAAAAGAAAAGATTCATAGATATAAAAGACAATATCTGTAGAAGTAAAAATAAGCTCATACTTTTCAAAGCGCTAAAATGAGCCTTATGGTTTGAGCTTTGAATATGTGACCCAATGCTCCTCATCCGTCTGGTGTGCATTAAAAGGAAATAAATTAACAGAGAGGTGGCAACACAAAATATTAGAAATGGAGGAAAGGAGCCAGCAGCAAACATTAGGAACAGTTTATCATAGTTTGTAACAAAAAGTCCATACTCTGTCATGTTCTCAGTAGAACCATTTAGTAAATTAGGCAGTTTTAAGTCATGACCATACCAACCAAATGGAAGACTGGAAATCAGTGAAATTAGGAGAGAAGTCTGAGTCAACCATGGGACCATGGAGGAGATCCTGTTCTTCAAGAACACAAATAGTTTATAGTTGTAGGTGACAATTTTCACGCAGTAAAAGACACAGAGGATGGTGGCAAACCAGTTACTGCTGTAGAACAGGAACATCGTCTGAATATATAGGACTGATGACACAATGTTGTTTTTAAGTAGCAATGGGTAGAATTGTAATATAAAGTTCCGAATAATGACAGTAATAAAATACAAGCCTCTGGAGATGGCCAAAGAACTCACAATCTTATCACAGGTCTGTAGAGATTTCCGGCGTCTCCATTTCATTAAATTAGCAGCGACAATAATTATATTTAGTGTTAATCCCACCAGAGATTTCACATAGATCACAGCTATGAAAATAGATAGGATAGAATATTCCTCCATCATCTGTGAGAAACTTCTTTCCAGGATCTTTCCTGTACTGTCTTGTCTCAAGTTTTGTATATGAATCAGATCCTCTCAGCTCTTTTATAGGTTTTTGTGTCCACTTCAGTACTAATGTAAATTATTCCAGCATGGTTGACTTCCATTCAAATCTCTTATCCGGTAGAAAGAACAAACACATTTAAAAGGAAACCAAGCATGGTACTTTTGTTTCATTTTAGTAAAATATCAAATAGAAATGCTCAGACATAGCTGCAGGCTAGTATAATTGAAAAAGACATATTCACCATGATCGTGCAGTTGACCTTTTGGGTATCAGAAACAAAAAAAAGGCTAAAGAACCTTAAATAACCAAAAGAAAATTTGAATTACTTATAAGACTTGACACTAAAGGAAATACATTTTTTTCCTTTAACCTTTGTGGAGCTTCATGGATTTGTATTAGGGAGACTAAGGTCACTGGCCAGACCACAGTCTGTGAACCCCAAAACTGCTACTAGTATTTAAAACCCACTTTGGAAGCTAACACACACCCTTGACCAGGGCCCTCCACAACACTGGATGTTCTTTACTGCTAGAGACCAAGGTTACTGATAAACTGGTGTGGGCACACTAGTGGCAGACCTTCCAGAATGAGCAGGGAGGTATAAAGGGAAGTCAGAAAGCAAGATTTTAAGAGAGTCAATATTAGCAGGAACAGAAGCAACAGGGTTAATCCAGAAACAAGCCAGTAGTCAGTTCACCAGTAGAGTCTATAGGACATCATACAGTATAGAGACCAGAAAAAAATGAAAACACAGGACAGTCAATTAGGGATCAACACTCTTAAATCCCTCCCCCCATCTCTAAGGCCTCTGATTGGCTCAGTTTCCACACTGACAAGAAGACCTGCAGGGACTTGACTAGTCAGCATAGCTACCCTCCCAGCAAAGCGATGTGTAGATGTATAGCTTACTGGGAGGGGCTGGAGAAGATCCAGCAGTCATGGTCCATATCGGAACCAATGACAAAGTTAGAGGTAAGTGGAGCGTCCTTAAAAATGATTTTAGGGATCTAGGGTATAAGCTTAGGGCAAGGACCTCAAAGGTAGTGTTTTCCGAAATACTGCCTGTACCACGAGCCACAGAAGAAAGGCAGCGGGAGATTAGGGAGGTAAACAAGTGGCTCAAGAACTGGTGTAGGAAGGAGGGATTTGGGTTCTTTGAGAACTGGGCCGACTTCTCTGTCAGCTACAGGCTCTACCGTAGGGATAGGCTGCACCTCAATGGGGAAGGGGCAGCTCTTTTGGGGGAGAAGTTGGCTAGAAGGCTGGAGGAGTGTTTAAACTAGGGACTGGGGGGGAGGGTAACTACATTATAGATGGGGAAGATAGAGACCTGGGGCAAGGTAATGGAACTGGGGGAGGAATGTAAGGAGGAACTAGAACAGTGCAGAAGGAAAGGTGTAGGGGAAAAAATATACATAAACCTTTTAACTGTATGTACACTAATGCCAGAAGCCTGACTAATAAAACTGGTGAACTGGAATTAGTGATGTGCGAGGAGGACTATGACATAGTGGGAATAACTGAGACTTGGCTGGATGATAGCTATGACTGGGCAGTTAACGTACAGGGTTACAGTCTGTTTAGAAAGGATCGCCAAACCGGAGAGGGGGAGGGGTCTGCCTTTATGTAAAGTCCTGTCTAAAGCCCACACTCCGGGAAGATATAAGTGAGGGACATGAAGATGTGGAGTCACTGTGGGTAGAAATAAATGGAGCCAAAAACAATAATAAAATACTAATAGGAGTTTATTATAAACCCCCTAGTATACCCGAGTCCATAGAAAATCTACTTCTAAATGAAATAGACGAGGCGGCAAAACATAATGAGGTCGTTATTATGGGGGATTTCAACTACCCAGATATAGACTGGGAAACTGAAACCTGTATATCTCATAAAGGAAACAGGTTCTTGGAAATAACCAAAGACAATTACCTTTCCCAACTGGGTTAGGACCCGACTAAAGGGACGGCCATACTGGACTTAGTATTAACCAATAGACCTGACAGAACAACAGATGTGCAGGTCGGGGGACACCTGGGTAACAGTGACCATAATATAATAACCTTCCAACTGTCATTCAAAAGAGCGTTTCTTCAGGGAGGAACAAAAATACCAAACTTCAAAAAAGCAAAATTTAGTCAACTAAGAGAGGCCATAGGCCTAACTAACTGGGACAAAGTCCTCAAAAAAAAAAAATACAGCCACAAAATGGGATATTTTTAAAAGCATCCTAATATCTAATTGTGAGAGGTACATACCTTATGGGAATAAAAGGTTAAGGAACAAGAAAAAACCAATGTGGATAAATAGAGCTGTAAAGAAAGCAATAAATGACAAAAAGAAAGCATTTAAATCATTAAAACAGGAGGGGAGCGAGGAAGCATTGAAAAACTACAAGGAAAAAAATAGAATATGTAAAAGACAAATAAAAACAGCCAAACTAGAGACCGAGAGATTAATCGCCAAAGAGAGTAAAACTAACCCTAAAATGTTCTTTAATTATATAAATGGTAAAAAGTATAAACCTGAAGGTGTCGGCCTCTTACAGAGTAATGAGGGGGGAGTTGCAGAGAGCGATGAGGAGAAGGCAAAGCTGCTAAATATCTTTTTCAGCACTGTATTCACTGAGGAAAATAAACTGTCAGATGAAATGCAGTATATAAAAGTAAATTCCCTATTAAAAATGCCCTGTCTGACCCAGGAAGAAGTAGAGCTGCGTCTTAAAAAGATGAAAGTAGACAAATCGCCAGGACCGGATGGCATACACCCCCGTATCCTAAGATAATTGAGTAATGTCATCGCCAGACCCTTATTTCTGATATTTAAGGACTCTATACTGACAGGGAATGTTCCACAGGATTGGCACATAGCAAATGTGGTGCCAATATTCAAAAAGGGTCCAAAAACAGAGCCCGGGAACTATAGGCCGGTAAGTTTAACATCTGTCGTCGGTAAACTGTTTGAGGGTTTTCTAAGAGATGCTATCTTGGAGTACCTCAATGAAAATAAGCAAATAACTCCATATCAGCATGGCTTCATGAGGGATCGGTCATGTCAAACCAATTTAATCAGTTTCTATGAGGAGGTAAGGTCTAGACTGGACCGCGGCGAATCAATTGATGTCGTATATCTGGACTTCTCCAAAGCATTTGACAATGTACCACATAAAAGGTTAGTATATAAGATGAGAATGCTTGGCCTGGGAGAAAATGTCAAAATATCAATTTTTGCAGATGACACTAAACTGTGTAAAGTAATTAACGCAGAAGAGGACAGTACACTGTTACAGATGGATCTGGATAGACTGGAGGCTTGGGCAGATAAGTGGCAGATGAGGTTTAACACTGACAAATGTAAGGTTATGCATATGGGAAGAATTAATGCAAGTCACCAGTACATACTAAATGGTAAAATATTAGGTAACTCTGAAATGGAAAAGGACCTAGGAATTTTAGTGAACGGCAAACTAAGCTGTAGAAACCAGTGTCAGACAGCTGCTGCCAAGGCCAATAAGATAATGGGTTGCATCAAAAGAGGCATAGATGCTCGTGATGAGAACATAGTCCTGCCACTTTACAAATCACCAGTCAGACCACACATGGAGGACTGTGTACAGTTCTGGGCTCCTGTGAACAAGTCAGACATAGCCGAGCTGGAGAGGGTTTAGAGGAGGGCAACTAAAGTAATAACTGGAATGGGTGGACTACAGTACCCAGAAAGATTATCAAAATTAGGCTTATTCACTTTAGAAAAAAGACGACTGAGGGGAGATCTAATAACTATGTATAAATATATCAGAGGTCAGTACAGAGATGTCTCCCATGATCTATTTATCCCCAGGACTGTGACTGTGACGAGGGGACATCCTCTGCGTCTGGAGGAAAGAAGGTTTGTACACAAACATAGAAGAGGATTCTTTACGGTAAGAGCAGTGAGACTATGGAACTCTCTGCCTGAGGAGGTGGTGATGGTAAGTTCACTAAAAGAGTTCAAGAAGGGTATGGATGTATTTCTGGAGGTAATAATATTACAGGTTATAGTTACTAGAGAGGGGTCGTTGATCCAGGGAGTAATACTGATTACCTGATTGGAGTCGGGAAGGAATTTTTTTCCCTAAAGTGGGGGAAATTGGCTTCTACGTCACAGGGTTTTTTTTGCCTTCCTCTGGATCAACTTGTAGGAAAACAGGCCGAACTGGATGGACAGATGTCTTTTTTCGGCCTTATAAACTATGTTACTATGTATAGCTGAATGAATTCCTGACAATTGGAGCTAATTTTTGTGATAGTTCATAGAACAGAATGCCTTAAGGCAATTACATGGTTGCATAGGTTGAAAAAAACGGTTCATCAAAATCAACTTTCCAAGTATACAACATTGATTGTTAGATTAATTTTAACCCCCAGTGCCATTTTCTATTAGATAAGCATCTAGTCTAGAGATGAGCGAGCACTAAAATGCTCGGGTGCTCGTTATTCGAGTCGAACTTTTCCCGATGCTCGGGTGCTCGTTTCGAATAACGAACCCCATTGATGTCAATGGAAGACTCAAGCATTTTTGCGGGGACCAAGGCTCTGCCTAGGGAAGGCTGGGTGAAAACCTGGAAACCTCAGAAAATGATGGAAACACCATGGAAATGGACAGGAAACAGCAGGGGCAGCATGCATGGATGCCTCTGAGGCTGCCTAATCCCACCATTACCCCAAATTCTCAGGCAACAGCCTGGTGGTTACCCTCATGGCAATTGTGCTCACCCAGACCAAGAAAGGCGAGGCAAATACCCATCACATGTTAGGGAAGCACCCAACTAGGTGCAACGAAGGTCCGTCACCGCCTGCAGGTGACACCACTGCTCATGCTGGCACTGCAGCTGACATCAAGTTTAGTATCTGTTCTTATCAGTTGCTGTGCCTGCTGGTGGTATAGTGGTGAGCATAGCTACTTCCCAAGCAGTTGATCCGGGTTCGATTCCGGTATATCGCAGGAGGCAATTCAGAATCAGTACAATATCTAATACGTCCCCCTACCCGGGAAAATTGTTTGGAGAGAGGGCCTGTAGGTGGGGGGGAAGGAGGTTTCGCTGGAAGAGCCAGAGGAGTGCCCCCTGGGCTAGCGTGTGTGGTGGTGACAACAGCCGGATGGATTTAGAATGACGACGCAGGACCCCGACTGAAAAATTTAGCATCAACCGGTACCGTCGTAAATTATGAGATTGATCAACTGTGGTATGTATACTACTCAGTTTAAAACCGTATAAGGCAGCTATCCGGAAAAATGGTTTGGAGAGAGAGAAAGATAGGACATAGACGTAAATTGTTTGGAGACAGGGTCGGTAGATGAAGGGGGCAGGCTGGGGGGAAGGAGGTTGAGCTGGAAGAGCCAGGGGAGTGCCCCCTGGGGCTAGCGTGTGTGGTGGTGACAACAGCCGGATGGAGTTAGAATGACGACGCAGGACCCCAACTTAAAAATTTTGCATCAACCGGTACAGTCGTAAATTATGAGATTGATCAAGTGTGGCATGACTTTTTAGATGGAGATTGCATGTGGTCACGTACTCCCTGGAACCCCATAGTCACCCCTTCTCTGATGTGCTAGCCCAGAACATTCTCTGCCCCAATTCGCAAGACCTGTTGCTGTTTCCGTGTGCTGACAGTGTGGATTTACCAGTGTTGTCTGAGGAGGTGGTGGACAATGGCGAGACACAGGTGTCGGGGGGTGAGGCAGTCGTATGGGAAGCAAGTTACAGTGGGGACTCCTTGGGGGGACTTTCTCATGATGGGACAGATTCAACTTGGGTGGATCAGGCACAGGAACAGATGAATTTTTGGGGGGGTTTAGTTAACTTTTATTTATCAAAAATAACCACAGAGATATTTATTCGTTATCTTCTCTGCGCAGTCTGGCGTTGGGGTTCCTCACTTTGATGGCGAGCTGTGCCGCTCTCTCCACAATGGTCTGTAGCTTCTTAGATGGAGACTTTGTCAGCGATTTCAGTACAGAAGGACTTGTTGCTCATCCACAGAACCTCGTCCTCCTTGACATTGTGGACAAGGAATTTGCGGGTGGACCAGGAATTTGCTGAACCCTGTGAGCAGCATGTGTTTGGTCTTCTACTTGCTACCGTATCCAATGTTGGGCAATATAGATTCGCAAGTAATATTATTTTTCACACCTATCCCAAAAATAAAAATGTATGCAGTATGCGCAAATAAAACTTGGAACTGGAATTGGAGAGAGGGCCTGTAGGTGGACCTCTGGAAAAATTGTTTGAAGAGAGGGCCTGTAGGTGGACCTCTGGAAAAATTGTTTGAATAGAGGGCCTGTAGGGGGCCCTCCTGAAAAATTGTTTGAAGAGAGGGCCTGTAGGTGGACCTCTGGAAAAATTGTTTGAATAGAGGGCCTGTAGGGGGCCCTCCTGAAAAATTGTTTGAAGAGAGAGCCTGTAGGTGGACCTCTGGAAAAATTGTTTGAAGAGAGGGCCTGTAGGTGGACCTCTGGAAAAATTGTTTGAATAGAGGGCCTGTAGGGGGCCCTCCTGAAAAATTGTTTGAAGAGAGGGCCTGTAGGTGGACCTCTGGAAAAATTGTTTGAATAGAGGGCCTGTAGGGGGCCCTCCTGAAAAATTGTTTGAAGAGAGAGCCTGTAGGTGGACCTCTGGAAAAATTGTTTGAAGAGAGGGCCTGTAGGTGGACCTCTGGAAAAATTGTTTGAATAGAGGGCCTGTAGGGGGCCCTCCTGAAAAATTGTTTGAAGAGAGGGTCTGTAGGGGGCCCTCCTGAAAAATTGTGCTAAAAGAGTGCCAGTTGGACCTCTAAAAAATGGCGTTTTTTGGGTCAGAGTTAGGCAAAGACGATATGGAGGAGGAGGAGGAGTAGAGAAGAGGAGTAGAGAAGAGGAATCGGATACATAAGTTATTTAAATCTTTAGCTGCTTTCCCCCGGAGGAGATTTGAATTCCGGTGAAATCCAGGCTTTGTTCATTTTAATAAGCGTCAGCCTGTCAGCGCTGTCAGTTGACAGGCGTGTACGCTTATCGGTGATGACGCCACCAGCTGCACTGAATACCCGCTCTGACAGCACGCTAGCGGCAGGGCAGGCCAGCACCTCCAAGGCTTACAGCGCCAGTTCAGGCCACGTGTCCAGCTTTGAAACCCAGTAGTTGTATGGAGCAGAGTGATCGCTACGGACGTTGGTATGGTCAGCTAGGTACTCCCTCACCATCTTTCTGTACAGCTCCCCCCTACTCTGCCTAGACTGGGGACAGGTGACAGTGTCTTGCTGGGGTGACATAAAACTGGCAAAGGCCTTGGAGAGCGTTCCCCTGCCAGTGCTGGACAAGCTGCCTGCTCGCCTCCTCTCCCCCGCTACTTGGCCCACAGAACCATGCCCGCTGCCGCTAGCGGCGTCAGATGGGAAGAATTGTTTCAGCTTGTGCACCAGAGCCTGTTGATAACTATTCATTCTAATACTCCTTTCCTCTGCAGGGATGAGAGTGGAAAGGTTCTGCTTGTACCGTGGGTCCAGGAGAGTGAACACCCAGTAATCGATGTTGGAAAAAATTCTTCTAACGCGAGGGTCACGAACAGCCTAACATGAAGTCTGCCATGTGCGCCAGAGTCCCAACACGCAAGAATTCCCTCTCCTCACTGACCTGACTCTCCATTTCCTCCTCCTCCTCCAAGTCCTCCTCTTCAGCCCATACACGCTCAAGAGTTAAGGACTGAGCACTGGTACCCTCTACTGTCTCGCCGACATTCTCCTCCTCTTCCTCCTCATCCTCATCCCCCTCCTCCGATACGCGCTGAGAAACAGACCGGAGGGTGGTCTGGCTATCAAGCGACGTATCTTCTTTCTACCGTCTCTTGTGACAAGCGCAAAGCATTCGACTTGATGCTGAGCAGTGATTTTTTCAACAGGCAAAGCAGCGGGATGGTGAGGCTGATAATGGCGGCATCGCCGCTAACCATCTGTGTTGACTCCTCAAAGTTGCTCAACACCCGGCAGATATCAGACATCCACGTCCACTCCTCATTGTAGACTTAAGGAATCTGAGAGACCTGACTACCAGTTCTGGTGGAAGATGACATCTGGCAGTCTACAATCGCTCTGCGCTGCTGGTAAACTCTGGATAACATGTTTAATGTGGAATTCCATCTCGTGAGCACGTCGCACAACAGTCGGTGAGCAGGCAGTTGTAGGCGGCGCTACGCTGCCCTGAGAGTGGCAGCATCTGTGCTCTACTTGCGGAAATGCGCACAGATGCGGCGCACCTTGGTGAGCAAATCAGACAGATTGGGGTATGTCTTGAGGAACCGCTGAACTATTAGATTGAACACGTGGGCCAGGCATGGCACATGTGTCAGTCTGCCGAGTTGCAGAGCCGCCACCAGGTTATGCCCGTTGTCACACACAACCATGCCTGGCTTGAGGTTCAGCGGTGCCAGCCACACATCGGTCTGCGCCGTGATGCCCTGTAACAGCTCTTGGGCGGTGTGCCTTTTGTCACCTAAGCTCAGCAGTTTGAGCACCGCCTGCTGGCGCTTACCCACGGCACTGCTGCTGCGCCTAGAGCTACCGACTGAAGGCGCCGTGCCCACGGATGGTAATTCGGTGCAGGAGGAGAGGTCGGAGGAGGAGGAAGAGGCATAGTACGTCTGCGAGACCGTGACCGAGGTAGGCCCCGCAATCCTCGGTGTGGGTAGTACATGAGCGGCCCCAGGGTCATTCTCGGTCCCAGCCTCCACCAAGTTAACCCAATGTGCCGTCAGTGAGATATAGTGTCCCTGCCCGGCAGCACTTGTCCACGTGTCCGTGGTTAGGTGGACCTTCTCAGAAACAGCGTTGGTCAGGGCACGGATGATGTTCTGTGACACGTGCTGGTGTAGGGCTGGGACGGCACATCGGGAAAAATAGTGGCGGCTGGGGACCGAATACCGAGGGGCAGCCACTGCCATTAGATTTCAAAAGGCCTCGGTCTCTACCAGCCTATAGGGCAGCATCTCCAGGCTAAGCAATTTGGAGATGTGGACGTTGAGGGCTTGGGCATGTGGGTGGGTGGAACTGTATTTCCTCTTGCGCTCCAGCGTCTGCTGTAAAGACAGCTGAACGCTGCGCTGGGACACATTGGTGGACACTGTGGAGGATCGTGGAGGCAAAGGTGTGGTTTTCCGGCAGGAGGCGCACGTGCCGGTGTCCTGGGCAGGGGGTTGACTAGCAGAGGCAACAAGTGACGCAGGGGGTTGACTAGCAGAGGCAGCGAATGACACAGGGGAAGGAGCAGTGGTGTGACCCGCAGGAGGTGGTGAACGGCCTTGGTTCCATTGAGTGGGGTGTTTAGCACTCATATGCCTGCGCATGCTGGTGGTGGTTAGGCTAGTAGTGGTGGCACCCCTGCTGATCCTGGTGTGGCACAGGTTGCACACCACAGTCCGTCGGTCATCCTCACTTTCTTTAAAGAACCTCCAGACTTGCGAACATCTAGGCCTCGCCACGGGAGCTTCACTACGTGAAACAGTTGCTGATGATGCACCAGCTCTGGCCCTGCTTCTCCCTCTGGCCACACCACTGCCTCTTACAACCTGTTCTGGTGCAGCACTCGCCTCCGCCTCAGAAGCACTGTCTTCACTCGGCATATCAACCCAGCTTGGGTCAGTCACCTCATCATCCTCCGATTTCTCAGTCTGCTCCCTCCTCGGAATTCCTCCTCTAACAACAACTAAGTCCACTAAGTCAACATTGTCATCATCATCATCACCCACAGACTGCGACAGTTGGAAAACTTGGGCATCGGGAACGAGGTCTGCAGCAACCTGAGAAGTGGTTTGTGACTCTGGGATGGGTCCAGAAAACAGTTCCTGAGAGTATGCCGGATCGCATTCCAAATTTTCCTGGGAGGGGGCAGACTGGGGGGAAGAAGGTTGAGGTGGAGGAGCCATAGGAGTGCTCCCTTGGGTAACGTGGGTGGACTGCGTGGAAGACTGACTGGTGGACAAATTACTTGAAGCATTGTCCGCAATCCACGAGATCAGCTGTTCGCACTGTTGTAGTTTCAACAGTCCTCTACCACGTGTCCCTGTAAGTTGAGACATGAAGCTAGGGAGTGTAGCTCTGTGGAATTCCCCTGCTCTCTCATCAGCGGGTACTGTCTCACCCTGCCCAGGACCACGGCCTCTGCCCCCTGCAGTAATTGAATGCCCACGCCCTAGCCCTCGACCCTTAGCCCTGGGGTTCAACATTTTTTGTATATAGGTGTATGTAGAATTAAGTGACATACAGAAAGTGTCACCTGGACAGATTATACGGATTGGAGCGAGTGTGCTGAACTGTGACACACAGAAAGGTTACACACAGCTGAGTAAAATGGATTTGTATCACTGAGCTAAAACAACTGAAAAAATAATTTTTTTTTTATATTTTGTTTTTTTGGGAACGTGACGTGCAGGAACTATGGTAGGACTGACTGACACCCTGTTAACGGTGGCTATTTAGTCTGCGACCCAGACAAATGTCGCACAGAGAGTTTTCTGGATCAAGCTGTAGATGATATTGGTAGCAAATGACTTGGTTGTATTCTGTGACGTACAGAAAGTGTCACCTGGACAGTATATACGGATGGGAGCTAGTGTGCTGAACTGTGACACACAGAAAGGTTACACACAGCTGAGTAAAAAGGATTTGTATCACTGAACTAAAACAACTGAAAAAATAATTTTTTTTTTATATTTTGTTTTTTTGGGAACGTGACGTGCAGGAACTATGGTAGGACTGACTGACACCCTGTTAACGGTGGCTATTTAGTCTGCGACCCAGACAAATGTCGCACAGAGAGTTTTCTGGATCAAGCTGTAGATGATATTGGTAGCAAATGACTTGATTGTATTCTGTGACGTACAGAAAGTGTCACCTGGACAGTATATACGGATGGGAGCTAGTGTGCTGAACTGTGACACACAGAAAGGTTACACACAGCTGAGTAAAAAGGAGTTATATCACTGAGCTAAAACAACTGAAAAAATAATAATTTTTTTTTATTTTGTTTTTTTGGGAACGTGACGTGCAAGGACTATGGTAGAACTGACTGACACCCTGTTAACGGTGGCTATTTAGTCTGCGACCCAGACAAATGTCGCACAGAGAGTTTTCTGGATCAAGCTGTAGATGATATTGGTAGCAAATGACTTGGTTGTATTCTGTGACGTACAGAAAGTGTCACCTGGACGGGGTTAGATATGGTGATAGCTGCACTACTAGTGCCAGCCAGCCAGCCAAGCCAGGAGACAAAAAAAAAAGTCTTCTAGCCCTTAGAAGGGCTGTTGGGTTCTTTGTGGGTGATTCCTGCCTAACAGAGAACTAAATGCAGGCCCTAACACTGTCCCTGAAAGGCAGCAGCTCTATCCCTAACGACATGCAGACGGCATCTGAGCCGAGCGCCGCGGCCAGTCGGTAGTATATTCCAGGGTCACCTGATCAGGCCAGCCAACCCCTGCTATCGACATGTAAGGGCCCCACTTGATGCTGGGTGTACCGCAGAGTCTCCTGGCTTGTGATTGGCTGTGTTTATAGGCGCCAAAAAAGCACGATGCGGAAGTTGCCATTTCCTCGAGTATGGCGAGATACTTGTCTGAGCTGCGAGTACTTACGAGTACCCTAATACTCGAACGAGCACCAAGCTCGGACGAGTATGCTCGCTCATCTCTAATCTAGTCCTTTTTAAAATGCTGACATAGTATCTTCCATTACTACCTCTTGGAGTAGGGCATTCCATAGTATGACAACTCTAACTTTAATGAAAACTTTCCTACACTGATCTGTCTAAATTACATTTCATCCACACATAAGTGAAGTCATCTGGTCCTTTGTAAAGAATAATTATATGTCAGTTTCTTGTATTGACCACTCATATACTGAAAATGAGATCATTTCTAGTGTAATCAATAAGCTTGATTTTTCATTTTTCATTATGACAGACTCCCCATTCCATTTATTAATTCAGTTGTCCGCTTTTGTGTCAGATCCAGCTGCCCTCCTATGTATTCTTTTTAGAATGTGGAGTCCAAACTTTTCTGAAATTCAAGATTTAGTCTTACTAGAGTTAGCTGGCAATGTCCGAGGGGTCTTCAGAAAGTTTCTGTACTTTTTTAAGCTTTATTAAGAATTTCAAAAACAAATTACATTACATTACCTTTCTGCTCAGTCACCCTCCTTTGCAATGCATTTTTTACAGATTTTTACCAAAGTTTTAATGCCATCATTGAAAAATATTTTTGGTTGAGCCTAGCCACCAATACACCACTGCTTTCACATTATGATCACATGATAATCTTCTTCCCTTAATGCTTATTTCAGTAGTACCAAAAGATGGAGAGAGATGGCACTAAATCCGTTCTATAAACTGGGTGTTCCATAACCTCTGACTTCAGTTGTCTGAAGGTTTCCAATGTGTGGGCTGCAGTAGGGGGATTGGCATGGTCGTGCACCAGCACAATTGCATTTGACAGATTTCCTTTTCTTTTAAAGCGGATTGTGGGTTTCAGTTCTCTCTGATGGATGTTACAATACGTTGCACTCATGACAGTTGTTCTGCGTTCCTCGTAGGTTCCTAAAAGCAGTGAGGATTTTATACCCATACTAAGCACATATGCTTTTTGCTCCCTAAACACCTTCTGACCACAAAAAGCATATAATAGAATGCTGTTCCTCTTTGGTGCAATTTATAAGTTTCACAGCTATCTTATCAACCACAGTATGATAAGGGCTCACGCACACAAACACATTTTTTTCCATGTCCGGTCTGTTTTTTTTGCAGCCCGTATGCGGAACCATTCACTTCAATGGCCCCGCAAAAAAATGGAAATGATTCTGTGTGCATTCCATTTCCATATGTCCTCATGTCCATTCCACAAAAAAATAGAACATGTCCAATTATTGTCAGCATTCCGAACAAGAATAGGATTGTTTTATTAAGGGCCAGCTGTTCCATTCCGCGAAATACAGAATACACACGTGTGTCTGGATCCACAATTTACAGATCACAAAACTTCTAACGGTTGTGTGCATGAGCCCTTATACTAACCTGCAAGGTCAGCCAGCTTGCCAGACAGACTAGTCACATGACACTTTCAGACACGACCAATTACTCCGAAAATATAAAAGCATGGAAACATTTTGAAGACCCCTCGCATTAGGATGATAGGTTTTTATCTTTCTTTCTATACACCATAAAGTTGTATTTGCTTTTGCAGCTGCTGCTTGACATTTTGCGCTGCTCTGCTATTTGGCTTAAGAAGATTCAGTGGAGAGGAGACCTTTTTTTTTTTAGGATTTACTCATCTCTAATATATCTAAGACTTTCAAAAACGTACACTAATTTCTGTAGACTATTTCACAGCCTCCAAAATCTTACAAATTTAACCTTTCCTGAAATGACCTCAGGGAGAGCTAGTATTTTTTTATAGACTATTTTTATATTTGCCTTTGTTGATTAGCTCAAATTTTAACTGCTTTTTCTCAAAACTTAATATATTCATTAGAGATTAGCGAATCTATTCGTCGCTTCGTATATTCATTATGAATCCTCATTTCCTAATCCAGAGCGAATCCGGATTTTTTCAGATTCACTTCATACGAATATTAAATGTTATAAAAATTTTGTACGCTAATGCTACAAACGCATTCTTATTTAAAAAAAACAGCCTGGCCCACTGGGAACTTTCTGTTTTCAAGTATAGGGAGTGAAGACTCATCCCTCATTACTCTGCCCTCCTCTCCAGTTCAAGCCAGCAGTGAACAAGACAGCATGGCACACCAACTACCTCCAAAGTGGGGAGAGATGGTGTGGGGTAGCGACCCCGAACCACCGGAGAGGCCCGAAGAGATCAGAGTGGCACAAGTGACCCCGAGAATCGCACGGGCACCGAAGGTATCTACCGTGTCAGCTGGTGCGGCGGAGGCGGCTGGAGCGTCCACTCCGCCGCCCAGGAGGGGAACACCTTCCATGTGGCAGAATCCCATCGTGCATGCATCCGTGACAGCCCACACCCAGACCCAATGGGAGTATAAGAAAGCGGTGGAGGACTGGGTCATCCAAGTGCTTGACTATGCAAGGCCGGGAGATCCTACGCTGGAACAGTGCAAAGGAACCGTCATCTGATTTTATTGGAGAGAGGCAGTGGCTTCCTTGCAGACGAAGACGGGGAGGAGTAATTTGTGGGCCGCAGGTCTGTGAAACAGTCTTACCTGCCCCAAGCCCGCCATTGCCTATACGTTGGGGATCAGGTGGAATATACCCCCATATCCCTGAAAGGCACCTTTGCTACAGGAGTAACATTATTGTCTAAGCCCCTGCTACCTGCATTGCCCGCTGAGATCTGGCCAGATGATCCAGCAGCCACAGGATGCGTGTACTGCCTACAGGAGTACACTAGATGGCACCCTCCATTTCAGGGAGAAGCCACAGCCGGAGCCTCTGATCCCTGAATTGCCACCACCACCACCACAGCCCTTTCACCTCGGTCAGCTGACTACATTATCTTTCACATTCCAGCCCATGATGATCCAGTACCAGCTACCCTGGAAAATGAAGTCAGCAGCAGCCAGGGGAGCTGGCAGTTCTTCCTTGGGTGCAGCCTTACCTGAACCTCTGCATACAGAAGTCCTTACCCATGCTGTCCTGGCAGGAGTATCCGGAAAAGTAAAGGCGCAAGTGGCTGCAGTGCTCACCAGTGTGACCACCACACTGTCAAGTCCAAATTCTGGCAGAAGAGGGCAGTGGAGCTCAACCACGGCAGCCAGCTTGGCCTACAGGAGGCAGGAGTGTCCTCTAATGTCATTTAGCAGCATTTCCAGCTAGGAGGACTTCAGGTAACCCTTCTACTGGCTGTCAGTCTGGCTGATTTAAAGGACACCTCTGGGAGCCACAACATGGACTGCACCTGAGGAGTGAGAGCTAGTTGGCACTTATTTATAGTTTATCTAGTTTGTATTGCCCCCTGTTTGACTCTCACCCAGATGGACATGGCTTGTCAGGACTCCCCACCCCCACCCCATTCTGTAGAAAATTCCCAGTTGCACCTAAGTGCGCCTAGTTTCCTTTTTCCCCCCTTCTCAGGTTATTTGGGGGGCCCCCTTATTCATGTGGATTACACGTTGCCTGTTTGGATTACAAAATTACCTCACATAGATTACAATTGAATTTTGGACTATGTGTTCCAGTGTTTTATGCCAAGCAGCCAAGAAAAGAGACTCAAACAATATATCTGAGCTTATTATGCTTGCAAATTTGAAATTGATTGCACTAAAATGTTTGCATAATTATGTCTTTGCTGTATTTTAGCAATAATGTTTTCAGGTTCAGCAACATTCAAGCACTTTAGCCCATTGTGCGTATTCTTTTTCAGGTACTGCAATGTGTCCTATTATGCACTTATTGTATGGTGTTTTTGGTAAATTATGCACTTAGCCGGATATCTAGCACCTTATTTTTCTAGCTCATATGGACTGCCTCTGAGGACTGTACGCCGCGGCCTAGCATTGTGCGTGCGTATGACGCAGTCGTGAGACAATAGTACACTAAGGATTTGTACTCACTTTGTACGCTAATACTTACGTATTCAGTTCAGTAGCGTACTTTTAACAACGGTTAGACTGTATGTTCGTAATTTATGCAGGAGTGTTCGCAGAACAACAATTCTTTTTTAACGCAACATCAACCGAATAAATTCGTATTAAGAACAATTCTTGTTATAAATTTGTTGGTTATTCGCCGAAGCAAATTTTTGAAGATTCGTTCATCTCTAATATTTCATAATTAGATAATATTAGATACTATCAAATCAAAACAATTTCATGATGAATTTCCCAAAGATTCTACTTCCAAACAAAGCTGAAGTTTGGGTGATTCAGTTCAGATGTATTGCACAAAACCGCTCCCACTATTTTATATTTCAAATTTAGCACTGTATTGAGGGAAACAAGGGAAGATGAAGATGGAGGTTCACATGACCTCAGGTGAAGCTCTGGCTGGCAGGCTTGCCCATAATGCATTGGACTCAGGAGTGACAATATAGATTTGTGTATTAGTCTGTATGTAAAGTCCAACGCACAGGGGAGTTTCTGAGCTCAAGCAGAGACTTGGCTGTCACAGACACAGAAATTAGACAAACAAGCAGGTAGCATGTGTTATCTTGGGCTTAGGCAGTGGCAGCTCATCAGGGACGCGTGTCACATATGTACTTAGGCCCTTCAAAGAGGCCAACAGATTTGTGACTAGAGACAACAGTGCCATCAACAATGTCATCCTCCTAATATTTATATTAGGGCAAACACCCAAGCTGATGCAAGAAAAGATGTTGGAGGAAGAATAGCTTCCACATCTTGTTTGCCTCCCTTTGGATGTTGGGGACCTACACAGAAGATGTTGCATGCAGAATGAAGTGTAGGAGGAAAGGAGGAACTGGTGGTACAGGAGAAAATGGAGTCTTTACAGGCACAACTAGGGGATGAGTTTGACACTCATTATGGCAGACATGATGATAAATGATGGCAAGGACATTGACTATGAGTAAACATTGAAGTGTGGGTGAGAGGCTGAAACAACTTGGTCCTTGCACAAGCTGGAGAGCATGGTCAAACCTGCAGTAAAATGCACTCAGTGGACTCTTCTTTGAGTCCTCTCCATTATGTGAGTGAGCACTGGAGTCCAGTGAGTGCATTTTACTGCAGGTTTGTGGGAGCACAGCGTCAGAATGGAAGTGAGTATGAAGATAAAACTTACATAACCAGACTCAGCATCACTTACACTATACACCGCTTACTCTAGTTTGGAGGATGTTTCAGAGCTGACAGGTTCCCTTTAAGGTGAATAGCGAACTACCTAAAAATAGCAACTTGAATTGACCCCTAAAAGGCCTTAATTTTAATCTCAGATGCCTTGATCAGTGATGAAAGCAGTACCTGAGGGTTTCAATGATAGAGGGTTGCATGATCACCGTTCTCCATCATTGCGGCCACTACCTATAATGGAATGTGCTTTGTGACAAACTAATTAGTCACAAATCAAATTTGTTTGTGAAATTCAGTGAAGCAGCCGAATTGAATTTATCACAACTTCGCTCATCACTAATTCTATGTTTTGTGACCCACCACTCCTCATCTGTCTGGTGTGAAGTAGGAGGAACCGACTTAACGAGGACGTGGCAACACAAAACATTACAAATGGTGGACAGGATCCTACAGCACAAATCAGGAACAGATGATTGATGCTTTCAATGACACCAAGGGCCTTCACCGGTTTAAATTTATAACTATACCAGCTAAAAGTAAGGCTGGAAATGAGAGAGATTAGCAGAGAGGCCTGAATCAACCATGGATGACACCTTGGTCTTCAGGAAGACAAATAGTTGTAGGTGGCAATTTTTACAGAGTAAAAGACACAGAGGATGGTGACAAACCAGTTACTGTTTTAGAACACGAACATAGTATAGAACAGGTACAGTTGTTGCAAAAATACAGATCATCTCATTTTTAGTGTACTATGCGCACCAATACTTTTGTATTGCTGTGAATAGCAATTTGACTGACATTCTATTTCACCCTGCCAGAGCCAGGGAGTCTCAGGATCAGACCTAGGGTGCCTTCAGAACACCTCCAGGTGCCATTTACCTAATTGACACCCCATGATTGTATTGCAGGGGTGCCAATCAGATTCTCTAAGATGCTGCATTCACTATTGACTTCGACATCTGAGGGTTTAAATGGATAGGACTGGAGTTATCTTTGATCCTGGCTGATGCGAGCAGATGTCAAATATAGCTGTGTATGGAGCAAGTATAATGTCTTGTACATGCAAAAGAAAATCATAGATATATGCTTATAATTGAAAATCTAGGTTCTATTTGTGACATTGAATTTTCATTGATTACAGTTATTACAATTATCGATTACAATACCCAGATTAAGAAACCACCAATTACAGAACCTTCTACTTACATCTCGTAAGACTGTGACACAAAGAGATAAATGCCTTCTTGATCTCATTGCATGCAAAGATCATGTAGAAAGAATGAAATGATGAAAGGCTGCAGGCTATAATCAAACTAACTAGACGCAAAACTTTGTAATTATAAAGACTACCAGAGTATAATATATTCATGAAAACAAAGCCTATAATCTGTAACACCAAGAAGAAGCTCATATTCTTTACAGCACTGAAGTGAGATTCTAAGTTTGGGCATCGAAACGAAGATCCAGATCTCCTCATCCGACTGGTGTGCTTGCAAAGGGAATGAAGTAGCAGATAGTCTGCAACCAAAAATATTAGGAATGGTGGAGATGAGCCTACAAGGACCATCGTCAGGGTCTTGGAAAGGTTACGAACAGTACTTTCCTTGTAGACAGTGGCCGTCTCATTTGAACTGTTTGATAAACTTTGAGGATTTAAGCCAGAAAGGTAGAAACCTAATGGAAGACTAGAACATATGGAAATGATTAAAGATGCCAGAAGGAACCATGGAGCTAAGGTAGAGATTCTAGTCTTCATAAAGTTGAAGAACTTCCAGTTGTAAGTGGTAATCTTCACACAGTAAAAGACACAGAGGACGGTGGCAAACCAGAACTCGGTGTAGTGCAGGAACATTCCAGTTGTCAGTAATATCGCTGTAGGCACAAAGTTTACCGATATCCATGGATAAAGCCGATAGAGTAGGTATGACAATAAGATATTGAAGATGGTCAAGCTTCTGGAAATCATCAAACAGTTCAGGATCTTATCACTGGTCGGAATGTAATTCAGGGTTTTCCATTTTTTTATATTGGCAGCTACAATAGTCAGGTTTACTGTGATCCCTGCCAAGCATTCAATGTACAGCACAAGAGCCAAAACATTGTAGAGAGAGAACTCCATTCCGCCTCAAAGACGTACCCTGGAGAAGATTGTGCGATGAACGCTGATACTTTAGGCTTTGTGTGAGAATTAGCCTCTCCCGGCTTCTTTCTACTGATGTTACATCTCATGTAAATTCCTGGAACTTATGTGATTTCCATGCAAATCCTGATTCTTTAAACATATTGGTGTATTATACAATAAACAAATTCTAATACAGTCATAGAGAACGGATAACACATGTGGATTTTTTTATAATTGCATTTCATTTATTAGGGGATAACAATCATTATTTTAAATTGGTCTTTATTAAACAGGTTCAGCCGTTTCTGAGATACAGGAGTTAAAAATCAGTCTGTCTGCAAACTGTCACTTTCTGTTTTGTTTTAATCTCGTAATCTAATGGCTCATGTGTATCCCTTACCTCTCTTATCTCCTGACCTGATAAACACTCATTATAGTTAATTCTTATCTAACTGAGGACAATAATATGGCTTAAATATGTGTTTATGAGGTCAAGAAATCATAGATAAGAGATACACATGAGCCATCAGAAACTAGGATTTAAAGAAGGCAATAATTAACAGCTTTTAAACAGACTGCTTTTTAACCCCTGTATCTCAGAAAAGGCTGAATATTTTTAATAAAACCTGTTGAAAAATTATTTTTAGCCCAAAATGAGTAAAATGCAATAATAAAAAAATCCCTCCTAAACAGTGTTGCACATAGAGAAGTAATGGTCCCTATAGCAAGAATCAAACCAGGACCCCCACACAGGACAGAAGGGTTTCAGCCTAAACCTTTGTCAATGACCCTTGGGCCATTTTTCCACTGCCTCATTTGCTAAAAGTTGTTCCTTTAGAGGGTAGAGTCCTGACCAAGTTTTCACCTCCAGTAGGAGATAATCCCAACTAAGACTGGGCCCCCTGATGCCCTGGGCCCTATAGCAGTCACATGGTTTGCCGCTACAAAGTAACAAATCAAATTTCTTGTTGAAGTTCCGTGAAACTTCCTGTGTGTATCAGTCAGTTAGTAAAGTCCAGGGTAAAGAAGATTGCCTAAAACATGTAATCTAAACAGTGGTTTGGCCTGTGGTTATCTGTGCAGCTGTGAGATCTGTACCAGCTGAGGAGACTGCATTTCTGTGTAACATCAGTCGGTCTATAACAAGTAAGTCCTATCCTGAATTGTCCACATCTGAAGCTTCAGTAAATAACTGTTTGCTATCCTGCATTTGCATCTCAAGATGCTAGCGTTACAACAACCAGGACCCCGCATCGCACTGTAAAGCTATCAACATCAAGGGCACCTCAACCGCCATCAGGCAGTAGAAACCCCAGAACCAGAGTGTGCCACAAAGGGACTGTTAAATACTTTGCCCTTAACATGTGTGCAGTCTAACTAAATTGATTATAGCGAATGCATTTTGTTAACTGTTGCGTTATATAGCGTCAGTATGATGCAACAGTTAAATACTTCGCCCTGTACACGTGAAGTGGTGTGAACTTTATCATAGCGAATGCCTCCCGATACAGCTGTTATACACTATGGGTAATAGACAGTTGTCTGGGCTTTTCAAAAGAATGGGCAGTGGCAAAAACTTTGCTGTAGGTGGCACAAGTAGCAGCAGAAGAAGGGGCGATGGTAGCAGCAGCCGCAGCAACAGGCCAGATGTGCCACTTTCATTTAGCGGTCATGTTTTGACCAACAATCCAGCTGTACTAGAATGGTTGACTCGCTCTTCACAATCATCTCAAGTTACAACAGATACACACAGCCAGAAATTAGAGGGATCCTCTGACACCATGCTTGACATGGAACTGCCTGTATGTACTCAGACTGTCCTCAACCTGCCTCTTGCTTTTGCTGCTCCATCTGCTAGCCAAGTAATGTTTGCTGCCAGGTCTCCTTTAGGCAAGCAACTACTGATAATTGGAGCATAAGTGGGAGCACATGTTATGATAGGTCAGGGAGGTGCACAAGAGACAGCTGAGGGTGACAAAAGTTAACATATATAGATGATGATGTAGCTGATCGCATGTGGGAGCAAGGGGGATATTGTAATTATCAGGGGGCGAGGGTGGCAGCATGCCAGAGAGACAGCAGGGTGGAAACAGTGGGAGATTTGGAGCCAAACGCCAGAGGGGTACATTGTCTGCTACTTGGGAGCCTACCTGTGAGGAACATACTAGCAGTGCACGGGTTCATAAAAGCAGCGCCAGGCAAGGATCACGCAGTGGTGGAGGGAAAATGCCATACTCGGCAGTGTGAGAATATTTCACACAGTCACTGACAGACATCAGCGTGGCGGTATGCAGACAGTCAGGCACGGCCAGTGATGTGGGAAAAATGGAAAACAATGCCACTCATTTAGTGTTACAGTCTGATGCAACAACCTCTGCATCTCAAATCGGCCCACATTCCCTCTCCAGCAGTCAGGTCTTGACAATGTCAGCAGAAGGAAGCTGTTGTATCTTCCCATTGACTTTAGTGTTGTCTACTGCTCCTGTTGCTCCTCCTCCTTCTCCTCGACAGCAATCGATCAGGAAGGTGATTGCAAAAAGACAACAGTATGCGTGCACTCATCCAACGTTGCAGAAGCTGAACTTGAACCAAGTTGCTGGTACTACAGTGTCTCCCTTTATATGTAGTTCACTATGGAATTAGTATGTGCTAGAATATGGAAATCATTCTTTTTTTATGCGCCCCTTAGGGGGGTCAGGTCTAACTATCCTCATCTTTTGCTGCCTTTCATCTTCCACATCATCCTTTGTGATCTCCATATCCAAGAAAGGTCAGCAAAATGCAGATAAATCAGGAGAAGGATATTTCTGATGACATTATCATTGATATTAGATGATGTGGAAAAGGAGGAAAAGCAGATTGGAGAAGAAGTGTCTTCCACCTGTAGGGCAGAAGAGCAGTTGGGGTTGGATAAGTGGGTTTGCAATTGGTGGGTGGGGGGGTTACTTTCTTTTTTTCTTCTGTCACTCCAGGAATGCCCCATGACCCTTTTACTTTCCTCCTTTATCAGTTTGTTGGATCTAACAGTCAGTCACCTGCTGTGCCACCAGTTAAACTTTAGTTATTAGGTAAAATGTACCAGGGGCGGACTGGGAATTTAAAGTGGCCCTGGAAAAAACACTAAAAGTGGCCCCATTTTGTAGGCGGGTCCAAATTGATGAAAGGCAGAGCCAGCAATACCATATTGCGGCACATTACACCACCCCAACAGAGCCAAATACCACAATCCATCACAAAATACTGCCAGCAGCACAAATTACATCCCCAAAAACTTCCACTGGCTGGCCACGAGGAGGGCTCAGGTGGCCCCCTGGGCATTGGCCCACCGGGAAATTTCCCTGTAAGGTCTATAGCCAATCTGCCCCTGAAATGAACTGTATATAGTGGTCAACCATTGGCCTCATGTAGTCCCTTTATGTATTTCTCATATAAAAGGGGCATTTTCAAAAGATTGCAGGCCACAACATCAATAATTGGCATATTGTGCCACGCACCTAACCAAGGACATTTTACTGCAAATATTGCATTGTTATATCTGTGTGTTGTCTTGAGGTAAGGCAGTGGCAGCTCATCAGAGATGTGTTTCACATACTCAGGGCCCAACGAGTTTTTTTTGGATGCTTTGACTGTATGTTGCTGTTTATTGCTGCTGCTGCAGCCACTGCCCTCCTCCTCAGATGTCACCTCCTCCTCCTCAGCACCCCGATTCGCCAGGTCCTATGCAACACATAATGATTTTAGGATTAGCTGTATTATATATGAATGTAAATTGTTTAATGTGAACTGGAACATTCTGATGCTTTTAGTGGAGTTATATGTGTATGGTGCTCTGAGGGTTTAAATGATCTAACAGGTTTGCGAAATTCAAGTTGGGCAAGATTAACCACATGTTGATGGTGTGAGATGCATTTTGCATGCTGTTATTTCTTTATTGGAGGAACATCTCTCTTGCTTTCTTTATAGGTTTACTGAAGATGTAAGTGAACATGTTTAGCTATTACTATTTGCAACAGCATGATCTGTCAGACGGAAGAATTCAAGCTTACTATGAACTACCAAATATTGGGTTTAAAGTGATTCATCATGAATATTTCTGACTGATCTTTTGGAGGAGAACATCCCAAGTTTGATTAGAACTGACCTACTGTTAACAAATTCTGCAGAACTTATAAAGTTATTGTTTTATTTATGAATGGATGAAGAAGGGCGCACAATTTATACAATTATTGAGCAAAACCTGGGAATCGATCAGACTCCCAGACAACGAGATGGCCATGCAGATAAAATACACTAAATGCAACACCACAAATTAACTCATACTTTTCAAAGCTCAGAAGTTGAATTCTAGGTCTGGACTTGACCCACTTCTCTTCATCAGTCTGGTGTGCATCCTAATGGGCTGAATTAATATTAAGTCTCCAACAAAAAAGTCCTGAATGGTGGACATGAGCCCAAGAGGACTAAAAGAAACTGGTGGTGAATGTTTGGAACAAAAACATGAGAGAAAGGAAGTCAAATTGTCTATTGAAGTAGGGGTTAAAATCTTTACACCATAAACAGATTAAACAACGGGAAGACTTAGGCTACTTCCACACTAGCGTTAGTACGGTGAAGGGACCCGCCGGATCCGTACTGAGTAATACAACCTTGTGGATCCGTAATTCCGGATCCGGTTGTATTAGCGTTTAAACGGATCCGGAATAACCTCTATTGAAAGTCAATGGAGGACGGATCCATTTACAAGTGTGTCCACACCAAACGGATCCGTCCCCATTGACTTGCATTGGGGGTCATTCCGGATCCGTTTAGGTGCGGATAACTAGTACGGAGAGCAAACCGCAACATGTTGCGGTTTGTTCTCCGGTCTGAAGACTGAACGGAATGCTTTCAGGAGCATTCCATTGTCTTCAGTTCAGTTTTGTCCCCATTGACAATGAAAGGGGACAAAACGGAAGCGTTTTATTCCGGTATTGAGCCCCTATGACGGAGCTCAATACCGGAATTCCATAACGCTAATGTGAAAGTAGCCTGAGGCAGAAATAGTCAGATAAGCCAGTTTAAAGTATAGACTACAGTGTAGATTTTGGTCCTCAGAAAGATGAAGAGCTTCCAGTTGCTGATTGCAATCTTCATACAGAGGATGTTGGCAAAAACGGATGTTTATGTAGGTTGATGTACGATCAGTAACATGATTTCTACTGTTAATGTTATCACAAATGAAAAGTAAAACGATTCTGAGAAGTTACCAGATGCTGGAAATAGCCAAGATGTCACGACAGGGAAACAAGGGATAGTGTGCCCTGTCTGAACCCCACCTCTTTCCCTGCCTACTTACAGTAGATGCCCTAGGCGACAAAACCGTAACTTGGAGACGGTCCCTATGCTGAGTACATGCACAGGGTAGGGAAGGGAACACAGGGAAAGACGAACACAGACAGAAACAAACACAATAGCAGAATCGTCAGCAAGCCAAGTCAAGAACAGGAGGTCACGTCAAATACCGAGGGGAATCACAAAAGCGTAGTCTAAGTCCAAAGCCAAAATCCAATATACCAATAATCCAAAAGCAAGGTCCAACACACAGCACTGATCTCAGAAGACTAATCACAGGCATCTGAGTGAGGCAGTTGCCATCTTTAAATAGCCCGCCCAGGATCATGTGATGTGGCCAGCATCACATGACCTGAGGCGGAGCAAGCTGTCCAAACAATATGTAAAGTAGCCATGTGGTGTGATCAGCACCACATGGCTAAACCCAAACAGAGAATTAACTCATGAATTGCTGGCTGACAAGACCAGCACTTCAATTCCCTATTGCTCGTCTCTAGGGGGGCGGAGAGGTCCGGCGACGTCGTGCAGAGGGAGCGCGACGCCGACCTCGCGTGACACAAGACTCTCAGAACTGTATCAAATGTCTTAAGAGACTTCAGAGTTTTCCATTTGTCAATTTTATCAGCTATTTCCTGTAAATCCTGCAATGCATTTCGTATACAGCACCACTGCAATAATATATGTGGGAGAGAAAATTGCATTTTGCCTTTGATGAACTATCTTTTAGGGTAAATACTGCAAACACAAAATTGTCTCCATCATCTTCTCAGCTCTGTGTAAAGATTTGGTTTTCCTGTGTTCTTTACATTTCTTTCATAGCCATTGTGCATGTGAGTTCTTCGAAGATTTTTGTTTCCAATGCAAATATTGATGACAGGCAAAAGAAGGAAATATCCTTGTGCTGCACAATAATCAATCACTAAGGCTGAGTTCACAGTTCAAATATTTGGTCAGTTATTTCCATCAGTTATTGGGAGGCAAAAATTAGGTGCGGGTCAAAAATACAGAACTGGTGCATAATCTTTCCATTACACCTTTGGAGTTTGGCTCACAATAACTGATGGAAATAACTGAAGTGTGAAATCAGCCTAATTTATTGGTTTCAACTTCAAACATCCCATTCAACTGTTTCTTACGAAAGGAAGATATAGAAGTTACCAAAGATGCCAGATTGAGCTGTGGGACTGGTATGGAAATTTTAAAGGGGTTATCTGGGATGGATTAGAAATGGCCTCCAACAACCCATCCTAGAATGTGACCAGGAGAGGTTGGTACAGCTTGTAGAGCTTCTTGGGGGGGGGAGGTTTACAGCCTTGTGACTGTGTGCTCCAGCATCAGAACCTGCCTTCACTTTACACCGCTGCGATTTGCTGTCAGGTTTCCTAGCCTGATATATTTCATGTGCAATTGCTCCATTACTAACTATTATAAAGTAGGGACTCTGCTCTGCAATATATGTTATTGATATGATGATGATCCTTTGTGTGATATGCTGTCATGTCTGAGCAGCCTCACAAGAACGGGGAGCTAGATTACACCTTCCTCTCCCCTCCCCTCTCCTGTCAGGCTGCTCAGCCAGTAGGACAAATTGCACACAAGAGTTCCTCTACAATGGATAGTTATGGAGCTATGATGCAACCTTCTGTACAGTCTCTACAGAAAATGCAAAGGGAAAATGTTTGTGCCACCAACATGGCTAACCCCAGGAAAGTTTTAAAAATAAAATATAGACCTTTACAATATTTTAAAAAATAACACATATAGGGATGAGCGAATTTCTTGATTTGCAGAATTTTACAAAAAAGGCACATTTTTTTGGACGTAGTGGGTGCAATGACAGGGAGCTGCGATAGCGCCGCCCCCGTCATTGTACCCCTCAGATGCAGCGTTCATACATGATCACGGCATCTGAGTGTAAAAACAGTGTAAAATAAACATTAAAAAATGCATTAAATCAAACTTACCTCCTCCATTTGCTCGCGACGGGCCGGCCGCTGCCATCTTGCTTGAAGATCTGGAGCAAAATCTCGCGCGGCGCGAGATTACGTCATCACGCCAGCTCATACGTCACTACACGTGGGATTTTGCTCGGGATCTTCAATCAAGATGGCGGCTGGCGGCCCGTTGCGAGCAAATGGAGGAGGTAAGTATGGATTTTTTGGTTTTTTACACTATTTCAGGATAAATCGATTCACCGACACGAAGCACAAGGAAATTTGGCCTCTGGGCGAATCGAATTTATCCTGAAATTCGGATCGAATTCCACTTCGTGGGATTTGATTCCCTCATCTCTAAACACATACAGTAAATATGTGATTCACTTCCACAATATTAAGTAACATATTAAAATCAATATAAACTACCTCTTCTCTTGTGGGCATAATTTCAGGCTTTAGAACAACGAGGTAAACACCTTCTGTAGGTCACTGCTACAACACACTATATAAAGTGAATGAACGAATGGAGAGAAACATGTGATAGCAGTACTGAACCACAACCAAACCTGGCAATGGTCCAGAATCCCAGAAAAAGCCATGGTCATACATATAAAATACACTAAATGCAACACCAGAAACAAGCTCATACTTTTTACAGCCCGGAAGTGAGATTCTAGGTTCCGAATGGACCTACTGCTCTTCATACGTCTGGTGTGCATCCTAAGAGACTGTATTAATAGAAAGATTGCAACACAAAAAGTCATGAATGGTGGGCAAGACCCCAAGAAGACTATCAGAAACTGGTTCTGATAATTTGAAACAAAAAAATCAGAGAAAGAAGTCAAATTGTCCATTGAAGTATGGGTTAAATTCTTTGCACTATAAGAGTACCAACCATATGGAAGACTTGAAGATACCGAAATCAACAGAGAAACCAAAAGAAACCATGGCACTAGGGTAGAAATCTTAGTCTTCAGGAAAATAAAGAATTTCCAACTGTAGCTTGTATTCTTCACAAAGTATGAAACACAGAGGACGGTGGCAAACCAGAGTTGGTGGAGCTCAGTAACATGATGCCCACGATTAATGTTATTACAAAAACAAAGTGTTGAAAAAACTGAGGATGAAATAAAAAGAAACTTACAAATAATAAGATGCTGAACAGATATAGGAGTCTAGAAGTGACCAAGAAGATCAGGACTGTATCACAGGTGTTCAGAGACTTCAGGGTTTTCCATTTCTTAATATTAGCAGCCACAATAATCATATTTACTGTAATTCCAGCCATGCATACAATATACAGAACCCCTACAAAAATATAGAGGAGAGAAGTATCCATTCTGTCTTTGATGAACTATCTTCTATGGAAAGTATTTCAAATGTTCTCTTCTCTCATGTATTCCGCTTTGGGTAAGGATTTGGCTTTCCCACCTTCTTTATATTTCTCTTCTAGCCATTATACTTGCAAATTCTTAGATTCGATCCTATGCAAATCTTCATGATAGGCAGACGAGTGATGGAAATATCTGTGTACCATAGATCTCTAGCTCTTTAGTATTTAAAGAAATATTTTATGGGATGTTCTTTTTCATTCATGTGTTCCTTTTTGAAGGGATTCTCTTAGACCAGGAACTGCTTTTCATATGTGCGTCTACCTGGGTCTTACCACTAGTGTTCGGTGACTCAAAGTATCCAAAGTGGAGTTCGATCAGAATTTCAAGGAAAATTTGATTTGTTGCAAAGCCTAATTTCCTAGTTGTTCAGGGTAACAAATCAATTTTCCTTGAAATGGTAAAAATAACAACAATCACTTTTTTAATGGCCAGTGAATAGCGGACTTCAAAGAGTGTTCTATTTTTGGCAGTTTTCACAGCCAGGCGGACCCCACTGGAATCTATGGGATAGCCATTATGGTCATTAAAAATGGGTACACTAGTGCAATATGGCCTTTTAGGGGTTAAAAAATTACCTGATCCACTTGCACATGCAGAGACAGTTGTTCTTCTCTTGATTGTGAAGGACCTGCCGAACGACCTGCGGTCGAGCGTGATGACGTTACCATGCGATAATGATTGGAGTGCATGGTGACATCTTTACGCTTGAGTGCAGGTCCTTCAGCAGGTCCTTCAGAATCAAGTGAGGAACGACTGCTTCTGCACGTGCAAGTGGATGAGGTGAGTGATTTTTTTTTCTGCAAAAAAATGAACAAACATTATTACAGTTGAGGATTATTATGGGGACATTGGGGTTCACTATGGGAGACATTATTACTGCTGGAGGCCACTATGGGGGACATTATGTACATATACTGCAGTGGTTAGGATTTTATTTTAAAAAGATAATGAAATTGATCCATTTTTAACGGCCATTAAAAATGGACAATTAGCCAGAAAATGCAAAAAGTAAAAAAAAAAATGGCCTTGAAAAACTGACAGTGTGTCTCTTTTTCATGGCTATTTTTTTTACCTGTTGTGTGAATGTAACAGATTCCTAGTGATATTCTGTTTAAAAATGTCCTTTCTTCTCAAAAAGGGTACTTTAAAACAACACTGTTTAAAGTACCCAAGTGAAAATTTCCTTGTTCTTCATGGTAACAAATCAATTTTTCCTCATCCTCAACCTCATCCGTTAGAGCAGGAAGAGGCTGCCCCTGCCATCTTAATTGAGCACCCCATGTGAGATCTTGTGCATGGTGATGTATGATGTCACCATGCCGGCCAGTGTGATGATGTCATCATGCACAGCATGAGCTGTCCCGCAGGATCTTCAATCAAGATGGCCGCAGCAGCCTCTTCACACTCAAATGGATACATTTATAATTTTTTTTTCAGTGGATTAACCCCTGAAATACCTTGCATATTATTATGGAAACAAGCTTCTTCCAAGTCCACGTTGATATTCTGTCGGAGATAGACGTAGATTCATAAATGCAAAATATACAACCTACAAGACAAAAAAAAAACAAGCTCAAGCTTTTTACAGCACCTTTTTAAGCAAACTGAATTTCTAAATGGGAGCTTCCAAAACTTTCCCCATGAGGTCCCATCTTTTTAATGTGCATCCAAAGAGACTGAATTGACAGGAAGATTGATACACAAAAAATTAGAAAAGGAGGAAGGAAATCCATTGGAACAACAGGAATCTGGTGTGTGTATTCTGATGGATCACAACTTTGGTGAAGGTAATATTTTCCACTGATATTAAACACAAACCAATGACATGGAAGACCGAAATCTTCAGAAATTGGCAAAGATGTAAGAATGAACCAATGGACTAGACAGGAAATCATGTCAGGAAGATGAAAAACTTGTGGTGCCCACCAACACAGGTAAACCACAAACTTTAGGTTTAGGAATATCCTAGTGAAAAACAGTAAAAAAAAATGAAAAATATTATACAGAAATGAAACAAACATCTGGAAGTCACCATAAAGTTCATGATCTTATCACAGGTTTGAAGAGTTCTCGATGTTCTCCATTTCTGGAAATTAGCAGCCACAATTAACATATAAAGTATGATGCCCAAGGTACCCACATAAAAGGCATTTGACTTCAGGGAAAGTCAAGACAAGCCATGCATGGCATGTCACACATCATTTCTGGGCATAGATCAAGCCCCCTGCTGTAAGTGAAGAAAAAATCTACCATTTTTTGGTCACTTCACCTTCACCCAAAAAATTGAACAAAAAGTATTAAAAAGTCATAAATACAGCTTGTCCATCAAAGCCAGCAGAATACAGTCATGTAATTTTTCTGTATAATGAACACTGTAAATCCAAAATCCAAAAAATGTAGTGGAATTGAGGGGTTTTTTTTCACTTTCGTCCCACAATCGAAATATGGCAAATTAAATGCTGCCCTTACAACTTATCTAACAAATAACAAGCTCTATATAGCTAAGTGTTTGGAAAAGTAAAAAAGTTATTGCTCTTGGAAAGCGGTGAAGTAAATCAAAAACACGTCAACAATTGGCTCAGTCCTATAGAGGTTAACCATTAGCATTAACCCCTTAAAAGGGTTTTCCAGGATTTTCATATTGATGGCCAATTCTCAGGAGTCCGACTCAAAGCACACCTGCCAATCAGCAATCCAGAGAGACCACAATACTCAGTAAGCACTTAGGCTTCCTTGGCCATGTGATATCAACGTTCATCAGTGGCATGTCCTGTATGCAGCTCAGACCAATTATAGTGAATGGGGCTGAGCTGTGATACCAAGTAGTGTTGAACAAATGGAAGTTGACAGTTTCATTAATAATTTGATTAGTCACAAGTGCTACGCTACGCTTCGTGGTAACGAATCAGATTTTTTTTTAAATGGCTGCTGCACATGTTACAAAGAGATAGTAAGAAACCTGGGAATAAGGGATAACCCATAATGCCATGCATGCAGCCAGCCAGCCAATCAGCAGATAAGCTTCATACTGCCTGGTCTCTGCCATTTTCCAGTGAACTTAGTGCAGGGAGAGACATTACAGACGCCAGGGACAGTGAATAAGAAAGACTTTATGTACAAAATATTACTTCTGAACAGTTCAGGGACAGCTTAGAGATAGCATAGGGATATAATAGGGAGACTTTATCCACACTATAGGGAGAGAGCAGGAACAAATTGAACAGTGTAGAGCTTGGTTAATTAGAGCTATACTATTACACCTTGCTGCACTATTTGGGGTTAAAAGGCGTTCTAATACTACTGATTTTAGATTGTTTGCATTCTTTTATACATAGTAATCGCCAGTAATCCTTGATTCTGTATTTGGGGTGAAATTGCATCCTGATACTGCAGATTTTGGGGTGGTCACATTGTTTATTTACATAAGTAATTCCATTAATCCTTGATTCTGGGGTGAAAGTGCAGCCTGATACTACACATTTTTGGATGTCCATGTTTGTTTATACATAAGTAAAATCAATTAATTTTGGATTCTGGGGTTAAATCGCGGCATGAAATTATTGCTCTTTTACCCCGTACAGTCACTGTTATAGTATAGTATGTCCGACAGACAGGTGTCAGAGCCTTCTAAGGGAACGGTCAGAGCAAAAATGTTTCTTGAGTTGGCAGAAGTAGTAGCAAAAGAAGGAAGGCAGGGGGGAAGAGCAGTCTCATCAACAGGCCAGAGCTGTCAGTGTCATCCAGTGGTCATGTTTTGACCAGCTCTCCTTGAATGGTTGACTCTTCAACATCATCTCAACTGACATTAGACGAACCCAACCAGGAGTCAGTGGGTTTCTGTTTCTTCTGCTCGTGAAGTTTTGTATGTCATCGGCTTGTCTCCTTTTTTCAGTGAGGACAAGATTCTAGAGGACAGTCAGCAGCTACTGCCCAGCCAAGGTTTAGGAGGAGAGATCTGTTGATTCCTCCTGTAGACGGGCAAGTAGCAATGATCAGAGTTGTGTGGGAGCAAGTGTTGCTAGCGGTTATGCACACAGCCTGAGACTGGTGAGGGTGACATCAGTCATGTGCAGACAGTAGCGGATGATGATGACAGTAGCCAATCACATATGGGAGCCAGGTGACGAGGGCGCTTCATCCTCAACATCAGGAGATGAGGGTGGCAGATAGCACGTGAGACAGCAGCTGAGCCAGCAGGGTCCTAGTGTGGCTGTGAGTCAGCAGGGTGGCAGCAGTCGGAGGTCTGGTGCCAAACATGCCTGGGGTAGACTGCTACTCAGGAGCATATCTGTCCAGAAACAACTAGTGGTGCACAGGTTCATAGAGGCAGCAGGCAATCAGCACGCAATGGTGGCAAAATGCCATACGCGCTGGTGTGGAATTTTTCATCAAGTCACCAGAGGATGTCAGCATGGCCGTGTGTCTGACCTGTGGGCAGAAGGTGAAATGTGGCCAGGGTGCCAATGTTGGCCTTGAAAAACTATGGAGCTAATGTTGTTGTATAGCCTGAGGCATATTCTAGCAGTCTTAACCCTTTTCCAGAAGTCAAGGCTCCACCACCTCAGCAGAAAGGAGCTGTCTTTCATCATCTACTAGTCCCGATGTTCCTCATCCTACTCCTCGTGACTCATTTCACCAGCAATCGATCACTGAAGCGATTGTGAAAAGACAACAGTAAGTGTGCATTCATCGAGAAACTGAATGTGCACCTGGCCAAGCTGCTGGTACTACAGTCCCTCCCTTTCCATGTGATTGACTCTGCACCTTTCAGATAACTGATGGCTTGTGCCAAGCCAAGGTAGAGAGTCTCAAGCTGTCATTACTTCTCCAAAAGGGCTGTACCAGCCCTGCACACAATATGTTGAGCAGAAGGTGGGCCTGTCCTTGAGCCTGTCAGTGTCTATGTGGTACCTGCCCAGCCACACTAGCAACTTGGCCAGGTGACCGCAAAACTGGCTGAGTTTGCCCTGGACAAGCTTTCCTGCCCGACCAGTAGTGTGGCCTCAGAGTGGGTGTTTAATGCAGCATAGGTAACCCAAAGAGAACTTGCCTTTCCACACAAGATGTTGAGAGACTAAATTTTATAAAGATGAATCAAGCGTGGGTCAGCCAGGATTTTCACATGCCAGTGTCTGATGCATCAGAGTAGATGATTCTGGCTGCCACACCAAAACATTGTGAAAAAGGCATGTTTCTTCTGGCCACCCGCTTCAGCCACTATTGTGATGCTTCCACCCACCTGATGCCACACACCTGCTGCCTCTGTTGCTCTCTACTCCTGCTGCCACTATCTTGTGCTGTTACTGACACTGCTGTTGCCCCCACCTCCCCACTCTGTGGTGGGGCCACTATGTTGACTCCTCTTACAGTTGCCATCCTCATTATTGTTTGATGGGGTCACTATGTTGACACCTCATGCAGTTGCCACACCCCCCCACTCTGTTATGGGGCCACTATGTTGACTCCTCATGTGATTGCCACCATCTCTACTCTGTAACTGGGCTACTATGTTGACTCCTCCTGTGGTTGCTACCCTTCCCATTCTGTGACTGGGCCACTATGTTGACTCCTCATGCAGTTGCCACCCTCCCTACTCTACGACGGGGCCACTATGCCGACTCCTCTTGCTATTGCCACCCTCACCATTCTGTGACGGAGCCACTAGTGTCCCTGTTTGGCCTTGTTGACTTCACCATTTATTTTACCCATCTTTTGATCTGTAGAATGGAAAAATGAAAAACACAACGGATCCTGTCTTTGGAGCATCTATAAGACCTTTATCACATGGCCACTATTTTGCATTGGGATTTGCTCATGATTTGAAAGCCAAAAGCAGGAGTGGATCTCTGTTTTTGATCCACTCCTGTTGTTTTTTGGCCTTAGCAATATTAATTAATTAATGACCAAATGCTAACCATGTGAAGGCGGATGCTCAAAAGACAGGATCCATTTTTTGGGGGTTATTCTTGAGGCGGATCAGAAGAAGAGAAAAATAAATAGTGACGTCAACACAAACTTACTGCTGACACCTCCTCCACTCTGTCAGGGGGACAGTACCTATATCAGCGTTTAACAGAACAGGCTTGGTAGAAGTCTATGTGGAAGAAGCTGACGATGGTGTAAAAGGAGTGCACTCTTTCAATCTTTAGTAGAATCTTGGGCCTCTGCATGGTTCTTTATTCCTGATGCTAACATTGACATGTAAGTCAGTGAGTTCACACTTTGGACCCATAACTGACCAAATGAGTGAAGTGTGATCCGATTCTAAGAGTGACACCTGTCACCTTTCTGTCATACTGACGCACAGTAACTGTTTTACTACCACAACTGACTAGCTCTGCATGTTTCTGCAATGTACAATGATGTACACTGATATACAGGCACCCTGCAGCTGGGAAATAGTTCATTTTTAATGTGGTTCATCACGAATAAATTCAGATCGCATTAAATCATTTTTTGAAAATTGGGCAAAGCGTCCGAATCAAATTTTTGAAAACTTACCAAGCACAGCTGCTATCTATGTACAGCTCTGTGCTTCTTAACCCTTTCGGTACTGAGCCACTTTTCACCTTAAATCCCAGGCCGATTTTTGCAAATCTGACATGTGTCTCTTTATGTGGTAATAACTTTAGAACGCTTTTACTTATCCAGGCCATTCTGAGATTGTTTTCTCGTGACACATTGTACTTCATGACAGTCATAAATTTGAGTCAATATATTTCACCTTTATTTATGAAAAAATCCCAAATTTACCAAAAATGTTGACAAATTTTCAATTTTCAAAATTTCAATTTCTCTGCTTTTAAAACAGAAAGTGATACCTCATAAAATATTTATTACTTAACATTCCCCATATGTCTACTTTATGTTGGCATCATTTTGTAAATGTCATTTTATTTTTTTTAGGAAGTTAGAGGGCTTAGAAGTTCAGAGGCAATTTTTCAAATTTTTGACAAAATTTCCCAAACCATTTTTTTTAGCACCAATTCAGTTATAAAGTGATTTTGTGAGGCTAACCTAATGGAAACCACCCATAAATTACCCCATTTTAGAAACTACACCCCTCAAATTATAAAAAACTGATGTTACAAACTTTGTTAACTCTTGAGGTGTTCCACAAGAATTAAAGGAAAATGGAGGTGAAATTTCAAAATTTCACTTTTTTGGTAGATTATTCAATATTTTTTTTCAACACAGCAAGGGTTAACAGCAAATTAAACCTCAATATATATTACTCTGATTCTGCAGTTTACAGAAATACCCCATATGTGGTGGCAAACTGCTCTATGGGCACGTGGCAGTGGTCAGAAGGAAAGGAGCGCCATATGGATTTTGGAGGCAGATTTTGCTAGAATGGCTTTTACGTACCCCTGACGTACTGTCACGCTCTGGTGTGGGGGGAAAAGCCACGCCGAGCGTATGAGGGATGGGGACAGACAAAACCAGGGGACTGGTCACCTCCTGCAGAAGACCCTGAAACTAGGCCCTAGGCTGACTACCAGTATGAACAATCCTGGATGGTAGGAATGTTCATACACAGGAACCTAATCTAAATACACCCTAGGAACCCCTGCAGGCTAGTGACACCAGAGAGTACACCCGTTCCTCCAAGCGTAAGGAGGAACAGGAGACTCCAACAGGAAAACAACAAATGAAGAAAGAAAACTTAACTTAGGCCGAACTCAGCAACAGGATCTCAGCCGAGATCCACTCCACTCTCAACCCAGTAGGTAGAAGCTATAAACCGCAAGGGATACTGGGAGAGGAAGGGGTAAATAGGGGAAAGCTGATTGCCAAGCGGCAACAGCTGAGGGGAAGAGGTGTGGTGAAGAGCACACAAACAAAGGGAAAGCCTGTCCAATATGTCACTTCGAAAGCCGTGCAGAACGTCTGATTCCAGACGCAGGCCTACTCGTGACATTACCCCCCCTTTTACGGGTGACCTCCGGACACCCAGGACCAACTCTCTCAGGATGACACCTGTGAAAGGCTTTCACCAAACGACTGGCATTCACGTCAGATGCCGGTACCCATGACCTCTCCTCAGGACCATAACCCTTCCAATGAACCAGATATTGAAGGGTCCCCCGAACAACTCGAGAATCAATTATCTTGACAATCTGAAATTCCAAATTACCATCCACCTAGACAGGTACGGGTGGCAAGGGAGATGGCTCCAGAGGTTCAACATACCTCTTCAACAAAGATCTGTGAAACACATTATGGATTTTCAGGGCCTGAGGAAGTTCAAGACGAAATGCTACAGGATTAATAATGGCCGTGATCTTATATGGGCCAATAAATCTTGGACCCAACTTCCAAGAAGGAACTTTCAACTTAATGTTCCTAGTAGACAGCCACACAGAATCACCCACATTTAGGTCCGGACCATCCATGCGTCTCCTGTCAGCCACACGTTTGTACTTGTTACCCATATTTATCAAGTTATTTTGAATTTTTCGCCATATAGAAGACAATGATGACGAAAAATGTTCTTCCTCAGGAATACCAGAAGTATCAGAACCAGAAAATGTGCCAAACTGCGGGTGAAAGCCATATGCACCAAAAAATGGTGACTTACCAGTGGAGTCCTGTCTGCGATTATTTATGGCAAACTCAGCCAGAGACAAAAACGAGGACCACTCCTCCTGGTTCTCAGAGACAAAACATCTCAAGTAAGTCTCCAGATTCTGATTGCTCAGTCTGTCCATTCGTCTGGGGGTGAAAGGCAGAGGAAAAAGACAATTGCACCCCGAGCCGAGTACAGAACGCCCTCCAGAATCTGGACACAAACTGAGTCCCACGATCAGAGACCACGTCAGTGGGAATGCCATGAAGTTTCACAATGTTGTCAACAAACACTTGTGCAAGAGTCTTAGCATTGGGGAGACCGGGTAATGCAATAAAGTGTGCCATTTTACTAAAACGATCTACAACCACCAGAATAACTGTCTTACCAGACGACTCAGGCAGATCAGTAATGAAGTCCATGGATAGGTGGGTCCATGGTCTGGACGGGATGGGTAATGGAAGTAGGGGTCCAGAGGGACGGGTATGTGTCACCTTAGAGCGTGCGCAGACACAACAGGCTGACACATATTCCTCAACACACTTACGCAGACCAGGCCACCAGAATCTACGAGAGATGAGGTCGACAGTGGATTTACTCCCAGGGTGTCCCGCAAGCACCGAAGAATGATGCTCCTCAAACACCTTATGACGCAAATCCGAAGGAACAAACAACTTCCCGGGAGGGCAAGACTCTGGCGCATCTCCCTGGGCCTCAAACACTTTAGCCTCAAGATCAGGGTAAAGAGCGGATATCACCACTCCTTCAGACAATATAGGGCTCGGATCTTCAAAATCACCACCCCCGGGAAAACTACGTGACAAGGCATCTGCCTTCACATTCTTAACCCCAGGACGGTATGTGACAATGAAATTAAATCTGGTAAAGAACAAAGACCATCTGGCCTGCCTCGGATTAAGTCGTCTAGCAGACTCCAGGTAAGCCAGATTTTTGTGATCCGTGAATACCGTGATTGGATGAATCGCCCCTTCCAACCAATGACGCCATTCCTCAAAAGCCAACTTAATAGCCAGTAACTCTCTGTTACCCACATCATAATTTCTCTCCGCCGCAGAGAGTTTTTTCGAAAAAAAAGCACATGGGCGCCATTTACCAGGTGACGGGCCCTGTGATAACACAGCTCCTACCCCCACATCGGATGCGTCAACCTCCACAATGAAAGGTTGTGACACATCTGGCTGCACCAATATAGGGGCAGAAGAAAAGCACTCCTTTACAGCGGAGAAGGCTTGCAACGCTGCATCAGACCACACAGAGACATCCGTCCCTTTCTTAGTCATGTCAGTTAAGGGTTTAACTATAGTCGAATAGTTCTTAATAAATTTTCGGTAATAGTTGGTAAACCCCAAAAATCGCATAAGAGCCTTCAGATTTTCAGGTCGGTCCCAGTTCAGAACAGCTCCGACTTTCTCTGGATCCATACGAAAACCTGAAGATAAGAGCAGGTATCCTAAGAATTGCACCTCATGTACAGCAAAAGCACATTTCTCTAATTTTGCATACAACTTGTTATCTCTTAAGATTTGCAACACCTGCCTCACATGATCCTGATGTGTCCCAATATCTGGAGAATAGATTAGTATGTCGTCCAAATACACGACTACAAACCTCCCCACAAGATGATGAAAAATGTCATTAACAAAATGCTGGAAGACAGCAGGAGCATTGGTCAACCCAAAAGGCATGACCAGGTTCTCAAAGTGGCCCTCAGGAGTGTTAAAGGCCGTCTTCCATTCATCCCCTTCTTTGATCCTGACCAGATTATATGCCCCCCTTAAATCCAACTTGGAGAACACCTTGGCATCCACAATCTGGTTGAACAAGTCAGGAATCAAAGGAAGGGGATATGGATCACGGACAGTAATCCTATTGAGTTCACGGAAATCCAAACATGGCCTAAGGGTTCCGTCCTTTTTTTTAACAAAAAAGAACCCTGCTGCCACCGGAGATTTGGAAGGCCTAATATGTCCTTTGGCCAAACTCTCAGCAATATATTCCTTCATGGCCGTTCTCTCAGGTCCAGAAAGGTTATATAGTCTAGATTTGGGCAATTTTGCTCCAGGGATAAGATTGATAGGACAATCGTATTCCCGGTGAGGGGGTAAATCCTGACATCCACCTTCAGAAAATACATCAGAAAAATCCGATATAAAAGAAGGAAGAGTCCTAGTGGTTAAAGCAGAAAAAGATGTATTAAGGCAATTGTCAACACAATAATCGCCCCAATCCACAATTTGTCTAGTATGCCAGTCAATGGACGGATTATGTTTGCTTAACCACGGTAAACCCAACACCACAGGAGCAGGAAGACCTTCCAACACAAAACATGAAATAAGCTCCTGATGAAATTCACCCACTCTTAATTTGATATCATGCACCATCTGAGACAAACACTTCTGAGAGAGAGGTGCAGAATCAATGGCAAACACAGAAATCCTCTTATCCAAAGAACTTGGCGACAATCCATGCATACGGACAAACTGAGCATCAATCAAGTTCACCCCTGCCCCGCTGTCAATAAACACCTCAATTTTCACAACTTTTGACTCTAGCGCCACCTCGGCAGTCAGGAGAAAACGGGTACTACAGGACGAAGACAAATGCACATCCTCAGTCTCCCTACCCACCCCCCCAAGAGTGAGATGAGAATTCAACGCCCCCTTTTCCTTTCTCTCTTTTAGAGATAGGAAGCATGGACATACATTGATAAAATGTCCTTTCTGACCACAGAAGAAACACACTCCCTTTTTATTACCAAGATGTTTACGGGTGGATACAGGAGTGGCTCCCCCTAATTGCATAGGTTCATCCCCAGACATCAACCTAGGGGAATATTCACCCAAAGTGTCATAGGAAGCCGGTACACTATGAGATAGTACGTCCTTAGAGCGGGGGCCCCTAGATCGCTCTCTCAGGCGCCTATCCATGCGCACAGCAAGAGACATAGCGGCCTCCAAAGACACAGGAGTTTCCTGAAAGGCCAAAGGGTCCTTCAGCCTTTCAGACAAACCTTGACAGAATTGGCTACGTAAAGCCGGATCGTTCCATTCAGTATTGGTCGCCCACCTCCAAAACTCAGAGCAATAAGTCTCAACCGGCCGCTCACCCTGACAAAGGTTACGTATCTGGGTCTCAGCCAGGGAGATACGATCCGGGTCATCATAGATAATCCCTAGGGTCTTGAAAAATTCATCTACCGACCGGAGAGACAGCGATCCGGCCGGCAGAGAAAAGGCCCATGACTGCGCATCCCCTTTAAGCAGCGAGATGACCACACCAACCTTCTGTTCCTCATTACCAGAAGAATGTGGACGCAGTCTGAAATACAATTTGCACGCCTCCCTAAATAGAACAAAATTATCACATTCCCCAGAAAATCTATCCGGGAGGGGGACCTTAGGCTCCAAACAGGCCTGACACTCAGCACCCCCAGAACCACCAGCCTGTGGTCTCTGAATCTGGTTGCGGATGTCAGCCACCTCCAAGCTGAGTCCCTGCAGCCGTTCAGCCAGTGTAGCAATAGCATCCATGTCAGCACAAAAATGACATAAATTTTTGTTAGTGGCGGTTTATAATGTCACGCTCTGGTGTGGGGGGAAAAGCCACACCGAGCGTATGAGGGATGGGGACAGACAAAACCAGGGGACTGGTCACCTCCTGCAGAAGACCCTGAAACTAGGCCCTAGGCTGACTACCAGTATGAACAATCCTGGATGGTAGGAATGTTCATACACAGGAACCTAATCTAAATACACCCTAGGAACCCCTGCAGGCTAGTGACACCAGAGAGTACACCCGTTCCTCCAAGCGTAAGGAGGAACAGAAGACTCCAACAGGAAAACAACAAATGAAGCAAGAAAACTTAACTTAGGCCGAACTCAGCAACAGGATCTCAGCCGAGATCCACTCCACTCTCAACCCAGTAGGTAGAAGCTATAAACCGCAAGGGATACTGGGAGAGGAAGGGGTAAATAGGGGAAAGCTGATTGCCAAGCGGCAACAGCTGAGGGGAAGAGGTGTGGTGAAGAGCACACAAACAAAGGGAAAGCCTGTCCAATATGTCACTTCGAAAGCCGTGCAGAACGTCTGATTCCAGATGCAGGCCTACTCGTGACACGTACCCCTAGAGTAGAAACCCTCAAAAAGTGACCCCATTTTGGAAACTACACCCCTTAAAGAATATATTAAGGGGGGTACTGACCACTTTGACCCACTAAGCGTTTTACAGAATTTGGAAACACTTGGCTATGAAAATGAAAAGTTTCATTTCTTCCAATAAAATGTTGCTTTAGCCCCAAATTTTTCATTTTCACAAGGGGTAACAGGAGAAAAAGCACCACATAATTTGTTACCCATTTTCTCTTGAATACGGCAACTCCCCATATGTGGTGGTAAACTGCTGTGGGGGAACATGGCAAGACTCAGAACAAAAGGAGCGCCATATGGATTTTGCAGCACAGATGGACTGGTTTGCGGATGCCATTGATTTTTATTTTTTTGAGTTATTGTCTTATGTGGGATTTTATTTTTTGCGGGATGAGGTGACGTTTTCATTGGTACCATTTTAGGTACATAAGACTTTTTAATCACTTGGTATTACACTTTTTTGTTAGTCAAGGTGAAAAAATAGCTGTTTTGACAGTTTTTTTTTTAGTTTTTTTTTACAGCATTCACCCGAAGGGGCAAATCATTTAATATTTTTATAGATCAGGTTGTTACGGGCGTGGCAATACCCAACATGTCTATTATTTTTATTTTTGTTAAGTTTTACACAGTAAATTAATTTTTGAACAGAATTAAATCTTGTTTTTGTGTTTCCATTTTCTAACTGTCCTATTTTTTTTATTTTTTGGGCGATTGTCTTAGGCAGGGTCTCATTCTTTGCGGGAAGAGATGACGGATTAATACGTCTTTTTGATCACTTGGTATTACACTTTTTGTGAGGCAAGGTGACCAGAAAATGGCTTTTTTTACACTGTTTTTATTTTTTACGGCATTCACCTAGCGGGGTGGGTCATGTGATATTTTTATAGAGCCGTTTGATACAGACACAGTGATACCTAATATGCCTACTTTCCTTTTTTTCCCCTATTTTTTACAATTTTTTAAAACTTTTTTAACAGGGGGCATGATCTCACAGGCTTCCGTAGAAGGCAGCCTGATGCCTTGATTAGTCCCGGTCACAGCAGCGCGGGGACCCGATGGGGATTGCAACCCCTTAGGATAACCAAACGGTTAGCAGTGACCGCGGCAGTGCAAGGGTTAATGCACCAGCATCTGTGTTTTCACCGACGCCGGTGCATACAGCAGGGGTCCGGCTATCGGCCACTGCCGGAGCCCTGTAGCTGATCGGGCGAGTAGATGTTATGTAGAGACCTCTGACAAATCAGCTTTCTAACCTCATGTACTGCAACTAAGAAGACAAGGGTCAACTTTTTAATGCGACATTTGTTAGTTTCCTATGGAGTTGGGTGGTGCACACAAAAATTTCAGGAACTCCATACTTTGCAACCAAGTTACTAATACATAGAGAAAACCAACTTGCAGAATCATGTGCGTGTGTGAGAGAGAGGGAGAATGTCTCTTTCAACCAGAGTTCCCAAAAGCAAGACCCTCAGAGGGGGAGAGGAGAAACTGGGAAGAAATTAGTGTGTCCTAAGGACGCTACGGTTAGCTTGCATAGGAACTTGTGGTTTCTGCACATGACCACATTCTCCACCATCATGATAAGAAATTATTCAAACAAACTCTCTTGTCTTATGGTAAAAGCATTTTGAAAGTTTATTTAGAACTGAGGTTACAATGAAAAGAGTTTAAGACAAAAATAAAGGAAGACACGGCCATGGAGATCCTTGTAGACAATATGGCATTTCTCACATACAAACATAAATCTACAGAATTAAACTTAAATTTTATTAAGATATTGTGCATTTTAATTTATATTTGTGTAAATTAATCTTTTTCTTGTGGACATATTTTCAGGGCATAGAATAATGAAATAAACAACTTCTGTAGGTCACTGCTGGAATAAATTATATAAAGTGAATGGACGAAGGGGGGTACACAATTTACTGCAGTATTGAGCAATGACCAAATGTGGTAATCGTCCAGACTCCCAGACATCGAGATGGTCGTACATATAAAATACACTAACTGCAACAACAGAAACAAGCTCATACTTTTCACAGCACGGAGGTGGGATACTAGGTTTGGACTTGCCTCACTGCTCTTCATCCTTTTGGTGTGTATCCTAAGGGACTGAATTAATAGGAAGATTGCAACACAAAAAATCATGAATGGTGGACATGACCCCAATAGTACCATCAGAAACTGGTTATGAATATTTGGAACAAAAACATGAGAGAAGGAAGTCAAATTGTCCACTGAAGAATCGGTAAAATTCTTTGCAATGAAAGAGTACCAACCAAATGGAAGACTTGAGGATACAGAAAACAGAAGAGAAGCCAAAAGGAACCATGGAACCAAGGTGGAGATCTTGGTCTTCAGGAAGATGAACAGCTTCCATTGGTAGCTCGTAATCTTCACACAGTACAAGACACAAAGGATGGTAGCAAACCAGAGGTTGGTAGCGTTCATCAACATCATATCTACCTTTATAATTGTTAGAAAAACAAAATTTAATATTACCCTAGGACAAATGATAAAAAAATTAAAACTATGAAGATGCTGAGAAGATACAAGATCCTGGAAATGGCCAAGAAGCTCAGGATTGTATCACAGGTGTTCAGAGACTTTAGAGTCTTCCATTTCTTGAGGTTAGCAGCCACAATAATCACATTTACTGTGATTCCGCCAATGCATTCAGTAAACAGCAATGCTAAAAAAATAGATTTAATAGAGAGTTCCATGTTATTCACGGTGAATATTCTTCGAAGTAAGTATTCTAACACACTCCTGTCTCCGGGGTCTTGTTTTCAGCTTTGTGAAAGGATAAGGTATTTCTGTCTTCTTTATAGTTTTGCTAAGGCTGTCACTCATGCAAAGGATGGAAACATATTTGATTTCCTTGCAAATGTTCAGGACTGGGAGTCGAGTGTTAGAAATATTTGCATACCAAAGAGTAAATAACCACTATATGTGTTATGTTTAAACATACAAAAATATTTTCCTGGGGCTTGTGTTTTTTAAGTATTATGATACTTTGATACTTAAATAGTTAAGTTACAGCTATATTCTTCAATATATAATATTCATTTCTTTCTCTGCAATCTAACTCATAATGAAAAAAATGGGTTTAAAGAAATATGAGCATTTTTGAATTTTTTAAACTATTGAACTATAATTGTGTAAGTATTCAGAAGTTTTATTGGTGCAGAATGTTGAGCTTGGATGCTTCATTGGCCCCCAGCTGCCATTGCAATGTGTCGGCAACCAGCAATTACATTTGTGAGGGGGATCAATGGGGGCACGCAACCATGATGTAACTGCATGTCATGGAGGTTTAATATTATCCTATCCATGACATACAGTTATCACACTGTGGTTTTAAGAGTTAAAGGGGCTATCCCATTCCAAAAAGTTATCCCCCATCCATTGAATAGAGGATGATTTTCGAATTGGTGGGGTTCTGACTGCTGGGCCTCCAGGTGATTACACCCATATGTGTCTACTGATCTATTCAACTTAACTATCTCTGTCAGTCCCATAGAGTTGAATGGAGCAGCAAACACACATTCATATCTGCTATGCCATCCAAACGTGGGAACATGGGTCTCATTTCAGTGATTAGCCAGGACCCCAGTGGCCAGACCCCAGCCAATCAGACTCTTATCCCCTATATTTTAATAAAGGGATTGGTTCTTCTGATGAGACAATTCGTTAACCCCTAAAGTCACTTTTCGTGACTGTATTGACTGTATGCCCATTAGGCCATACTTCAGGCATCTTAGGTCTCATGCACATAATTATATTTTTCATCCGTGTGTTATTCAGGTATTTTTTGTAAAGTGCACTGACCCATTTATGAAGCCACAAACATTTGTTTTCTCTTTTCTTATTGAAGGCATAGTTCAAAGACATTTTACTGCAAACATTGCATTGTTATACAGTACTTGTTTTTTTTTAAAACATTACTGCAGAAGATTGTGTAGTTCAAAGACAGTTTACTAAAATAAATGGCATTGTTATATTGTACTGTTGAATGCTTAGTCTAGAGATATTTTACTGCAAACATTACATTGTTATACCTGTGTTATTGAATGCATATTTCAAAGACATTATACCTGAAACATTTTAAACAAATTACTCAATTATCAAACCCTGTACACATTAATTTATTACTGTTGGTCATAGACCATTAGGCGCCTTCTTTCTGTTCACCTTTTACTCATTTAAAAATTTACTTTTAGTTTTTTTCATTAAAAGTATTATAGATAGGGGGAAATGGGATTAAAACTTGCAGTTGAGAACTGTTATATTTTGTCATAGTTTCTAATTGTGTTGCTACTACACTTACAACAGTGTTGACATTGATAAATACATCTCTTATATCTGGAGACCACAACTGCAACAAGTGCTGCTGACAGCCTCCTCAATTCACATTTCATTGCTGTGTCTCCTATTACAAAAAGCACAGCATTCTACAACTGTCCCTAAGACAACATGATGCCCCCGACATGTTTCACCATTATATGGCATCCTCAGGGGATATGGCACATCCATCTATTACATACTGCAGGTTGAAGAACTTGTGTGAGTATCTTGTAAAGAGTCACTATGGAGGCCCTATGATTGGAAAAATATATGTGGGAATGACATCTCCTTAATTTCGACTTAGAGAACTGGAGCATGTTTTGACTGTTGAAGCACAGGAATTAAATCTACTTCAGAGATGCATGGGTCGGACAGCACACTCCTCAGATTTAGAGGAATTTACTGAATTATTATATCACCTAGAGGCAGTGTCCGACTGGGGGGCCTAGGGCCCACCAGTAAAATTTATTTTGGGGGCCCATGGTACAGATACATTGAAATATTACCTGCTCACACAGCAGCAAGATGATCTCAGATGATTGAATATGGGGGCCCTGCAGCAACTTTGAGGAGGTAGGTCCTGGGGAAAAAAGGACACTGGCTAGTTTTCCTCTATACTCATCTCAGCTCTGATCATGTCTACAATAATACACTGGGGAGTTTCTTTAATAATCTGGCAAGTTTTTATATGAACATATAAATGTGATGGAGTGGAATGACATTGTTCATCCCACCGTCCTGGAGACTGACAAATAAAGTGGCTTCCACAAAGGGCCTGAGCAAATGGCAGATTTCACACATGGGCTGCCACTGGTTAACATTGAAGTTACACAGGGGAGTACTTCTGTCCGCCTGCATCATCAAGAAATCAATCACGGCCTTCCTCTGCCCATGTAGTCGATCGAACATGTGGATGGTGGAGTTCCAACAGGTGGAAACATCGCATATCAGCCAATGTTGGGGAACGTTATTCTGCCTTTGCAGCTCAGGAAGGGCATGTTTTGCAGGCGGGTTCGCACTTGCGTTAGGACATTCCATTATAGGCTCCGCTAATAACGGAATATAATAGAATTCATAGGTGGAATGAAAAACAGAAGTCTTTAAAGGGGTTCTCCAAGTTAAATTTATTTATGACCTATCCTTGCGCCATACCAGCGCTGCCTCCTCTTCACTGTTTACATGCTGTCCGTAATTACACCTAACCGCCCATTCATTTCAATAGGAAGAATCGCTCCCATACAAGGTGCCTCCTCTTCAAACAGCTGATCGTGAGGGTGCCGGGTGTGGGACCCCCACCGATCTGATATTGATGACCTATCCTGAGGATAGGTCATCAATTAATTTAACTTGGAGAACCCCTTTAAGAGGCATTCCATTTTGATCCATCATTATAGAAGTCATGGGGCAAGAATAACCAATCCGCCTGGTTTCCATTATGCAGGACCGAAAACAAAGTTTGGATTCATGACGAATCAAATCTTTCCTGAAATTCGGATGGAATTCTACTTTGTCAACTTCCATTCAATCAAGGAATCACTCCACTCCTATATACAAGAGAACAGTGGTGGTGGGTCTAAACTACTAGATGTCTGTGTCCACTGGCACTATCCCTATTGCTTGGATGTTCTGGGAAGTGTATGATTTAGCTGCAAAATCTGCACTAATTAATTTTCTACTGTATATGTAACAGTAGGCTTTCCCTAGCCTCCATAACATTACATCTATATATTTGCAAAAAGCTGGTAAAAATCTTGGATTTACTTGGGGAAATGTTTCCATATTCCAGAATTAAGAACTGAGAAGGGGATGTCAACTTTTTTTTCTGGAGGCTGAAGAAGTGTTTGAACATTTATAGAACAAGATTGGGATATACAGTCTACTGGAAGGTGAGGAATAGAGAAGAGCAAATTGAAGTTGACAAAGTGGAATTTGATCCGAATTTCAGGAAAAATTTGATTTGCCCCAAAGTCAAATTTTCTCGCACTTTATGGTAGCAAATCAGATTTTTTCCAAAATGACTGCTGCACATGTTAGAACGAGGAACTAAGAAGTCTGGAAATGAGGGATCACCCACAATGCCATGCAGATAGCCAATCAGCAGCCAGCCCCTGTGATATCAGTGAACTTAGTGCAGAGAGAGATGTTACAGGCACTAGGGACAGTGTTTAGGAAAGACTTTATTCACCAAAATTAATTATTGAGCAGTTCAGGGAAAGGTTATTCATACTGTAGGGATATAATAGGGAGACGTTATCCACACTATAGGCAGAGAGCAGGGGCCAATAGGAGAGTGTAAAGCCTGGGTAACAGGAGCGATTCTATTACACCTTGCTGCACTAATTGGTGACTCCAAAGTGCTCTAATACTACTGATTTTAGGTTGTTTGCATTGTATGATACATCAGTAAATCCAGTAATCCTTGTTTGTTATTGGGGTGAAAGTTCTGTGTGATACAACCAGTTTTGGGGTGTATTTAGTTGAAACATAACTACTTCCATTCACCCTTGCTTCTGTACTAAAAGTGCTGTCGGATACAAACTTTTTTGGGGTGTAATTATTTGACATATAACTACTTCCATTCACCCTTGCTTCTTTGGTGAAATTGAAGTCTGATTTTGAGTATTGCTTTTTTTACCCTTGCAGTTTCTTTTAATTTACAGTTCCTCTGACATGATGATTAATTGGCATGGCCCGGGAACAAGCTCTGTGCCCCCACATGTCCTCAACCTAAAGTATTATATGCCATCGGCTCGGCTCGTCTTTTCAGAGAGGACGAGCTTCTAGAGGACAGTCAGCAGCTACTGCCCAGCCAAGATCTGGAGTAGAGATCCTCTGCTTCCTCCAGTAGGCGAGCAAGTAATGATGATGAGAGTTGCGTGGGAGATGGTGCTGCGAGTGCTCAGACACCTGGCCCTGAGACTGGTGATAGTGACATCAATGACATGCAGACAGTGGTGGACGATGATGTAGCCAATCACACGTGAAGAGGGGGCTTCATCATCGTTAGGAGAAGAGGGTGGCAGCTTGCGCATGAGGCAGTGGCTAAGCCAGAAAGGTGGTAGTGTGACCTGTGAATCAGCAAGGTGGCAGCAGTGGGAGGTCAGGAGCCAAACGTGCCTGGGGTAGACCACTCACTTCACAGGAGACTACCTTTCTGGAAAGTACTGGTGCAGGGGTTCATGGAGGCAGCGATACCAGGCAGTCAGCATGGAGTGGTGGGGGGAAAACACTCAGCGGTGTGACAATTTTTCATCAAGCTGCCAGAGGACGTCAGTATGGTCATTTGCAGAATCTGTGGGCAGAAGGTGAAGGTTGGCACCACAGCCTTTGTCAACACATGCAGCGTCACCATTAAGTGGCCTGAAAAAAACATGGCGCTAATGTAGTGGTACAGTCTGACACAGCAACCGCTGCATCACCCAGTGACCTACACCTCTTTTCTTGCAGTCAAGGCTCCACCACCTCAGCAGAAGGGAGCTATGTTTCCTTCCCATCATCTACTGGTCCTGATGCTCCTGCTCCTCCTACTCCTCATGTCCACTTATCAGGTGTGGATCAGCAGGATTTCCACACACCAGTGCTTGATGCATCAGACTAGATCAGTCTGGCTGCCACACCTAAACTTTGTCAAAAGAGACCCATTTCTTCTGGCCACCTGCTCAAGCCACTATTCGGAATGCTGCAACCAACATAATACACACATGCTGCCATGTACTCCTACTGCCACCCACCGTCTTGTGCTGTTACTGCCACTGCTTTTGCCCCCACATCACCACTCTGTGACTGGGCCAATGTGTTGACGCTTCATGCTGATGCCACCTCACCACTCTGTCACTGGGACACAATGTTGACTCCTCATGCTGTGTCCACCTCATCACTCTGTGACTGGGCCACTCTGTTGACTCCTCATGCTGTTGCCACCTCACTACTCTGTCACTGGACCACTCTGTTGACTCCTCATGCTGTTGCCACCTTAGCACTCTGTCACTGGGGCACTTTATTTTTTCCTCATGCTGTTGCCACCTCACCACTGTTACTGAGCCACTGTGTTGACGCCTCATGCTATTGCCACTCTCACCACTCTGTGACCAGCAGCTATTGTCCCTGTTTGGCCTTGTTGACATCAGTATTTATTTTACCCTTCTTCTGATCTGTCAGAAGGACGGAAATATGAGAAACACAACGGATCTTGTCATTGGAGCAGCTGTAAGGCTTGTATCACATGTTCCCTATTTTGCATCAGGATTGGATCATGATTTGGAAGCCAAAAGCAGGAGTGAGTACAAAACACAGAAGACAGGCAATTATTCCATTCACATATCATTTCTGTTTTGCATCCACTTTTGTTTTTGTTTTTTTGGCCTTAGCAATATTGATGGGTTACTGACCAAATGCTGACCATGTGAAGGAGGATGCTCAAAAGACAGGATCCATTTTTTGGAGGTTATTGTTCTTTTGACAGATCAGAAGAAGGGCAAAATAAACAGTGACGTCAACACAAACTTACTGCTGACACCCACTCCACACTGTCAGGGGGGCTATACGGTGTAAAAGGAGTGCGCTCTTTCAGGTTATAGTAGAAACTTGAGCCACTACATGGTTCTTCATACCTGGTGCTAACACTGACCTGTAAGGCTGAGTTCACACTTGAGTTATTTGGTCAGTTTTGGCCCCCTAACTGACTAAGTAAGTGAAGTGTGAAGTGATTCTAAGAGTAGAGGAGATATTGGTCGGCACTCCTTGTAGATGTTTTGGTGCTCAGTGGTAATAGGTATACACAACTAAGTCTTGGGTACCACGGCACTCAATAAGATAATGGAGCAATATTTATATCAAGTTATCTTTATTGTATCCATCCAGTTATATCAAAGGAATAACAAGGGCCAACGTTTCGGTCGTTAACGACCTTGTTCACGGCCTTATTTCCTATCGTGATGAGTTTGTATGGAGGATCGCGTCCTCCATACAAACTCATCACGATAGGAAATAAGGCCGTGAACAAGGTCTTTAACGACCGAAACGTTGGCCCTTGTTATTCCTTTGATATAACTGGATGGATACAATAAAGATAACTTGATATAAATATTGCTCCATTATCTTATTGAGTGCCGTGGTACCCAAGACTTAGTTGTGATTCTAAGAGTGACGCCTGTCATGTTCGTGTCATACTGACTCACAGAATTGGTTCACTACCACAGCGGACTCCTCATGGATGTTTCTGCAATGCAGAGTGTTCTACACCACTATACAGGCTCTATGCAGCCAGGAAATATCTATTTTTTAACGCAATATGTCATGAATAAATTTGGATCGAATCAAATCTTTTTGGCAAATTCGTTGAACCGCCAAAATCGAATTTTTAAAAAATTCGCTCATCTCTAGTGAGGAAGAGGACACTTTCATCCGAAAACATGGAATTGACAATAGTTTTATAAATTCATATATGTATTACTAATTTTCTAATAAGAACAAAAGAACAATAGGTACACATTTTTGGTTAATTACACAGCTAAAAGGTGAAACAGGAAAATAGCTGAGTTTTCAATTCAAACAATAGCACAGGACTTCCATAAGAGTTTTTTCAAGAAATATTTTTAGCTGAAAATTTACTACATAAATACATGAACAAAAATTAAATATGCCTGCAATGGCCAGGTTTGGGGTGGCCACAACACTCCCCTGGGTCCCCGGACACCATTGAAGTGTCACCATGTGTTGCTCCTCTCCAGAAGGGATGGTAAGGCGAGGTGCAACCTAATGGGAAACAAGTCCAGAGAGTCAGGGTCTGCAATAACCAGTGTGATTCTTTACTGGAGGAATTCAGGTGCAAAACAATACAGGCGAGGCGTAGGGCTGGCTTCTCCAGTCTCCTCCCTGGCAGAGGAAGGGTTTAATGCTGAGGAAAGGGCTGAGCTAGCTCTCTCTCAGAATGCTGGTCAAAGGCTGGAGGTCCATGGTCTGTCGCTCAGTAGTCCGGGTGAAATAAAGTAAGAAGTTTATAACTTTGCATAGGGCAAATGTCCATACTTCATAGTACTCCTGCTCCAGGGCACTACATGCCGTAGTGAAGTCTTAAGATCACATAGTACATTGGAAGGAAATGTCATCTTCTGTTCATTTTAATGACAGCAAAGCCATCTTCGAAATGTCTCCTTAAATTTTTTGGTGCTGAAGATGATGTACAATGAATGGAGAAATAGAGGACTACATATTAGTACAGCAAGGATTGCCTTCCAAGTGTTGATAATGTTGCGTTTGGGAAATAATGGAAGATTCATACATGCAACATATATGACCTGCAACACCAAGAATAAGCTGATGCTTTTTAAAGCACGAAAGTGAACCTCTACATTTCGGCTTCTAAAACTTGTCCCATTGTGTCTCATATTTTCGATGTGCATCCACAGAGACTGAACGAACAAAACAATCGCTACACAAAAAAATTAGGAAAGGAGGAAGTGAACCCACAAGGAACACCAGGAACAGTGATTGTTCATTTGGACCATAACTTTGATTAAGGTTATATTTTCCCCTGAACCATGAGTAAAGTCTCGTTTGTCGAGATCAACAACATACCAACCACATGGAAGACCGCAAGCGATAGAAATTGTCAGAGATGCAATAATGAACCAATGGAGTACAGAGGAGGTCCTGGTCTTCAGGAAGATGAAACATTTCCGGTTGTAGTTGGTGATCTTCACACAATTAAAAAACACACAAGATGGCAGCAAACCAAAGGCCGGTGTGGTTCAGTGCCATTATACCCACCAGCATTGACAAAATAAAAGCTCCAAATAGGTGTAACCAAGAGAGTATAACTTTATAAGGAAAAGAAGCAAACATCTGGAAGTTGCCAGGTACGCCAGGATCTTATCACAGGTTTGCCGACTTCTAACTGTTCTCCAGTTCTGGAAGTTAATAGCCACAATATATACATTTAATATGATGCCCACAATACACAGGGCAAAAAACAGAGCCTCGAAAATAAACAGGAGGTAATATTTTCCCATCACTTTTGGGGTAAAAACTGCATCTTATAGTCTGAAAAATACAGTTTAGATACAATTTTGTTTGCAATTTTCTGCATTGATATTTTAATGACTTATTTTTCAGCATATTACCATCGTATGGAAATCCAATAAGTAGAGGTTTTTTATTTTTATGTAATGTGTGCAAAAATATACTTTATACTAAATAATCAAGCTTCTTGTGATATTTTGCTGATTTTGTTTCTTTTTTTGTGTTCTATTTTTAATCTTAGGAAGGGATTCCGGTTTTATGTATTTATTTGTATTAGCATTCTGCATTGTTGTGTACATTATGATCTGTGCCCCTATTACTCATGCTGTTGTTAGTGCAGGCTCAGTGACCTGGGATCCTTTCCAGAGCTGACTACACAAGAGTGATTTTATCACTGGGAGACTAGGTGACCATATCTAATTCGGGTGCCACGGTGCTAAAAAGATGGAATGGCTGGTATTATGAGTTTCTTCCAATTCTGGCCATTAGAGCAGGAGCTTGGTTGCAAAGCTCCTGCTCTAGCATGGCACAAGACACCCATGCACAGCTTATACTATAATGTTTTAAAAACACTCATAATGGAGGTTAAATAGTTTGCAAGATGAGGCTTCCAAAGGAAAGGAATTAGTGGGACTCTTTAGGGGAAAACAGAAAGGGCTATGGCTGCATGTTCCAATTTAACCTTGCTATTGTCCATAATCCCTATATTAAGAGCTTTGTGGGAGATTGGTAGTTGTCACATGGTTATGGCAAGAGTTTTCAGAATAAACAATTTAGTTAGTATGGAAGATGATGACTGTGCACATTTAGGGGGTCATTTACTAATCTAAAATACTATATTAGGATTATTTGAGTGCACATTGCGGCGCAACTAACGGCAACTTCTCCCCACTCACGCCAGGTCTAAAAAAGTGGGCGTAGTGTGGGCAGAGAAGAGGAAGAGCCGGCAGGTCCGTCTCATTCATCATTTTCTACTCCTGTTTTAGGTGTAGAAAATGCTCTAAATGTAAGCCAGCTAGAAGGAAATGACTGGATTGTTACCTGAGATCCTCAGCTGGCTGCTAATTACCTGGCTGTGTTGTTATGGAAACCTGCCCTCCCTGTGTGTATCTGAGCAGAGAATGTCAGTTGGGGTTTAAAACCAATGCTGTCAGGCTAATATTGGCTAATGCAGGTCATATTTTGGGAATATCTCGGGAACGTTATGTCCTAGAGAGATGAGACCTGGTCTAAAACCTCCCTGGGCACCTGATGTACCTGTGTGCCGAATTTGGTGAAAATCAGTCCAGTAGTTTAGCCGCGCATAGAGAACAGACAGACAGACAGAAACTCATTTTTATAATATTAAGAGATATATTCCCAAATACCTTTCATTAGTTATACTGGCTCGTTTTGTCTAGGTAGCAATCATTAGGAGAAACAAAATGGCCGCTGTCCTATTAGTAAACAGAAAACCTGTCCTAATCACACAGAAGGATATGCTACTTCTGAACAGTGAGCCAAAGAGCTGCCTCATCTTCTATGATCGTCAGCATTTCTGTAGGAATGGAGTTCATGAGGAGGCATGACATACAGAGAGGAGGTGGGCATGTGGGTAATGAGCAGCAGCACTCGTATGCAGTCTCCATTACCACAGTCTGTCTTGTCAGTCTTCTCTGTACTTCATGTCTCCTCATAAACTCCATTCCCACAGAGATTCAGTTAAAGTTCTTATCATCTGTATTCAGGATCATAATCCCTGACAAGTAGGAGAGGAGGATAAGGCAGCTTTTTATCTCAGTATTGTGAAGTAACTTGTCCTCCTGTGTGATTAGGACAGGTTTTCTGTGTATTAAAAGGACGGCGGCCATTTTGTTTCTCGTGATGATTGCTCCCTAAACAAAATGAGCCATTATAAATAATGAAAGCTATTTGGGAATATATTTACAATAAAGTAATATTTAAGTATTGTCATTTTCTAAGTTCCCAGAGAACCCCTTTAATGCGTATGAGGGCACTCCACCTTTACCAAAATGGCGATTGGGAGAAAAGAATTGTTGAGCATGTTTTAACCATGCCAAATCCTTTGATTCTCAAGGCAGGTAAACTGAGGTGATAGGGGTCTGGAAGAAGCTTGCTCCCTTCTTCCTATGTTGAAAACTTATGTATGCTTCACAGAGCATGCATGTTTATGGGTAAGTTGGGAGGAACAGTTGTTTACAGAATGAGTCAACCATTCATTCCCCAAATGGACCATCTTAATTCTCATGAGAAGGCTGTACATTGGTGAAGTACAGTTTTTATTTTAACCTATGGGAGGCATAGGCTGAGTTGCAGACTGACACAGTAAAATATGGTGTCAGCATTGACAATGAGAATCAACTGTGGTGCCCAGTGTGTACAAGTAAAAATCACCAGGAAATTTGTTTCACAGTGTGTACAAGTCAGAGTCTCCCAGGCACGTTGGCATTGTTTCTTCTCTGAAGTTACTTTGTGGCTTCTGTAACTCGTTCTATAACTACTGCCATGTCTTTGGTTCCTTATGGTTTTACTGTACTTTACCCTGAAACTGAAGATATCGATGAAGGATGCAATGTTTTTAGAATAGAGCAATGTCTTATGAGAATATTTATACTATCTGAACTTCTCGACTAAGGCTTACTAAAAGAAGGAGTTCTTTTGACCAAAATTTGGAGGGGCCAAGTTTTCAACCATACTTTGGATCCAAGAAAATGTCCAAGCAAGTAAATCCTGTAAATTATTCACAAAAAGAATGCTAAATTATGAATGATCTGTCTCATGAGATGGTCAAGAAAATGTGAGAATTAATACATTTTAGGACTGTGAAAATATTGTTATGACATTCTTGTAATAACTTGTTGTTGTTGTGTTGTGTTCCTTTGATTCCCACTCAGAAGTCTACCTAATGTGTTCAGTGCCGGTAAGAATAAGCCACCTCTGTTGTGATGATTTTTATTGGCTGACCTAAATCATGACAGAAATCACTCTACACCTGTGTACAAGAGGACTCTGGCATCGGTGGGCCTAAACTACTCGATGTGTGTGTGTCCATTGGCCTGATCCCCCACTGGTTGGATGTTCTGAGAAGTGGGTCAACAGAATACAGGGGCACCATACAATTTGTTTAAATGTAAATATGTAGATGGTTCTACTTTCTCTTAAAGGGAATCTCATCTTTCATCATCATGTAATTATTAGATGCAAAATCTGGGCTATATGTAATAGCAATTTTATTTTGGTGGCCCAGAGCTCCATATTTCCTTTGAAGACATAGTTAAAAGATAACAAGTTGACTGCAGCTGCCACTAGTGTGCATACTATAATTGAGTTCAGTGTATAAACAGTATTCAGCAAGCTCCCCCTAGTGGTGGCGGCAGGCACCAAGAATTTTAAAATCAAACTTGCAAAAGATATGAAGCTCAGTAGAAGAAGATGAAGCTTTGACTTCTATTGGAAGATCTATGATGAAATGAGTTTGACTTTAGAACCTATATGATAGCTATACTGCCAGCCCCTTCAACTTTTTATTTCAGGAGAGATGGTAGGATCAGGTAGGTTAAAATCTAATTCACCCTAAAATATCTGTCTCCCGATGAAGGTCCCATAGAAATCAGCTGCTAAGAACCTGCTCTACACTTGGGCATTAAAGCCAACCATCCTTAGCAGTCCCTAACATTACTCAAATGTATTTAAAAATACTAACAGTCATTACGTTTTTTAAAGTAAACTTAAACTTTTCTTAAACTTAAGCTTTTCCATTATTAAGAACCAAGAAAACGATGTCCACACCTTTTCTGGTGACTAAAAAGGTTTTGAACAGTTACAGAAAGATGTTAAGATCTACAAGCTACTGGAAGTTGAGGAAGAGGCCACTTTCACTTGATAACATGTAATGCAAAATGTTCTAATTGAAACAATAGGTACACACTTTAATTCATTCCCAGGCAAAGTTTTTGGAATATTGTAAAAGGTGAAAAAGAGAAAAGTTGAGTTTGCAAACAATAGTGCAGAGATTCCATGTCTTTATCATGAAATTGTCTTTTTAAGAGAGGACTTAAATATGCCATAGTGAAAAAAATCAAAGACTTAAGATCACGTACTACTTTGGAATTAAATGTCTTCTTCCTTCCATCTTAATGATGACAAAACCATTTTAGAAATGTCTCCCTAAGTTTTTTGGTGCTGAAGATGATGTAGAGTGAATGGACAAATAGTGGACTACATGTTAGTATAGAAATGATTGTCTTCCAGCTGTCGCTAACATTACGTGCAGGAGATAATCTTAGATTCATACATGCAAAATATATGACCTGTAACACAAAAAATAAGCTCATGCTTTTTACAGCACAAAAGTGAACCTCCACATTTGGGCTCCTACCACCTGTGCCATTGTGTTTCATGTTTGTGATGTGCATCCACAAAGAATTTATGAGCAAGATGATTGCTACACAAAAAATTAGGAAAGGAGGAAGTGAACCCACGAAGAACACCAGGAAGCGCATTTGTCTGTTCAGTTGGACCATAACTTTAGTAAAGTTTGTGTTTTCCCCTAAACCATAAGTAAATTCTTGGTGGTAGAGATCAACAACATACCAACTACATGGAAGACTGCAAGTGACAGAAATTGTCAGAGATGTAAGAATGAACCAGTGGATTAGGGAGGAGATCCTGGTCTTCAGAAAGATGAAAAATTTCTGGTTGTAATTAGTAATCTTCACACAATAAAAAACACACAAGATGGTAGCAAACCAAAGGCTACTGTAGTTAAGTACCATTGTGCCCACCAATGTTGATAAATTGAAAACTTGTTTTATCTTTAACCAAGGAAAAAACAGCAACAGAACATTGCATAACATTACAAGAAAAAGAAGCAAACATCTAGAAGTTGCAAGGTAAGTCAGGATCTTATCGCAGGTTTGCAGCATTCTCGAAGTTCTCCAGTTCTGGAAATTAGTAACCACGATAAATACATTTACTATGATGCCCACAGCACACTGACCATAAAGCAGAGCTGTTAAAATGCACTGGATGTAAAATCCCATCACTTCAATGCAGTGTCTTCTTAGATGAGTGGTATACAGAGAGATATGACTGTGTGGTTCAGGATCCAAGCTTTGTGCTCTTCTTACGTCATCCAGGCTGTTTTATAGTGTTCTTATTCCTATTACATATGAAAATCCAACCAACATGTTTCATTTCATGCAAATTCCACTTGCCTTCCGTTCATCACCTATTCTATCTTTATCTCTTTAAATATGTTATAATATAGTTTAAAGGAAGCAACAATTAAGATTGAAGCAAAGAGGAGGTCAATTATTTAGCTTTCAATTTCCTGAATTCTTATTTTTGTGGTAAATTTTTATTCATCGGCATATTATAATTGTATGGATATCTAATAAGCAGTGTTTTTTGTGTAATGTGTACAAAAAATACTCTATGCTGAATAATAAAGCTTCTTGTAATTTTTTTTTCTGTAGACTTTGTTTCTTTTATATTACACTAGCAGAAGGACCTGGCTTCGCACGGATAAATTTCATTTAATGTTTGTGTGTGAGGTTAAAGGATATTCACAGTGTTCTCCATCACAGTGACCTCTACAGCTTCCTGCCCCTTTTATAGTAGCTTCCACAGTCCCCTACCCCCCTGCACAGTGCCTGCTCCTTTAATAGTGACATCCACAATGACCTGCCCCCTTAACAGTGACCTCCACAGTGCCATCCCTTTAACAGTGACCTCCACAGTGGACTGCCTCCTTTACAGTAACATCCACAGCACCTGCCCTTTTAACAGTGACCTCCAAAGCAGCTGCCACTTTAATAGTGAACTCCACAGTCCCCCACCCCTTTAAAAGTGATCTCTACAGGACCCTGTAGACATCTTATGTGTATGACGGTCTTCCAAAATGGGAGAGGTTAAGGGAAAAGATTAGTTGAGTGTATGGGATTTTTTTGATTTTACAATGCCAGATACATTTGTGCTCAGGAGGAGTAAACTGAGGTCAATGGGGTCTGGAGGAGGCTTGTTTCCCTTTTCCTAGGTTGAAAATTTATGTATGCTTGCCTCAGTTGAGCATGCAAGGAATATACAGTACAGACCAAAAGTTTGGACACACCTTCTCATTCAAAGAGTTTTCTGTATTTTCATGACTATGAAAATTGTAGATTCACACTGAAGAAATCAAAACTATGAATTAACACATGTGGAATTATATACTTAACAAAAAAGTGTGAAACAACTGTAAATATGTCTTATATTCTAGGTTCTTCAAAGTAGCCACCTTTTGCTTTCATTACTGCTTTGCACACTCTTGGCATTCTCTTGATGAGCTTCAAGAGGTAGTCACCTAAAATGTTATTCCAACAGTCTTGAAGGAGTTCCCAGAGATGCTTAGCACTTGTTGGCCCTTTTGCCTTCACTCTACGGTCCAGCTCACCCCAAACCATCTCGATTGGGTTCAGGTCTGGTGACTGTGGAGGCCAGGTCATCTGGCGTAGCACCCCATCACTCTCCTTCTTGGTCAAATAGCCCTTACACAGCCTGGAGGTGTGTTTGGGGTCATTGTCCTGTTGATAAATAAATGATGGTCCAACTAAACACAAACCGGATGGAATAGCATGCCGCTGCAAGATGCTGTGGTAGCCATGCTGGTTCAGTATGCCTTCAATTTTTAATAAATCCCCAACAGTGTCACCAGCAAAGCACCCCCACACTATCACACCTCCTCCTCCACGGTTGGAACCAGGCATGTTGAGTCCATCCGTTCACCTTTTCTGCGTCGCACAAAGACACGGTGGTTGGAACCAAAGATCTCAACTTTGGACTCATCGGACCAAAGCACAGATTTCCACAGGTCTAATGTCCATTCCTTGTGTGCTTTAGCCCAAACAGGTCTCTTCTGCTTGTTGCCTGTCCTTAGCAGTGGTTTCCACCATGAAGGCCTGCTGCACACAGTCTCCTCTTAACAGTTGTTGTAGAGATGTGTCTGCTGCTAGATCTCTGTGTGGCATTGACCTGGTCTCTAATCTGAGCTGATGTTAACCTGCGATTTCTGAGGCTGGTGATTCGGATGAACTTTTCCTCCGCAGCAGAGGTGACTCTTGGTCTTCCTTTCCTGGGGCGGTCCTCATGTGAGCCAGTTTCTTTGTAGTACTTGATGGTTTTTGCGACTGCACTTGGGGACACTTTCAAAGTTTTCCCAATTTTTCGGAATTAATGATGGGCACTCGTTTTTCTTTACTTAGCTGTTTTTTTCTTGCCATAATACAAATTCTAACAGTCTATTCAGTAGGACTATCAGCTGTGTATCCACCTGACTTCTGCCCAACACAACTCAAACCATTTCAGGTGACTACCTCTTGAAGCTCATCAAGAGAATGCCAAGAGTGTGCAAAGCAGTAATCAAAGCAAAAGGTGGCTACTTTGAAGAACCTAGAATATAAGACATATTTTCAGTTGTTTCACGCTTTTTTGTTAAGGATAATGTCCCATTGTGTCCCATATTTTTGATGTGCATCCACAAAGACCAAATTAATAAGATGATTGCTACACAAAAAATTAAGAAAGGAGGAAGGGAACCCATGAAGAACACCAGGAACCGATTTTGTATGTTCAGATAGTCCGTAACTTTACTTGAGGTAATATTTTCCACTGAACCAGAAGTAAAGTCAAATAGGCCAAAATCAAAAACAAACCAACCACACGGAAGACCGCAAGCCAAAGAAACTGGCAGAGATGCAAGTATGAACCAGCGGACTAGAGAGGAGATCCTGGTCTTTAGGAAGATGAAAAACTTATGGCTACAATTTGTAATCTTCACACAATAAAAAACACACAGGATGGTAGCAAACCAAAGGTTGGTGCAGTTCAGTACCATTGTGCCCACCAACATTGATGAACTAATAATTTGTTTTTTTAATAACTGAGGGAAAAACAGTAAAAGAAAATTTAATAACATTATATGGAAAAAAAGCAAGCATCTGGAAGTCGCCAGGAAGCTCAGGATCTTATCACAGGTTTGTAGAGTTCTCGATGTTCTCCAGTTCTGAAAATTGGTAGCCACAATGAACGCATTTAGTATGATTCCCACAGCACACTGAGCATAAAGCAGAGCTCCAAAAATATACTGGAGGAGAAAATCCATCATCTCAATGCTGGGTTTGCTCTTCAATGGTTGATATGAGATATCTGAAAACCTTGTCCAAACTCCAGGCTATGTGCTCCTCATAGCTTTTCCAGGCTGTTTTATAGTGTTCTTGCTCCTATTACATATGAAAATCTAACCAACACGTTTCATTTCATGCAAATTTTTCTTGCTTTCTGTTTATCCTTTTCAGTAGACCATAAAAAATGTTGTCACCATGTCCTTATAGTTTAAAGAACTGAGGTTGAAACTATGAGGCTATAAATTGTTTTTATTGCAGTAATGGAGCTTTGATGGCAGGTAAAACTAGGTAAAATAGTTTGCAGAGGGAAGATTCCAAGGAGAGGGATGTAGTGGGGGTCTATAAGGGACTGAGATACTCTCATACAACCGTTCAACCTTCTTTGTTGGCGTCTATTGCAGAAACATCTCTCTCTTTCCCACTCATGTCTATTCACTAGCTATAGTTAGATATCATAAATATAGGTAGTAAGAGTCATGTAGTGTATGGCTACTTGATACTCAATTCTTTTTCCCTATAAATGAACATATCTACATTTCTACAGAATCATAAAGAGGTCAATGGATTGATTGATTGATTGATTGATTGTATTATTAGTATTATTTTTTATTAGCAGAATATGGCATTTTTGTATATTTATATGTCTGTTGAAGCAAAAATGGCATGAAGACCCCAATCACCTGCTTTCCCGAGCGGAAAGCTTGTGATGAAATGGAATGTGTGACGTTCAAGTTCCTATTCTACCTGTTCAAAAACCACCCCATACCTGGCATCTCTGCAGTGCATTGATACCTAGTGAGGTGCCGGGACAATGAGGGAGGGTCTCCAGTGCACAGAACCAACTATAGGCTATAGGGGGTTTCCATCAAAGCTGTGGGATGCTGCTCATTTCTCAGCAGAGATAGCTGGGATGGTTAGCATAGCTAGCCTGTTTTGAACAGCACAGGTTGTATAGTCTGGAAGGTATTGCGTCACAGATAGCCCAGGAGAGGGGATCAGAGGATGGGAGTGGTGGTAGTTCTGGCAATTGCAGTTGCATACATGGATCACAATTGCAATCCCCACACCGATAACTGCCTCGTGGTAGTTGGATTGCACTTGGTCCTAAGTATGCAAGGCTGGGGGTATAGGTGCATTGGCCAGTAATAAATAGGTCTTTTTTTTTTTTTTTTACTAAAGTACAGGATTAGAGTATTAGTATATCCAACAATATCAAAGCATAATTCCAAGCCAATCCCAGTGCACTTTATCACCAATAGCAATGTATGGATAGCAGCAATAATGAGGGTTGTGGTACTCCTTCTATGTCTTTCTGAAGTCTCTCTGTAGAACATAAAGCATACAATTGAAGCTCTTAGTAGATGTTTCTCTAATTCCTGGGCTGAGGAGTACAGAATTATATTATGTTTGGTCAAACTGCCTCAATGTGTAGAAGGATGCATTAGCAATGTTCTCTCTCACATCAGCAAAGTCTCTTGCTGCCATAAACAAGTACAATACCTTGCTGACTGACTTGAATGCACGGCATTGCAGATTCTGGACTTTCTAATCTTACTTTTCTCTCTCTGGAGTACTTTTGGATAAGGTAGCTTTAATTGTAGATGTCTCAGAGAAGGAGGTTCTCTGTGCTCAGGCCTAGCTCTGAGAAGTAAGAAACGTAGGTCCTCTCTCTCTTTTTTGCAGCTAAGCACACATTCTACCGAATGACTAACCAGGGGGCAGACCCAGGCCCATCTCCTGGTAACCTAAAAAGGTTTAAGTCAAGGTGTTAAACTTGACTTATCCATACAAATACAAACAAATAAATACATTAAATTAGGAAACATTTGCTTAACAATACAATATTATGATAGGTAACCATTTTGCAGTGGCCCTGTTCTGGAGTAATTTAGTCTGGAGATGTGAGGGGACAAAATACCTGAAGCACTAAGAATTCATTGGTAGGTATACATCACTTATACCTTGCTTACTTCCAAGGCTGTGGTCCATAAATTGTACATTGGTGGAGGATGAGCTGGATAGTGCAAAATTATGCATTCTAATAATCATTCTCTTCTGGACTTGCTACCAGGGAAATTGAGGCAGTGCATCATTCCGTGTGATAATGCCAAATATATGTGCCGCAAATTGTTTCCCCATAATGTCCCTTAGAAGAGATCATCTTTGTTTTAAAGTGATGCAAGTATTTTTGTTAGCCACATTTGCATTCAGGTTGCACAATCTCTTCTGAGTGGAATGGAATTGACTTACTAAAAAGTAAATTAAAATGCATCAGAACAGGAGTTTACTGACACAGGTTACTGAGGGTGGAAGTGGATAGTACACCAACATTTGTGAAAAAGCTTACTGTATTGTGTATACAGCATATTCCAGTGGGCACCCTGTTTTATTGTCTTCTACAAATTGGTCACCGTCCATTCCTTTGCATATTTCTTAAAGGTACGATTACAAGGTGAAGTGGGAAGCACTTTGTGGACATATCTGGTTGGCAGTTGTCATGCTATAAAAGCATTTGAAATTATTTTCTTTATCATATTTTGATTGGACTTGGTTGTAAAGAAGTAGTAGAGAAGAAGATCGTGGTGACCAGGCCATGTGCTAATGCTTGGTAAACTTTGGTTGCCATTTTTCAAGTGGTAGAGAAAGTTTTAGCTGGAAGCATCAAAAGGTCCTTGATTTTTTGTTGATTATTTGGTACTGACAAGTCTCGAAGAAAGAACAGAACAAAGTGGGACACAGCTTAATAGAGATGAGCGAATCATTCAAAATTTGCTTCGCCAAATATTCGCTGAATTTCTGACAAGATTCATATTTAAACGAACTTATTCGTCAAATCTACGTAAAAAAATACACGTTTTTTGCAAACATTCCTGCCCAAATTACATACGTACAGTCAGCGTAGTTAAAAGTACGCAATACCTAAGCATTAGTGTACAAAAGTGCGTACTATTGACGTGCTATTGCGTCATTCGCACGAGGCTAGGCCGCAGCGTACAATCTTTAGAGGAAGTCCATATGAACTAGAAAAATAAGGTGCACACTGCTGCTAGCTATCAATAAGTGAATCATTTACTAAAAACACCGTACAATAAGTGCATAATAGGACACATTGCAGTACCAGAAAAAGAATACACACAATGGGCTAAAGTGCTGAACCATTAAAAACAGTGTAGCTAAAATACAGCAAAGACGTAAGTATGTAAACATTTTAGTGCAATCAATTTCACATTTGCAAGTATAAAAGGCTCAGATATACGTTTGAGTCTCTCCTTATGGATCCTAGTTGGCATGATAAAACACTGTCTGTCTGGAACACATATTCCAAAATTGTAATCCACGTGAGGTAAAATTGTAATCCAAAGAGGTAATGTGTAATCCACATGGATAATAGAGAATAGCAGCAAATAGAGAATCCTTTTGGAATAGAGGGCTCCCAAATAACCTGAGAAGGAGGTAAAAAGGAAAATAGGCGCACTTCGGCGCAACAGGGAATTTTCTGCAGAATGGGGGCAGTCCTGACAGCCATGCCCATCTGGGTGAGAGTCAAACTGGGGCAACAGAAACTAAACAAAAACAAGTGCCAACTAGCATCTCACCCGTCAGGTGCAGTCCATGCTGTGGCTCCCATAGGTCCTCCTGCAGTCCTTGACACAGCCAGTAGTTGGTTCCTCATATGAGGGACCTGAAGTCCTCCTCGCTCGAGCTGCTGCTGAAGCTCATCAGAGGACGCTCCTGCCTCTTATAGGCTATGCTCGCTGTGGTGGTGGAACTCCAGTGCCCTCTTCTTCCTGAAGTTGGACTTGACCAGGTCCGGGTGGTGGTGAAGCACGCTGCAGCCATTTTCGCTTTTCCGGATGCTCCTGCTGGGACAGCAGGGATAAGGACTTCTGGCTGCAGCGGTTCTGGAAAGGTTGCATCCAGGAAAGAAGCCCCAGCTTCCCCGGCTGCTGCTGGCTTCATCTTCCACGGCAGCTGGTATTGGTGGACCACCGTGGATTGGAAGGTGAACGATAACGTGGTCAGCTGACCCAGCTGTAAGAACTGTGGTGGTGGTGGTGCTGGGAGTCCAGGAATCTGAAGCTGTGGCTTTTTCCTGAACCGGAGGACGCCATCTGTGAACTCCTGCAGGCAGCGCAAGCGTCCTGGACCTGGTGGTTCATCCGGCCACACTTCTGATTCCGTTGTAGGCACCAGAGGCTTTGAAAGGAGGGTAACCCCGGTAGCAAATGGGCCTTTCAGGGATGCCATGGGGGTGTACTCCACCTGATCCCCCACGTACAGGTTATGCCGATGTTGTGGCAGGTACGGCCGTTTCACCGATCTGCAGCCCACAAAATATTATTTTCCATCCTCATCATCCTGCAGCAAGCCAGACCCTCTCCCAATGGAAAATCAAATCACAGTTCCCTTTCTCCGTTCCAATGAAGGATCTCCCGGCCTAGGGTGGTCGAGTACCTGAATGACCCAGTCCTCCTCTGCGGTTTTATAGTCCCAGAGGTTCTGTGCATGGGCTGTCACAGATGCTGGAACAATTGGGTTCTGGTGTATGGAAGGGGTGGATCTCCAGCTCCTCCGCCACGCGAGCCAAAGCAGACGTTCCAACCGCAGGAGCCGAAGCAGACGTTCCAGTCGCCTCACGAGTCGCAGCAACAGCAAGCTCAGCAGGTGGTAAGGAACACACAGGCAGAAGATGGGTTTCTCTGGCAGAATTGTGACACCCTGATGTCTTGAGCAGGTGGTGGTTCAGGTAAGTCGTCTCCAAAATACATCTCGTTTCAATTTGGATGCAGCTGTTTTTTAGCCATGATGCTTGCCTCTTGCTCTGAGGTCAGCACTGGTCTAAACTGGTTCAGACTTCAGAGGAGGGTGGAGCACTGAGGGAGGAGTCTTCCCTCCCTATATGTGCAAAACAGTTAGATCCCGGTGGGCCAGGCTGTTTTTTTCGAGTTCGGAGGGGGGCGTATCTTTACTTTCTCGCTCTTGCGTGGGCGTATCCTCATTGTTCTGCCTCACGCAGAATGCGTACATTTCTTCCGTTTCGTACGTATTGTTAGCGTGTAAAATGTTGCGAAGATTTACGAATAATATGAAGCGAATCCAAAGAAATTCGGATTCGCTTTGCAGCTGAAATTTTCCAAGATTTGATATGAATCTACGAAGCAGCGAATAGATTTGCTTATCTCTACAACTGAACACTGGTTCAACAACCAACCACCAAAAACAGAAAAGTTTATGATAGATCCTCATTCAAACCCACACGATCAAACATTGCGGGCAATAGAGCTACCACAGAAAGCACTTAGTTGTCAGACCTAGAACCTGAATGGGCTAAATTCTGCAGGTGAGAACAGTTCAGTAGTCAAATGGCTCAATCCAAGTTGGTAATGTTCAATTTGCTAATACTCTTATTATACTTCTTTATGTTGGAGGAGAGACGTTATAAAGATTTTAGAGGCATTGGTGAAAAAGCTAAAGCAGGACAAATCTGCTATGGAAAAAAAACTGATTTAGAAGATAGATCACACCATGCAAATATTAGACTGAGAAGTCTTCAGACTTTTTATTGTCATGACTGGAGCATCAATGCAATATAGATGTCTATCAACATGGAACATGCCAATAGGGCCTCCTTGAAAGCCAGGTCCTCCAGAGGTTTGGCAAAAACAATTTTGGCAAAACTTTTGCAGTGTCCTTAAATACTGCAAAGCACTAAACTTATTTATATCAATGTGTTTCCTGTATTATGTGCATAAATAAAGAGGCTTCAGTGTTGTATGTGTATATATATAGAGACAGAGAGCACATAAAATTATTTGGAAACGGGCTCCTAAATAATACCAAATTTGTGGATATGGATTCTAGGCATCAAAAACCTCTTTGATAGTTAACAAGTTAGTTCTTTTGAAGTTTACATACAGCTGGATCCAGTCTTACCTTAGCTCTGATCTGGTAAAGGGCTCCAATTTCTCATGAAAAAAATTCTATAAAACTTGGTAATTTACATCACAACTACTGGGTGGCTGCACATAGACATATATAGAATAGATATCTTGTGATGCAATATCACATAATTCCATAAAAAAAAGTGTAACTCATTTCATTAAGATAATGTGACGAAACAAAAAAAAAACAAACAAGAGAGTACTATTGTAGGTTATTTATTAGGATAAAGTAATATAAGATATTTTATATTATGTCGTAAGTCCTGGTTCACTTTACAAATATTAAAGATAATAGAAATGAGGTTTTTTTGTCCTTGTCTGGCTATTCATGCTGTTGCCCTTGGATTGCTTCTTGTTGCTCTTTGGATTTGGTAATTCTGTTATTTGCACTACTGATGATACAATCCAGTCCAGAGCGAGCTTACTTCTACATTTAAAAAGAAAAAGAAAAAGTTGGTACCGCACCTGTAGAGTGGCTGATAGTTGTCCTGGATGCACGTTCTCCCTTGAGTCCGGTCCTAACGGCTCCAAATTTCAAAATCAATAAAAGGAATTGAAGACAGCATCCATCTTATGGTGAAAAAAAGATCCTCTTTATTCCATTACCACACTTCGGTACATGCTACGTTTCGGCTATACCTTAGCCTTTCTCAAGCATACACATACCAGTGAATATGCAACCTTATATACCCTACTACCTGTGACATCACTATTGTTGACCAGGAAGTGGATGCCCACAACACAAAATGTACACATTCAGTAATTGTTATTCACAGCACCATCTGGGGCCCAATCCAACTAGTATTAACATTTTATAAAATCTCTCAAAAAGCTAGACAACAAGCTAGAGTCCATATTATGTGTAAACAATACTGAATATTGAGTATTGTTTACACATAATATGGACTCTAGCTTGTTGCTAGTATGAGCGCTGTACTATAACTGTACTTATCTGTACCTAATTGGACAGAAGCGCTAGTATATAAAGTAAGGAAGTGTTACTACTTACAGAAATATACATTATATATGTTCCCTTTAAGCTTTGCGCTGTCAGACAGAGCTATGACCATGTTTTGGATAGTAGCTGACCTGCGTTACTTATCACTATAACTGATGTTGTCTATATGAAGTTCTCATGTAGTAATATGCCTTGTTTCCCTTTGTTTTCTTATATGAGGCAATATATACTATAGAAAAACCTGTTTGATGTATACAATGCGCTGTATTTTCCTTTACACAATACACATCAGTGGCGAGATGCGCTTTAGCGTCATGGTGCTAGGCAACACGATGCTAATAGCCATGTGACTATCACGTGACTCCTCGGTGAGGCGTACATACGCAATGCGCTGCCTCAGCTGGGATGATATACTCAATGTGCCGCGCCGCCTGATGACGTGACGCCATTGAACATGTGACTCGGTCACGTGACCTTCAGGGAGGCGTTCAGTGTTGCTCTCCTGGTCACTGGCGTCATGTTACCAGGGAGAAAGGCTAAGGTATAGCCGAAACGTAGCATGTACCGAGGTGTGGTAATGGAATAAAGAGGATCTTTTTTTCACCATAAGATGTATGCTGTCTTCAATTCCTTCTATTACTTCTACATTTGCTCTTTTATTTCACTGGGATCCCCATGCAATACCTGAAGAATAAGAAGAGTATATGATATAATAATAACATTTGTAGCACTATATTTATGCCTTTTGAAAATAATGGGGTTTTCCAGATATTTCGTTTTCAAAAAGGTTCCCCTTAATGTGAAACAATAATAAGTTATATTCACTTCACCAATGGTGCCGTTTCTTGATCTTGATTCTAGTATCTTCCTCTCATCGACCTCGTCCATCTGAATTAAAGGGTTCTCCCAACACTCACAAGTATCACAGTCAATTCTCCATTTCTGGTGATCTGTACACCAGACTACGTGGCATTTCGTATTAGGATATAGACATGAACTATCCTAGTTTTCAGCTGCTCTTACTAAAAGTTCAGTTTTTGTGACTTTGTCTAGCATAGTCTCTTACCACTCATTCCTCCATATTGATGTATGAGGGGATTGCAGATATAATTACAATTATAGTGTAGGTTTCAGGGCCTCCTTTCAGTGGTTGTAGGACAATCCATAAGCTTGTTTGTGGGAGGAGCTGTGACACTGGGAGCTCCTCCCCTCACTGGTCTGCAAGTTCTAGTTCTAGTTCGAGCAGGGGTCTAATCTGGACAGGAGAGAAGTAAGGGGGGGGGGCAGGCTCAGGGGTGCCTATGTCAGCCAGAGCAGCCTAAGTTCTGCTGACCATGGAAGCAGATGTCTGGAAGCCATAGGGACCAGAGGAATAGTTCTTCGGTCGCCATAAGAGAAATCAGCAAGAGAAATAGTTCTTTGGCTGAAGATAAGTTATTAGAGATGAGCGAGTAGTGTTCGATCGAGCCGGTATTCGATCGAATACTACGCTATTCGGCATACTCGATTTCAATCGAGTATAACGGCGATGGCGCACTTAGAATTCGTTTCCCCTCCCACCTTCCCTGGCGCTCTTTTTCCACCAATCAACATGCAGGGGGGTATGACAGGCACGCTGAGCACGCTGGCAGCGCGAAAACAGCGTCTACATGGATTGGCTGGAAAAACCATGTGACCTCGAATATTAAAAACTCAGCTCTTCCTGCTCGTTCGCATATGCTGCGTGAACTTAGTCAGGGACAGAGGCTGGAGAAGGGACAGACAGGTTTTAGCAGTTGGACAGGCAGGAGCGTGATTAAAAGCCCTTATCAGGGCTACTATAGTGCACTACAGTGATAGCTTTACTACAAGATACACTTTACAGAGAACGGCTGCCGTATTCAGGGATAGCTGCTGGAGTAGGGACAGAGAGAGGCATTAGTGGTGTATTAGGTGCTCTGCTACATACCAAACTATATTTGGAACTACTGTTCAGCGTTCTTTTTGGCTGAAAAACCCTGTTATATAACTAGTGTGTATATGCACCATCTGATCTGGCAGTATACGGCTGTGAATTTTATTTTATTTTTTTAAATACAGTTTATTTGGCTCTAGTGTTCTGGGTTCTGTGTGCCTGCAATACCCTTTTTGTATACCAGGTGTAAATACCCACCGTCTGTTAAGTTAGTAAACGGCTGTGTACCTTGAAATATATAATATCTAGGCCATTTAATAGGCCACTGTACTGTGCGTTTTCTTGCTAAATTATTTCACATACCTGGTGTAAATACCCACCGTCTGTTCAGTTACTACACGGCTGTGTACCTTGAAATATACAATATCTAGGCATTTTAATAGGCCACTGTACTGTGCGTTCTCTTGCTAAATTATCTCACATACCTGGTGTAAATACCCACCGTCTGTTCTGTTACTACACGGCTGTGTACCTTGAAATATACAATATCTAGGCATTTTAATAGGCCACTGTACTGTGCGTTCTCTTGCTAAATTATCTCACATACCTGGTGTAAATACCCACCGTCTGTTCTGTTACTACACGGCTGTGTACCTTGAAATATACAATATCTAGGCCATTTAATAGGCCACTGTACTGTGCGTTCTCTTGTTAAATTATCTCACATACCTGGTGTAAATACCCACCGTCTGTTCAGTTACTACACGGCTGTGTACCTTGAAATATACAATATCTAGGCATTTTAATAGGCCACTGTACTTTGCGTTCTCTTGCTAAATTATCTCACATACCTGGTGTAAATACCCACCGTCTGTTCTGTTACTACACGGCTGTGTACCTTGAAATATACAATATCTAGGCATTTTAATAGGCCACTGTACTGTGCGTTCTCTTGCTAAATTATCTCACATACCTGGTGTAAATACCCACCGTCTGTTCTGTTACTACACGGCTGTGTACCTTGAAATATACAATATCTAGGCATTTTAATAGGCCACCGTACTGTGCGTTCTCTTGCTAAATTATCTCACATACCTGGTGTAAATACCCACCGTCTGTTCTGTTACTACACGGCTGTGTACCTTGAAATATACAATATCTAGGCATTTTAATAGGCCACTGTACTGTGCGTTCTCTTGCTAAATTATCTCACATACCTGGTGTAAATACCCACCGTCTGTTCTGTTACTACACGGCTGTGTACCTTGAAATATACAATATCTAGGCCTTTTAATAGGCCACTGTACTGTGCGTTCTCTTGCTAAATTATCTCACATACCTGGTGTAAATACCCACCGTCTGTACAGTTAGTACACGGCTGTGTACCTTGAAATATACAATATCTAGGCCTTTTAATTGGCCACTGTACTGTGCGTTCTCTTGCTAAATTATCTCACATACCTGGTGTAAATACCCACCGTCTGTTCTGTTACTACACGGCTGTGTACCTTGAAATATACAATATCTAGGCCATTTAATAGGCCACTGTACTGTGCGTTCTCTTGTTAAATTATCTCACATACCTGGTGTAAATACCCACCGTCTGTTCTGTTACTACACGGCTGTGTACCTTGAAATATACAATATCTAGGCATTTTAATAGGCCACTGTACTGTGCGTTCTCTTGCTAAATTATCTCACATACCTGGTGTAAATACCCACCGTCTGTTCTGTTACTACACGGCTGTGTACCTTGAAATATACAATATCTAGGCATTTTAATAGGCCACTGTACTGTGCGTTCTCTTGCTAAATTATCTCACATACCTGGTGTAAATACCCACCGTCTGTTCTGTTACTACACGGCTGTGTACCTTGAAATATACAATATCTAGGCCTTTTAATTGGCCACTGTACTGTGCGTTCTCTTGCTAAATTATCTCACATACCTGGTGTAAATACCCACCGTCTGTTCTGTTACTACACGGCTGTGTACCTTGAAATATACAATATCTAGGCCATTTAATAGGCCACTGTACTGTGCGTTCTCTTGTTAAATTATCTCACATACCTGGTGTAAATACCCACCGTCTGTTCTGTTACTACACGGCTGTGTACCTTGAAATATACAATATCTAGGCCTTTTAATAGGCCACTGTACTGTGCGTTCTCTTGCTAAATTATCTCACATACCTGGTGTAAATACCCACCGTCTGTTCTGTTACTACACGGCTGTGTACCTTGAAATATACAATATCTAGGCATTTTAATAGGCCACTGTACTGTGCGTTCTCTTGCTAAATTATCTCACATACCTGGTGTAAATACCCACCGTCTGTTCTGTTACTACACGGCTGTGTACCTTGAAATATACAATATCTAGGCATTTTAATAGGCCACTGTACTGTGCGTTCTCTTGCTAAATTATCTCACATACCTGGTGTAAATACCCACCGTCTGTTCTGTTACTACACGGCTGTGTACCTTGAAATATACAATATCTAGGCCTTTTAATAGGCCACTGTACTGTGCGTTCTCTTGCTAAATTATCTCACATACCTGGTGTAAATACCCACCGTCTGTTCTGTTACTACACGGCTGTGTACCTTGAAATATACAATATCTAGGCCTTTTAATTGGCCACTGTACTGTGCGTTCTCTTGCTAAATTATCTCACATACCTGGTGTAAATACCCACCGTCTGTTCTGTTACTACACGGCTGTGTACCTTGAAATATACAATATCTAGGCCATTTAATAGGCCACTGTACTGTGCGTTCTCTTGTTAAATTATCTCACATACCTGGTGTAAATACCCACCGTCTGTTCTGTTACTACACGGCTGTGTACCTTGAAATATACAATATCTAGGCCATTTAATAGGCCACTGTACTGTGCTTTCTCTTGCTAAATTATCTCACATACCTGGTGTAAATACCCACCGTCTGTTCTGTTACTACACGGCTGTGTACCTTGAAATATACAATATCTAGGCATTTTAATAGGCCACTGTACTGTGCGTTCTCTTGCTAAATTATTTCACATACCTAATTATATACCCAAATATTGTATTTGCAACAAAAAAAAAATAAAATGCGGAGGGGGGCTAGCGGAATCGGACGTGGACGAGGACGGGGGCGCGGAAATGCTGTTGGTGGCCTTGTTGAAGCCAGTGGGGATACAATGCGTGCTGGTGAGGGTCAGCCAGGATCACACTCATCCAGAATCCCTGCCTTTATGGGACAGTTAAGCAGGGGGCGAGTTACACCGCTGTTGAGGCCTGAGCAGGTTGAACAGGTGGTGCAATGGATAGCCGATAGCGCTTCCACACAGTTGTCCACCAGCCAGTCATCCACACAGTCTCACTCTGACCCTCCTTCCTCCACACCTGGCCAACAGAGTCATCCCACCCTTGACCCCTCCCAGGAGCTCTTTTCGGGTCCTTTTTCAGATGTGCCGGAAGAATCCCAGGAGCTAGCAGAGGAATTTGTTTGTAGTGATGCCCAAACACTTGAGTATTCGCCATCTCCTGCTGATGTGGACCCTGAACCAGCATCTGTTATCATGAGCGATGATGATGATGAGACGCAGTTGCCATCAAGGGAGGCTGTTGGAATGTCCAGTGGGCAGGAGGAGGAGCAGAGTGAGGAAGAGGAGGTGGTGGATGACGAAATGACCGACCCCACTTGGCCAGGGGTGATGTCCAGCGGGGAAAGCAGTGGAGAGGTGGTGGTCTGCGCAGCACCGAAAAAGGCAGCAAGAGGCAGAGGGATGTCCACAGGCAGAGGGATGTCCAGAGGCAGAGGGATGTCCAGAGGCAGAGGGATGTCCACAGGCAGAGGGATGTCCAGAGGCAGAGGACAGTCCAGACAGAGTAGTGAGGCCACAGCCAGCACGGCCGAAGCTGTTCCCGGCAGCGGGCAGTCGCGCGAAGCTCCCCCATCGAGGCCTCGTACTTCTGTGGTGTGGAGATTTTTTAATGTTTGTGCGGATGACAAACTGAGCGCGGTTTGCACACTCTGCCACTCAAAACTGAGTAGGGGCTCTGAGAAGAGCAATCTGACCACCTCAGGCATGCGGCGTCACTTGGAAGTCAAGCACTGGGCTGAGTGGGAGAGAGCAAACGCAATACAACCTGCGCCCGGTCCTGCTGCCACTGCCTCTTCCCCTTTGTTGTGTGCTGCCACTGCGGTCCAGACCTCCAGCCAGGACACCTCCACATCTGCCTCTGCCTCGGCTACTTTGGGGCCTTCTCCTTCAGCCTCCCCTTCCCCCGCCTCTTCGCCTGCACCTTCACACTCCTCGTCCCATCAACTGTCCATCTCGCAGGCGTTCGACCGCAGGCGGAAGTACGCCTCGAGTCACCCCCAAGCCCAAGCCTTAAACTGCCACATCTCCAAACTGCTGGCCCTGGAGATGTTGCCGTTTAGGCTTGTGGAGACGCAGGCCTTCCGCGACCTGATGGCGGCTGCCGCACCTCGCTATTCCGTCCCTAGCCGCCACTACTTTTCCCGGAGTGCCGTCCCCGCCCTGCACCAGCACGTGTCGCGTAACATCAGGCGGGCCCTGAGGTACGCAGTCAGCGCAAAGGTCCACTTGACCACCGACTCGTGGACAAGCGCTTGCGGCCAGGGACGCTACATCTCTTTGACGGCACACTGGGTGAATGTAGTGGAAGCGGGGACGGGGTCGCAAACAGAGACGGCCTACCTACCACCCCCACCCAAGATTGCCAGCATGGGTTCTGATAAACCCCCCTCCTCCTCCTCCTCCTCCTCCTGTGCCTTAACATCTCCCTCAGCCGCTAGCTGGAAGCGTTGCAGCACTGGTGCGGGGAGACGTCAGCAGGCGGTGCTAAAGCTCATCAGCTTGGGCGACAGGAAGCACAGCGCCCCAGAGGTGAGGGACGCCATATTGCAGCAGACGGAGATGTGGCTGTCGCCGCTGCAGCTAGGACCAGGCATGGTCGTGTGCGATAACGGCCGTAACCTGGTGGCGGCTCTGGAGCTTGCCGAACTCAATCACGTACCATGCCTGGCCCACGTTTTTAATCTGGTAGTCCAAAAATTTCTGAAGACTTACCCCAACCTGGCAGAGCTACTGGTGAAAGTGCGGCGCTTGTGCGCTCACTTTCGGAAGTCAACTGTAGCTGCTGCTAGCTTAAAAAAACTCCAGCAACGCCTCCATTTGCCTGAACATCGGCTGTTGTGCGACCTGCCGACTCGCTGGAATTCCACCTATTCCATGTTGGCCAGGGTGTGTGAGCAGCAGAGAGCATTGATGGAGTACCAGATTATGAATCCACGCGTGCCTCCAACTCAGCTCCCTCAGTTTGCCAACCACGAGTGGCCATGGATGGCAGACATATGCGATGTACTGCGTATCTTTGAGGAGTCCACCAAGAAGGTCAGCAGCGAGGACGCTATAGTGAGCGTAACCATCCCGCTCCTAGGCGTCCTTAAAGAATCGCTCATCGCAATAAGGGAGAACGCATTGCACGCAGAGGAGACGGGGGTAGGAGGAGACGCAACGGAGCTACACAGTCAGACCACACTTTTGTCTGCTTCACGGTGGCAGTTGCAGGAGGAGGAGGATGAGGAGGAGGAGGACGACGTGGAGGTGGCTGTGGAAGAGGAGGAGGATGCTGGCGGCGAGGGTAGCAGTCAGGCTGTGTGCGTCCCATTGGTTCAGCGCGGATGGGGCGGAGAGGAGGCGGAAGAGGAAGAGGAGGAAATGGCAAGTGATCCTTCTGGTGGGGGCAGTGAGGTCATGCCTATTCAGAGTCTGGCACACATGGCTGACTTCATGCTGGGCTGCTTTTCCCGGGACACACGTGTTGTCCGGATAGTGGAGAACAAACTGTACTGGGTCTTCGCACTCCTGGACCCCCGGTATAAAGATAACGTCTCCTCTTTTATTCCGGTAGAGGAGAGGACGAATCGATTGCTGGAATACCAGAGGGAACTCGTGCAGAACATGATGGAGATTTTCCCACCCACCATCGCTGGCGGCAGAGAGGAGAGGGTCTCCCAGAGTCCCACAACATCAATCAGGCCCACAGCCACCAGGGGAACACTCTCCAAGGTGTGGGACACGTTCATGGCACCCCCTCGTGCAACTTCCATCACTGCGGGGCCCGCTATCAGCAGGAGGGACAAGTATCGGCGGATGTTGCGGGAGTACCTGGCAGACCGTACCCCTGTCCTCCCCGATCCCTCGGCGTCCTACACTTACTGGGTCTCCAAGTTGGACACGTGGCTGGAACTGTCCCTGTACGCCTTGGAGGTGCTTGCCTGCCCTGCCGCCAGCGTGCTATCAGAAAGGGTGTTCAGCGCAGCCGGGGGCATTATAACCGATAAGCGCAGCCGCCTGTCAACCGACAGTGCGGACAGGCTGACGCTAATCAAAATGAACAGCAAGTGGATTGACCCGGACTTTGCTTCTCCAACCGTGGAAAGCAGCCAAAAGTGAAGTGCCATCTGTATGAAGTGCCATTTCCTCCTCCACCTCCTCCTCCTCCTTAACCGCCGTAGAATTGCTCCGTAAATAAGAAAAATGTATATGTTTATGGCTCACCTCTTGGGCCTCCACAAAATGTTTAAGAGGTCTCACCTCTTGGGCCTCCACATAATTTTTAAGAGGTCTCACCTCTTGGGCCTCCACATAATTTTTAAGAGGTCTCACCTCTTGGGCCTGCACAAAATGTTTAAGAGGTCTCACCTCTTGGGCCTCCACATAATTTTTAAGAGGTCTCACCTCTTGGGCCTCCACATAATTTTTAAGAGGTCTCACCTCTTGGGCCTCCACAAAATGTTTAAGAGGTCTCACCTCTTGGGCCTCCACATAATTTTTAAGAGGTCTCACCTCTTGGGCCTCCACATAATTTTTAAGAGGTCTCACCTCTTGGGCCTCCACATAATTTTTAAGAGGTCTCACCTCTTGGGCCTCCACAAAATGTTTAAGAGGTCTCACCTCTTGGGCCTCCACATAATTTTTAAGAGGTCTCACCTCTTGGGCCTCCACATAATTTTTAAGAGGTCTCACCTCTTAGGCCTGCACAAAATGTTTAAGAGGTCTCACCTCTTGGGCCTCCACATAATTTTTAAGAGGTCTCACCTCTTGGGCCTGCACAAAATGTTTAAGAGGTCTCACCTCTTGGGCCTCCACATAATTTTTAAGAGGTCTCACCTCTTGGGCCTCCACATAATTTTTAAGAGGTCTCACCTCTTGGGCCTCCACAAAATGTTTAAGAGGTCTCACCTCTTGGGCCTCCACATAATTTTTAAGAGGTCTCACCTCTTGGGCCTCCACAAAATGTTTAAGAGGTCTCACCTCTTGGGCCTCCACAAAATCTTTTAGGTCTCACTTCTTGGGCCTCCACATAATTTTAAAGAGGTCTCACCTCTTGGGCCTCCACATAATTTTAAGAGGTCTCACCTCTTGGGCCTCCACATAATTTTTAAGAGGTCTCACCTCTTGGGCCTCCACAAAATGTTTAAGAGGTCTCACCTCTTGGGCCTCCACATAATTTTTAAGAGGTCTCACCTCTTGGGCCTCCACAAAATGTTTAAGAGGTCTCACCTCTTGGGCCTCCACAAAATCTTTTAGGTCTCACTTCTTGGGCCTCCACATAATTTTAAAGAGGTCTCACCTCTTGGGCCTCCACATAATTTTAAAGAGGTCTCACCTCTTGGGCCTCCACAAAATCTTTTAGGTCTCACTTCTTGGGCCTCCACATAATTTTTAAAGAGGTCTCACCTCTTGGGCCTCCACAAAATCTTTAAGAGGTCTCACCTCTTGGGCCTCCACAAAATCTTTAAGAGGTCTCACCTCTTGGGCCTCCACAAAATCTTTAAGAGGTCTCACCTCTTGGGCCTCCACAAAATCTTTAAGAGGTCTCACCTCTTGGGCCTCCATAAAATCTTTAAGAGGTCTCACCTCTTGGGCCTCCACATAATTTTAAAGAGGTCTCACCTCTTGGGCCTCCACATAATTTTAAAGAGGTCTCACCTCTTGGGCCTCCACAAAATCTTTAAGAGGTCTCACCTCTTGGGCCTCCACAAAATCTTTTAGGTCTCACTTCTTGGGCCTCCACATAATTTTAAAGAGGTCTCACCTCTTGGGCCTCCACAAAATCTTTAAGAGGTCTCACCTCTTGGGCCTCCACAAAATCTTTAAGAGGTCTCACCTCTTGGGCCTCCACAAAATCTTTAAGAGGTCTCACCTCTTGGGCCTCCACAAAATCTTTAAGAGGTCTCACCTCTTGGGCCTCCATAAAATCTTTAAGAGGTCTCACCTCTTGGGCCTCCACATAATTTTAAAGAGGTCTCACCTCTTGGGCCTCCACATAATTTTAAAGAGGTCTCACCTCTTGGGCCTCCACAAAATCTTTAAGAGGTCTCACCTCTTGGGCCTCCACAAAATCTTTAAGAGGTCTCACCTCTTGGGCCTCCACAAAATCTTTAAGAGGTCTCACCTCTTGGGCCTCCACAAAATCTTTAAGAGGTCTCACCTCTTGGGCCTCCACAAAATCTTTAAGAGGTCTCACCTCTTGGGCCTCCATAAAATCTTTAAGAGGTCTCACCTCTTGGGCCTCCACAAAATCTTTGAGGTCTCACCTCTTGGGCCTCCACATAATTTTAAAGAGGTCTCACCTCTTGGGCCTCCACAAAATCTTTAAGAGGTCTCACCTCTTGGGCCTCCACAAAATCTTTAAGAGGTCTCACCTCTTGGGCCTCCATAAAATCTTTAAGAGGTCTCACCTCTTGGGCCTCCACATAATTTTAAAGAGGTCTCACCTCTTGGGCCTCCACATAATTTTAAAGAGGTCTCACCTCTTGGGCCTCCACAAAATCTTTAAGAGGTCTCACCTCTTGGGCCTCCACAAAATCTTTAAGAGGTCTCACCTCTTGGGCCTCCACAAAATCTTTAAGAGGTCTCACCTCTTGGGCCTCCACAAAATCTTTAAGAGGTCTCACCTCTTGGGCCTCCACAAAATCTTTAAGAGGTCTCACCTCTTGGGCCTCCATAAAATCTTTAAGAGGTCTCACCTCTTGGGCCTCCACAAAATCTTTAAGAGGTCTCACCTCTTGGGCCTCCACATAATTTTAAAGAGGTCTCACCTCTTGGGCCTCCACAAAATCTTTAAGAGGTGTCACCTCTTGGGCCTCCACATAATTTTTAACACGTCTCACCTCTTTAGCCTCCACACAATTTTTAAGACGTCTCACCTCTTGGGCCTCCACAAAATTTTCCATGAGCCTCTGGCCAGCCCACGGCCTCTTCCTGCCTTTTGCGGTCCTACGCATCCCTCCACATCCCCACTGCTTTACCTGCTAGACATGACACTGGGCCAGGTCGGGTCACTGATATCTCTAGCGCCAACAATTTGGGCATTTTAAGGCTTCTGCATGTGTTTGAGTTGTTTTTACATTTTAAAGAAGACATGTCTGACCACATTTCACACACACACACAATGACAATTAGGGGTGGGGTCTATTTGCTTTCCCCCTTGCCTATGCCATCTGTGGTTGTCATAGGCAACGTGATTTTAAGGGGTGCAGAATTTTATCTTCTTTTTTGTCTAGTTTGGCTTGGGGTCCATGGCAATGTAGAGGAAAGAAGGTTTCCTTGTATGGTCTCACTTTACAGAGAGATTAGATTGTCTTTGGAGTGTATTGTTGAGAGGCTGTGATAGTGGCGTAATAGTGCGACTTGGGCGCGTTATATGCACCCAGACATGCTTCCCCTGCTGTCCCAGTTGCATTCCAGCAGTGTTGGCATCCTTTTCTGAGGTTTCAGGGTGGACTTGGTGATCTCCAAGTGGTCGAATTGAGATTTCCAAGTGGCGAGCATTTTTTTCCCATAGACTTTAATGGGATTCGATATTCGGTCGAATAGTCGAATTTCGCGGTCTATTCGAATCGAATTTCGAACTTTCGAATATTTCACTACTCGCTCATCTCTATAAGTTATTTACTGAGTGTCAGGAGGGGAACAACAGTCGATGGCACCCCATCCATGAATACCAGGACAGACCTAAAGTACAGAAACCAGACCTAAGCAGAGTTTAGTGCAGCAGAGAAAGAGAGAAAGCAGAGTTGTTCAGTTTGCCTGCCAGTTTATGCCAAAGCTGCTTGAACCAAGACAAAGCCTGCAAATCGTTTGGATGAAAGTTTATTCAAGTAAAGCTGCCGTTGAACTTCACAACAAGGTCTAGACTCAAGTTATTTTTGGGGGGCGTTTGTTGCAATAGCCAAACCCAGAACTGCACTAATTGAGAGAGAGAAACATAAACTCAATTGCCCATTTCTGGCTAATAATGCACCTTCATTTTATCTTCTCTCCTTCAAACAGCAATTTATACAAACAGATACAAATCCTGTTATTGAAGACGAAACATTAAAAAGTGCATATAACAAAATAAAATTAATACAATGTTTCAAGGATTTAATCATTATATAAGGGATATCCCATATTATATACCAACAATGATCATTAAAATTATTAAGTACACATATATATAATTACAGTTTTCTCCTTTTTTTAACTATGCATGCTGCACATCCTCCCTAAAAGATACAGATTTTGCCTATGAAATAAAAGGAAACTAAATGATTACTTTTCACTCTGTTTCTTGTTATATATAATAAAAACAATTAACATTTCAAATTTTAATCACTTATTTAACTCATCACTACATTTTTTCTTATTTCTACATACTTTTAGTTAGTATACCCTCGCTCTTCACCTTCTCTCTCTTTTTTTTCTCTGAACAAAGAAATGTAACTCCATACAAACTTAAAACCAAAGTATGTGTGTATTCATACTCATACCAAGTGCAGAAACTGGGAGAGGCTGGCAGCTTACCTATATGAGCAGTAAAAGGCCCACTTAACCCTTAGGATACTGGAAGTTTTTTTTGTTTTTGTGTTTTCATTTTTCTTCCCTATCTTCCTTGAGCCATCATTTTTTTTATTTTTCCCTTCACATAACTGTATGAGGGCTTATTTTTTGCAGGACAAGTTGTACTTTGTAATGCCACCATTTAATATGGTATACAATGTAGTGGAAAGCGGGAAGAAAATTCCAAATGCTGTGGAATTGGAAAAAAAATCCACCGTTTTAAAGGTTTGTTCCCACAGCGTTCCATTTGCAGCTAAACTGACCTGTGCCCTTCATTTTCTGGGTCAGTACAAGTACAACAATACCACATATGTATAGGTGTTTTATGTCTAAATAGTGTAAAAATAAATTTAAACTTTGAGAACATACATTTTTTGTAGTTATATCTACTGGGCTTTTTTTTGCAGTACAGTCTATAGTTTTTATTGATACCATTTTGGAGTGTGTATGACTTTTTGATCACATTTTATTACATTTTTTGGGGTAAGAGAAGCAATGAAAAAATGGCAAATTGGCCATTTTGACCTTTTTTCTGTTTGCTGTATTGGATAATAGTATAGGTGTTTTTGGCTATGCTGATACCCATGATGTTTCTATCTTTTGTTATTTATTTATTTTGCTATTATATGGAAAGGGGGTTGATTTAAACTTTTAGATTTTTTTATTATATATATATATATATTTTATTTTATTTTTACTTTTTTGTTATGATTTTAAAGCTTATGTGTGAGCCTACTAAATCAAATTTTAAAAATTCATTTATAACTCAGAATTGCTCATTTCTTATGTTGACCTAAGAAATAAGAATTGCAGCTTTAATGCCCTGGGTCTCTTCAGCGAGACTCAGCTTATTAAAATCAATTACTGGCATCCTCACTGACCCCAGAGGATGCTAGTAAGAAGCCTGAAAGCACAAGCTTCCTAGTTTTTTATGATTTAGATTCCGTGATCTCACTTGATCACGGCATCTAAAGGCTTTAATTAGCACAATCGGCATTATTGCCGGTCGCGATAATTAGCCGTCTGTGCTGGTTAAACAGCAGGCACCCACCAGCCAAGAAGCTTGCTGCATGTGTGAGCGGGCTCCATGTTTTCCCACATGTACAGCGCAGGGTAGCAAAGGGGTTAAAGTGACCCACAGTTAAGAGTCTGTACATTTTTCCCTTAACTCTTATTTTTCACTAACTCTTAACTCTTAAATAGTCCAAGTTATTTTTTTGTTCTTTCTATGTTTCTAACTAGTCAAATATAACAGCTTTTAAATGCACTTTGTGTTTCCAAAGCTGCTCCTTTCTCAGATTTCACTCAGGGTCACATGACCTATGATATCAGCTTTCTTCCCTGCTCTGCTAAAGTTCATACACAAGCAGATAACAGTCTGTACACTGTACACGAAACGTGACTGTGCTGGCTACGCCCCCTGCACTAGCTGAGCTGCTGGCTGCTCTTTGTCTCCTTCTTCCTGGACTTTTTCAGATAAAACATTAACCCCTTCAGCCAGCACAGGGCTGAAGACTTTACTACAGTAGCTGCAGGCAGTGCGGAGACAAATGCTGGGCACATGAGCTGACAGTGGAGTTCTGCAGAGCAGAAAGGTAGGGGAAGTTCCTATGTGTACTGTATCAGCAGTGTCATTGTACACCTGGGACTTGTAGTCCTATACATACAACATGCTGCTAAGTATCCCAGCAAGCAGACATCAGACATGTCACTCAGCACTTGTATTTACTTCTTTGGCAGAGAGGGGGGAGGGGCCGAGATTGTTGTTATAGCATGTAAACAAAGGCCAGAAGAGAACCAAGGAAATGAGAAAATATAGATTTTTTGTTTTTTTAGTGTTTTCTACAACCCTGGCCCCTCCAATAGATTAGTACACATGTGTAGTTACTTCGTACTGCAGAAATGCGGCCAGGTATCACACATTACTAACCAACTACATGAAATTAAAGGGGAAGCACAAATTAAAAACTTGCTTTACATTGTCCCAAACTCAGGAGCACTGCACCCCAGTCCAAAATTCTGTGCTTGTCTTTTATGAACTAGCATCCTGGGTGAGGTCTCCATCTTCTCCCATCTCAATACTGCATATAGTCATGTCTGCAGATTCTATCAGTGACCACAAATTCAATATTTTACATTGAAATACCAACCATCCAACCTTTAGTGAATGGAAAGAGGGACACATTTGGTAGGGCGTGTTGTGTGCTGCAGCAATTTTATTCTTAAGCCACCCAATCACTCCAGACTCTAGACCAGTGATGGCTAACCTTGGCACTCCAGCTGTGGTAAAACTACAAATCCCAAGATGCCCCCCTTGCTTGACTGCTCTCAGAACTCAATAGAAATAAATGGAGCATGCTGGGAGTCGTAGTTTCACCACAGCTGGAGTGCCGAGGTTAGCCATCACTGCTCTAGACTGACCACCGTGTTTACACTCAACTGTAGACTGAGCATTGGTAGACTGGCCAACGGCAGCAGTGACAACAGACCAGCTTCAGCATTGACACTAGACTGTGAACTGACCAGTGGCACCATTTACAATACACGGTGGACTAACCGGTGTCAGCATTTACATTAGACCATGGAATGACCATGGCAGCATATCTCAAGGTGACGTATAACATTACTGTACTTCACTAGGTGATGCATGCCTGCTCTAGGTGATGTATAAGAAGGTTGAATGACCGTAGCTGATGTATAACATGGTTGCACATCTCTAGGTGATACACAACATTGCTGATTGTCTTTAGGTGATTTATAATATGGATTCCTGTCTCTAGGCAATGTATAACATGGAAGCCTGTCTTTAGGTGATGTATAAAATGTCCATCTCCCTCTAGGTGGTATATAACATGGTTCCACTTCTCCTGATAATGTATAATATGACTCCACATCTGAAGGTGATGTATAGCATGACTGAATGTCTGTTGGAGATTATTTATATATATATATATATATATATATATATATATATATATATACATAATGGCTGCACATCTTTAGGTGGTATAACATGGCTTCCTGTCCCTAAGTGATCTTTAACATGTCTGCTTCTACCTGATGTATAACATAGCTGTCTGTCTCTAGGCAATCTATAACAGAGCTGACTGTCTCTAGGTGATGTATAATATGGCTGTCTGTCTTTATGTGATGCATAGCATGACTTTCTATATCTAGGTATAACAACGCTCTTGTCTCTAGTTGATAGACATCATGGCCATGGCATGTCTTTTTCTACGTGATCATTAAAACGTCTGCCTGTCTCTAGCTGATGCATAACACAGCTGTCTATCTCTAGGCAATATACAACATGGCTGATGCATAACATGGCTGTATGTCTTTATGTGATGCATACCATGGATGCCTGTCTCTAGGTGATGTATAGAATGACTGATTGCCTCTACATGATCGATAATATGGCTGCCAGTGGTTAGGTGATACATAACATAGCTACATATCTATAGGTAATTAATAACATGGTTAGCCCATCTCAACAATCACATACCACACTCAGGAGACATCCAGGGACCGGTTGCTGCAGGCAATAGTACTCTTTAATTTCTGCGCCTCAAAAAATTATTTACCAGCTAGGTACTTGAATGGTGTTAGTTGACTGCCAAGGGTCACATGATGTGTTGGTTGATCATATGACCGACATCATGTTCAAACCATTTTTAGAAATTTAGAACATTTTCTATGCCTAAAACAGGTGTAGAAAATTATAAATGAGATGGGCCTGTTGGCCGCCCCGTTCCCCAGCCACGCTACACTGCCTTTTTGAGACCTGGCATGATCGGAGAAAAGTTGCAGATTGTGGAGGAAATAACCTTTGTGTCTCAATCAGAGCCAGGAATATGCCTTATATGGGTACATTTCTAATAGTAAATGACCCCCTAAATGTGTGCAGCATATCATAAAAACTTATGATTTCCTATTTTACAAACAAATTAAAAAATAAGATCTGGAATACCCCTGTAATGTTCTAGCCATTTTTGAGTGAGAACTTCTTACCAGTTATAAACTATGAAAAAAACACAAACATTATCAAAGTAGCATCTGATAAGTGGAGAAAGAGGCGTTTTAACAAGATTTATTACAAAGTTTAATATCTTTGCACTGACTATTGATTGGCTCACATCCTATGCAACCTAGAATCATAGTTTTTCCCTAAAAAAATACTTTAACCACTAAATATTCTCTCTGTTGAAAATAAATTTTCTCTTTTTTATATAAAAAGGGAAAGCTAGTGCTCAAGGGAAGGGCACAGTTGATTACCATAACAGAATAATATTTGGGATGAGCAGATGTTTAAGATCTCCATTGTAAGAAGACAAGTACACATGCATATATAGCCAAAGGGGAAGCACAGGTTGTGCACAGACCAGGGTCTTGGAGCCTTAAAGTTCCCCAAAAACACTTCTTTGTGTGACCATATTGTAGATTTTGCATCAGGCCAAGGAACTTTGAGTTACTCCTCTGCTTCTATCTTATGTATTCTGGTTCTGTTTTTTGAGAAGTTCATCCCTTCAGAAAACCCTTCTTAACCAAGATTTTGGATGGTAGCCGATAGAAGAGTCACTCAATGTTCATGTACTGCTGCTTTGTTAAATCAACAAAACTTAGAATTTTATGATTTTACAAGTTTTTTTCACATTTTATCTACAGACCAGGAATGAAACAAAAAGTTAAGTAAACTAATCTCTATCAACCTTGAGTTAAAAGACGGAAAAGACTCTGAAATGCACGCCGTAGCTTTGAGCTGCTGAAGATTAAGACAGCAGAATGAAGAACTGGTATAGCGGAAGTAAAGACTGAGCATAAGATAATCCAGGGACTGTCATGCCTAACTACCCCAGTGGTTGTCAAATTAACGATGATATAGTAGGAGACATATAAGAAGAAGAAAAAAGCCATACTTCGTAAAACTCTGAAATGAGATTCTAATGTCGGGTGGTGGAAACTTCCACTTTCTTTCATTTTCCTAGTATGTTCCAAGAGGTACTTCATAAGAAGGACAACCGATACACAACACAGGACTAGTGGTGGAGAGGAGCCAACATTATAGATGAGGAATAAGCTGCTGAAATTCAGAACATTTGCAAGCAAGGTAATATTGGATGACACCAAACTGTTCTGTGTAAAGACACACCAACCTATAGGAAGACTAGAAGCCAGTGCGGCCAATAGAGATCCGACAATTAACCAAGGAACAAACTTGGAGATCCTGGTCTTCACGCACATGAATAAGGCATAATTGTAAGTAGAGATTTTCACGCAATAAAACACTGAGAGCAAAGTAGTGAACCAGATGCTGCTGTAACTAAAAAATAAGCGCATCACCATGCCAAATTCATTTGTGTGGAACTGTAGATGAGGGGAGACAACGAGCAAGAAGTTGGTGGCCAATATCATCAACAGCAAGGACAACCTAGAAAGAGCCAAGCACAGCAAAATCTGCTCACTAGATTGCAGTTGTCTGTGTTTCTTCCACTCAATGCCAATTGCAATGACAATAAAGGCATTGATTTTTATTCCTAGAAAAAATTCAAGAAAGAGAAAAGAGGAGAAGACAATATTGAGAGTAGACTCCATTGTCCTTTCTTGGTTTAGCTTCTTAGTGTATCCTGATAACACGTTGGGGCTTCAAGCTTGGTGTTGGCTTCTAAAATTAATAGAGCTGGTTGGGAGCAGATGCTGTACTAAATTTATTCTGCACTGGCTTACGTTATTTACATTGAGTGTTCACCTCGGGGACATTGGAGATGCAAATCATAATCATATCTAGGAATTGTTTTGCATGAGATTTTCATGTCACTTTTGTGACTGGTGTTTTCATATGTGTTAAGATGCTCAAAACGATACATCTGATCTACCAAAGATGAACATCTCACTTACTTGAGGACCTCTTGATTGTGGACTTTTAAAGCAGTACAGCTACTTAGGTTTAAAAAAAAGGGATTCAAAAAAATTTAAATTTTGTCAAATTGTTCTGTTTGTTCCTAAGGAAAGTTAAAGAAGAACTCCAGTAAAAAAAAAATATTCTCTGACCTGTTAGAAAGGTGCATGATATAATCTGTAGTGAATGCAATCTTCTCATCAGAGACTGTATTTCTGAGTTATCCCCTCTCTTCTAATTGTAGCTGGGTCATGTGACCAACTCCCTGACCTTTAACTGACCCAGTACAGGAAGCCAGTCACTGCTCTATTCATTCCTATGAGACTGAGAGTGAGGCTCCCATAGGAATGCATAGAGAATTAGACTTACTGTCCACACATAAGGTGCTGTGTCAGTTGGTGGGTCTAATTCCTAGTCACATGACACAGATGAGAATCTTCAGGGAGATATAACTCACAAATACAGACACTGGTAAGAAAATGACATTCACTACAGATTACATCATGTACATTTCTAGCAGGACATGGAATAACATTTTTTGCGGGAGTTCTTCTTTAAACAAAACTCTTTCGTCCGTTGTAAAGTTTTTGAAAGGAATTCATTTATTTGGATTCCAGTTTTATATTTCTCCGTCATATTCCCTAAGATCATAGTTGCTTTTGCAGATGCTAATTGACATTGAGTATAGTTATTTTGCTTTCATACATCAAATGGATTGTGTCAAGATTAAAGTTTTTTACCTATCCACAGCATAAGTGATAATTTTCTGATAGTGGAATGGGACTGCTGGGGCTCCGATCGATCATGAAGTTGCAGTCAAGCTTGCACACTGCCTCACCACTGAAAGTCTATGGGACTGCCAAAGATAGTGAAATATAGAATTCAGTTATCTGCATTCACATAAAGTTAAAATGGAGCATCAGTATGTATTCACACAAGGGACAAACTATCCCGTGTTTAATCTTTGGCCAACCCCTTTAAATTCTATCTCTCCAGGCTGGAGCCTATCAAGGTCTTTTTGGAATATTTTACAAACTTGTTGAGTTTTGAATATTTACAAAAAATAACCCTTTACTTTCAAAACAAAACAATAAATAGAGAATATGGCCTAACACAGTTCTGTGTGATCTCCTCTTCTTCCAGTACAGATCCTTCTGGTCTATATTGCCCCTGAGTACACATAGTCTTCATAAATAAAGTTAAATCTCAGCAATTCTATCACCAATCTCAACTCCCTTATAATACATGGATGAATGCCAAGGTTTTATAAATGTTTTGTTGGCTTAGACACAACTGTATTCATTTTTCTCGATCTATTCTAATGTGGCTTTGAAATAGTTTGTCCGCAGCAGGACTTCAATCAAAGACAGAGCTGAAATATTGTTGTGCACACATGATCTGGACCGTGAACTTGGCTGTCAATTAGAGACGCACACTTTTTCGAATGGTGGAAGACAGAGAAACCTTTAACACTACATACATATTTTGTGATCAATATTGGTCATGAAAAACAAAGGAAAAAAAAACAAAGAGAGACTTTATAATGTAATTAGAGATAAGCAAACCAATTCTGTAGAAGTAGAATTTTTTTGAAAAATTCGAATTGTATAGAATTTTAGGTGATTTAATTCAGGAGAATTTTGTGTGAAAGAAAAGAGAATGTCACCCCAAATCTAACATAAATGTACTCATCTCTACTATGGACATTTCTGCTTTACTGCAAGGGAAAATTGGGCATCACATTCCAAGTCTAAAACAGGAAACAGTGTCTAAACAAGATGGCACTTGGACACCATTGGGCTACAAGCCAGATGTCCAGCTACAGGTGTATCATTAACCTCACCCCACCGCTTTCAAAGACTAGCATTGTACACAACAAAACAGCAATGGAGGCTGGAGTGGAGGAATGTCCTCTTCAGCAATGAGTAGTACTTTTGTCCAAATGAAATAATAGCTGGAGATTGGTCTTGAGACCACCTGGGCAACACCATGAAGAGGCACACCATTTCTACTTCCAGAATTATGGTGTGGGGTGGGATAATGTACAAGAGCTGGAGCCTCCATTCTTAATTTCAGGTACACTAACAGCTCAGCATTATATTGAGTTGAACATAGAACCAGTGGTACTGCTATTTCTCCATAGTGTCCCAGAAGACGTTTTTCAACAGGACAAATCCAGACCATATGTTGCTCATGCTACTGTGAGCAGTCTGCATCGCCTACACGTTCTTCCATGGCATGCATTGTCTCCAAGAACAACTGGGATGTCTTGATGATTTGCCAAGTGCATTCAGCATGGCAGAAAATTCCTGACACAACAAATAAAACTTTACTGATGGCAAAAGCCAAGGCATGTAAGTGTGTGGGGCTCATACTCGATCCTAAATAAATCAAGATGTTTTGAACATTTTGTTTGTATTTCTTATCATTTACATATCTTTAATGTCTATCAATCCTGTGTCCATAATTCCATGATTTTTCCTTCTAGGTGCTGCAATTTCAGTGTTGAGGAATGTAGATAGATTAGATAGATAGATAGATAGATAGATAGATAGATAGATAGATAGATAGATATAAATATTTTCATTATTTTAACACTCTCACACCTTCTAGACCTTCCTCCTCCCTAACCGCTCTTGTATAAAACAATGTAAATGACTTAATAAACTCACAAAAGACTCTTTCTGTGTTTTTTAGGCTGCTTTAAACGTTACCTCACCCAAGTGAATTAAGAAAGAGACCAATATCATATTAGAGGCCAGGGACATCCAGGAGGTTCTATCCTGTTAGAGTGAGGTTTCACACTCCTAAAATGAATGATGCTCATAAGAAGAATATTAAGTGTTTTACAACACTTAAGTGAATCCAGTTTGAGGCTTTAAAAGGTGTTGCAGCTTTTCTTCATCTGTTTGGTTTACATCCATAGACATTATATTAATAAGTCGATGGCCAAGCTAAATACGGTAAAAGGCATTGAAAAAAGTAAAAAAATTAAATAAGTGACCGGTTGGCAGAGATTTTTTATTAGAGTCGTTGAGGTTCTGTAAAGTAAGCTAAAAATTACCAACCAAAAAGAAGGCTAGGTGCCATAGAAGCAAGGAGACAAAATAAAACCACCCATGTGACCAGCTGAGACATCCTTTGGTGCCATTGGTGCTTTTCAGACCGTTGAACAAAGAAGGATGGCAATCCACAAGCTGTTGAGGCCCAAAATATTCACTAGGAAGACCACTTTGAAGTAGACCTTTGAGTAAAGCTTGAGTAAGAAGATTCTCAAGAAGGTTCATATGCAAGGACATAGCCCATCGGATCTGGAGGTACAAACATGAGCCAAATGTATTCCCAGCTCTATTCTTTTCCACCATATCTGGAAGAACATTGATATAATAAATGTAATGAAGGACATTCTGACGAGAAATTCCACCTATGGACTTGAAATGAAAGAAAGATGAAGAGGATGTGTCTTGTCTGAAGGAGTAGTCATTATGCATTATATACTATATGTAGAAAGGTGAGGACTTTGTGAGATGCTTCTCCCATTGGATGATAATCACCATCCATTAAGCTTCTTTACATTTTCTATGCACATTACATTGACAATGCAAATCTGGAAACCAGTGGAAGGAGAATTATTTGAATAAGCTATTGTAAATGTAACAGCAAATCCTGTCCCCATCCCACAACCCTGCCCACGAACGTTCATCACCTGTCCACACAAGACCATCATATGGGCTATGGTCTTCTTCAGTTGATTATAGATGGCCATTTGCAAGTGATAAAAACTAGCCATTAGAGTAGTGGTGGACATGAGGCAGATCTGGCACTGTACAGCGGTCCCTCAAGTTACAATATTAATTGGTTCCAGGACGACCACTGTATGTTGAAACCATTGTAAGTTGAGTAATCAGTTCCAAAGCCCCAAAATGTCATCCAAGATAAGAGAAAATGAAGATTTAAGAAAAATAAGCAGATAACTAAGACATATAAAGCAAGTCCTAACATATAACAGTCAGGGATAGCTGCTCAGTAGCACATAACACAGTTCTTTCACCAGAGAAGTGACCTTGATTGGTTGGATCTGAGTTCAAGGCATTGTATGCTGTGTCTGGTTTCAACTTACGATGGGTCAGAAAAGGCCATTGTAGGTTGAAAATATTGTATCCTGAGAGATCACTGTATATAGGAAACCATGGACTATCCTGTCACTGTTTAAAGAACACATGAGGCTGGTTTGGCACTGTGGATAGGTAACCAGTGATTGTCCTGACACTGTATTCAAACCTCACAATCATCCCAGATCCTACAGGACAATCTTGAATTTTGGTGACTGTCCCACAGTCCCAGGATGGCTGAGGTACGTCCCATTCTCCACTCTTTCTGCATATTTAAGATGCAGAGACAGTTAACTGCAATGGTAACGCTCCCTTCATCACCATTCAACTAAACTGCTACTGCCCCCCAACAGGTACAATGCGGTCACACATCATGCTTGATGAGCTGTGTAGGAGGAGCATGCCAGCCTGCATCATGCCTGCTGGGGAGCACAGGATGTGTGCTGATCATCAGAGGGATGGCATAGGTGAGTATTTACTAGGAGGCACTACTGAAAGGGGGGAATAACTAGTGAGAAAGGGGCACTACTGAAAGGAGGGAATAACTAGTGAGAAAGGGGCAGTACTGAAAGGGAGGAATAACTAGTGGGAAGAAAGGGGCAGTACTGAAAGGGGGGATAACTAGAGAGAAAGGGCAGTACTGAAAGGGGGGACTAGTGGAAAGGGGCTGAAAGGGAGGATAACTAGTGAGAAAGGGGCAGTACTGAAAGGGGGGAATAACTAGTGAGAAAGGGGCACTACTGAAAGGGGGACTAGTGAGAAAGGGGCACTACTGAAAGGGGGAATAACTAGTGAAGAAAGGGGCACTACTGAAAGGGGGAAATAACTAGTGAGAATAGGGCCACACTGAAAGGGGGAAAACTAGAGAGAAAGGGGCACTACTGAAAGGGGGAAAACTAGAGAGAAAGGGCACTACTGAAAGGGGGAATAACTAGTGAGAAAGGGCACTACTGAAAGGGGGAAAAACTAGTGAGAAAGGGGCACTACTTGAAAGGGGGAATAACTAGTGAGAAAGGGGCACTACTGAAAGGGGGAATAAACTAGTGAGAAAGGGGCACTACTGAAAGGAGGAATAAACTAGTGAGAAAGGGCCACTACTGAAAAGGGGAATAACTAAGTGAGAAAGGGGCACTACTTGAAAGGGGGGAATAACTAGTGAGAAAGGGGCACTACTGAAAGGGGGAATAACTAGTGAGAAAGGGGCACTACTGAAAGGGGGGAATAACTAGTGAGAAAGGGGCACTACTTAAAGGGGGGAATAACTAGTGAGAAAGGGGCACTACTGAAAAGGGGGAATAACTAGTGAGGAAAGGGGCACTACTGAAAAGGGGGGGATAACTAGTGAGAAAGGGGCGGGGAATACTACTGGAAAGTACTGAAAGGAATAACTAGTGAGAAAGGGGCACTACTGAAAGGGGGGAATAACTAGTGAGAAAGGGGCACTACTGAAAGGGGGAATAACTAGTGAGAAAGGGGCACTGAAAGGGAGGAATAACTAGTGAGAAAGGGGCACTACTGAAAGGGGGGAATAACTAGTGAGAAAGGGGCACTACTGAAAGGGGGAATACTAGTGAAAGGGGCACTACTGAAAAGGAAAAACTAGTGAGAAAGGGGCACTACTGAAAGGGGAGAATAACTATTGTGAAGGGGCACCAAGGGAGAATAATTACCATGTGGGGGCACTAAGGGACTGGGTGGGATTGGGTGTGCATGCTTTGGGCAGAGTTAGTGGCATGGTTTATCATCTAAAAATGTGCAACACTTCTATTGTCAATCTTTGTGATTTTCAAAAGTTGGGAGGTATACTGTACCGTATATATAGGGGCATGAGGTTGTTCTGGAACTGTATATAGGAATCATGTCCCTGTTTTGGTCTTGCACTGTACATCAGTAACAAGCGCCTGTCCTCGCACTGTATATAGAGGACATGAGACTGGTCTGACACTGTATATAGGTGACATGAGACTGGTCCGGCACTGTACATCAGTAACAAGCACCTGTCCTCACACTGTATATAGAGGACATGAGACTGGTCTGACACTGTATATAGAGGACATGAGACTGGTCTGACACTGTATATAGAGGACATGAGACTGGTCTGACACTGTATATAGAGGACATGAGACTGGTCTGACACTGTACATCAGTAACAAGCACCTGTCCTCACACTGTATATAGAGGACATGAGACTGGTCTGACACTGTATATAGAGGACATGAGACTGGTCTGACACTGTATATAGGTGACATGAGACTGGTCTGGCACTGTACATCAGTAACAAGCACCTGTCCTCAAACTGTATATAGAGGACATGAGACTGGTCTGACACTGTATATAGAGGACATGAGACTGGTCTGACACTGTATATAGAGGACATGAGACTGGTCTGACACTGTATATAGGTGACATGAGACTGGTCTTGCACTGTTACATCAGTAACAAGCACCTGTCCTCACACTGTATACAGTGGACATGAGACTGGTCTGGCACTGTATATAGAGGACATGAGACTGGTCTGGCACTGTACATCAGTAACAAGCACCTGTCCTCACACTGTATATAGAGGACATGAGACTGGTCTGACACTGTATATAGAGGACATGAGACTGGTCTGACACTGTATATAGGTGACATGAGACTGGTCTGGCACTGTACATCAGTAACAAGCACCTGTCCTCACACTGTATATAGAGGACATGAGACTGGTCTGACACTGTATATAGAGCACATGAGACTGGTCTGACACTGTATATAGAGGACATGAGACTGGTCTGACACTGTATATAGGTGACATGAGACTGGTCTTGCACTGTACATCAGTAACAAGCACCTGTCCTCACACTGTATATAGGTGACATGAGACTGGTCTGGCACTGTACATCAGTAACAAGCACCTGTCCTCAAACTGTATATAGAGGACATGAGACTGGTCTGACACTGTATTATAGAGGACATGAGACTGGTCTGACACTGTATATAGGTGACATGAGACTGGTCTGGCACTGTACATCAGTAACAAGCACCTGTCCTCAAACTGTATATAGAGGACATGAGACTGGTCTGACACTGTATATAGAGGACATGAGACTGGTCTGACACTGTATATAGAGGACATGAGACTGGTCTGACACTGTATATAGAGGACATGAGACTGGTCTGACACTGTATATAGGTGACATGAGACTGGTCTTGCACTGTACATCAGTAACAAGCACCTGTCCTCACACTGTATACAGTGGACATGAGACTGGTCTGGCACTGTATATAGAGGACATGAGACTGGTCTGGCACTGTACATCAGTAACAAGCACCTGTCCTCACACTGTATATAGAGGACATGAGACTGGTCTGACACTGTATATAGAGGACATGAGACTGGTCTGACACTGTATATAGAGGACATGAGACTGGTCTGACACTGTATATAGGTGACATGAGACTGGTCTGGCACTGTACATCAGTAACAAGCACCTGTCCTCACACTGTATATAGAGGACATGAGACTGGTCTGACACTGTATATAGGTGACATGAGACTGGTCTGGCACTGTACATCAGTAACAAGCACCTGTCCTCACACTGTATACAGTGGACATGAGACTGGTCTGGCACTGTGGGTCAGTGACCATTGACTGTTCTGACATTGTATATAGGGTTCATCGTGCTGTTTTGGCCCTGTATATAGAGGGTATGAAGTTAGTCTGGTACTTAGATATGTAACCAGTGACTGTCCTGACAATGTATATGGGAGTGTGAGGCTGGATGGGAACTGTATAAAGGGTTCATGTGGCTGTTCTGGCACTGTACATAGAGGACATAGGGCTGGTCTGAGACCATATGTTGAAGGAATGCTAGTGGCCTGTCCCTGAATACAGGATGCATGTACCTGTCCTATAACGTGCCTCTACTATAATGTGACTACATAAACAGACAGACCGCACAAAGACCGCACATCTAAAAATATATATATGAATTTTATTATAAACACACTAGCACATAGTTATTTTAAAAATTGTATACAATACGACCACAATGGAAGAGTTCAAATAAGCTCAACCATACCTCTAACAACAAAACAAATGTAGCTGCCACACTAAGTCCAATACGCCAACATGATTAATATAGCTGATGAAGAGTATTAACAGGTACAACATGATTGAGAAAGACAGATGTGACATCCAAAAAACAATTCATCAATAAATATACTCATCTAATCAGGCGTTTGTGTGGCATGCTGTTAGAAGGATGTGTTCCCCACGCGTATCGCCGATCAAGTCAGCTTCCTCAGGGGTAATAAAATGCTATTTGTGCAAGTCCATCTATATATACACACATCAATTACATCAACAATCATTACCCGTGGTAGTTACAGAGTTCAATAATGGCGTCGCTCTCAGACCGAAGCGTGCATCAACTATCAGTGCGCATGCACCATCAGGCCGGCTACGCGACCCGGAAGTAGTGTGCAACGATAAAGAGACCGGGAATAACCGCCTCACCTAAACACAAATCCCGCTGAAAATTATATAACATATAGTTCAAATCTGGGACCCACTCATATAACACAATATTATTAGTGTTGGGTATATCCGCCCTCATAGGGCAGACGATCAAGCGTCAAGATTACTTCCGGGTACGCTGAACCAGCACATAGTCCACCACCTCACCCGTGCGTTCCACGGTGCGTACCAGCGAAAACGTCGCCCGCACCATAGCTCGCACAACGAAGCGTGGTGGAAAGAGTCATGCGCACTGTGTATGAATAAATAAAGCCCTGTGCATTCTAGGCACATTCCAACAATTGGAGCCCAAGGGCTGGGGAGATGGGGGGAAGGGGGAGGAGTCAGAACCCGCGCAAAAAAAAAAAAATATATTCTTAAAGCTAAAGATAATAAATGCCAAATAATATACCATATATACTATACAGCACCCCGATGTCACACATGAACCAATACACATCAGTAGGATATATACATGTTCATGTACAATGATAATTACTATGTGCATGTGCTCCCAAAATTAATCGATATTAACCAATATTAATTCATTAATTTACATGTTAAAGTGCACTTAATGAAATACGCTTTTTATCTCTAGCTTAATATATATAATCTTTATTTTATCTAAAAAAATTTTTGGTTATATTGATAATTTATCCTTTCTTCTTTTTTCTTTTTTGTAATTATTTTATCATTTTTTATTTTTTATAATTTTTTATTATTCATTTTTTTATTCATTTTTTTATTTTATTTTATATTATTTAATTTTATTATGTTTTATTTTATTTTATATACCAAATATTGTCTATATCATATACGTAGAACAATCTATTCAACGCATATTCTATTATTGTTGTTATTATTGATATTGGGAAAAAAAAAAAAAAAAAAACACAGGCATGAATCCTCACCCCTGGCCCCCCAAACACCCCCCAGTCAAAGAGATCAAAGACCTCAAAGTCCTGACTAACATCTGTATATCAAAGAATATCAATAAGTGAAAATAAAAAGTAATTGTACAAAAAATGAGTGAATAAATAAATACAGAAAGTCCCATGAAAGAAGAGATCTTGAGATTGTCCAAGACCCATTTTTCCTTGATTTTACCAGGACACAAGGCAAATAGCCACTCAAACAAGTCCAGGGGAAATCCTCTTCCTGAATAATCAAAGCCTTTCTCCATGCCCCCAGTTAATGTTCTCCTGGTCATGAGATAATTGTAGAGGAATCCAATAAAACATCCGTGCATAAAGATCAGGACATAAGACAAATAGCCACTCCAACTGGTCCAGGGAAAATCCTCTTCCTGAATAATCGAGACTTTACTCCCTGCTTCCAGTTAATGTTCTCCTAATTACGAGATGATTGTAGAGGAATCCATTAAAAAACGCCCGTGCATAAAGATCTGCAAGCAAATAAATCTATTAATAACATAAACACACAAAACAAACATAAAATGTGTAAAAACAAATATAAAAAAAAAAAAAAAAAAAATATATATATATATATATATATATATATATATAATAGTGAACTAAAACCCAAATCCCAGTGAAGGTGAGCTCCTCATTTAAACCCCTAGGTGTAAGGGAGTCCAGAACATATATCCATCTGGACTCAGATCTCAACAATCTTGGTGTAACCGGTGCTCCCCTAATATTGGTGTAAATCCTTTCCAACCCCACTATTTTTATACCCCTACAATTACCTCCATGATGATCCAAAAAATGACTGGCTACGGAGGTCAGAGGTTTTTCCTGTTTAATCCTATCTCGCTGCGCGAGACCGATATTAGATAAATGTTGTTGTGCCCTTCTACGTAGTTCCTGAGAAGTTTGGCCCACATAAGATTTATCGCATGGGCAAATTAAGGCATAAATCACATTTTGTGTGCGACAATTAATATAATCACGTAGACGAATACTAGATCCATCGACCGGATTAGTAAAACTATCTGATCCAAGCATATATTGGCACATATTACAGTTGCCACAGGCATATGTCCCTTTTAATTTGATTCCAGTACCAATGTTTTTAGAAGGGCGTTGAAAATGGCTCTTGACCAATTTGTCCCTCAAACTCGGGGCCCGACGTGCAACAATGTGTGGCTTGTCATCAACATGTTGAACCAGCCTTTTATCTGTAGTCAACAAATACCAATGCGTATTTAAGATGTTATATAAGTCCTTCCATTGGTTATTGTAGCGACTGATCGGACGTACCTTGTTGTTACGGACCCTAAGTCTTGGTTTTAATAGATCACTCCGATCTGCTCCATTTGCCATATTGTAAGCACCAGATATAATACTTTTCGGATAGCCCCTTTGTTGAAAGCGAGAGGATAGCTTAGCTGCTTCACTTCTAAAATCACTCGTGGCAGCACAATTACGGCGCAGCCTCAAAAACTGGCCCTTTGGTATTCCATTCCTCAAATGGCCGGGATGAAAGCTCTTATAATGCAGCAAACTATTAGTCGCAGTATTTTTTCTAAACAAAGATGTAGCCAGGCCTCCATCTTCTTTGCGTATTTTCAAATCCAAAAAATCAACCTCCGTGTAGGAGAGATTATGTGTCAAATGAATATTGAATGAATTAATGTTCAGAGCGGTGATAAACTCCAAACAACCCTCCCTGGAGCCCTGCCAAAGGAAAAAAATATCATCAATAAAACGAAACCAGCCCACCACACACTCCTGGAAAGCATTAACAGGGAACACGTGCGCCTCCTCCCACCAACCCAAAAATAGGTTGGCATAGGAGGGGGCACACCGTGCCCCCATTGCAGTCCCAGAGACCTGTTTGTAAAAAACACGATCAAAAACAAAATAATTGTGATGTAAAATAAAATCCAAAAGACTCACCAGGAATGTGCGGTGAGCCGGATCCCCCGTCTCTGATTTTGCAAGAAAATACTTCACAGCCTCTACTATAATGAAGAATGAAGGAACATGTGTAACCAAATACTGCAAGTGGGGGAGGAGGACAATGGATACTGAAAGTCTTGCGTTGCCTTTGAATGGAGTCACAAACTGCATCTGAGGTTTCCATTATATGGTAGGTTGACCATCTGACCCCTCAGAGGGAAGGCCAACTGAATATATGATCTTCTGGCCTATAACATTGCAAATATGAGAGCATGCATGGACAACCATTGCCAGATGCAAAAAAATGAATACATTTTTGGGTGCCCATTACCCTCCAATTTATCACAATGGCCATTTATCATAGCACAGTACAGGGCCGTACACGTACAAACAGGAGAGACAACACATGTTAGACCTTAAGGTTGGGTTTTCAAGTGGTTTTAGGAAATATGGGGGCGTTCAGGGAAGTTTGGTTGAGTATTTTTGAACACTGGGGGAACTATGGAACGACGTGACCATCACAAACCTGTCTTTCCAGGCTGCAGCTTCATGAATGCTACCAGTGACCAGTGGGTAAGGATGCAGGAGCCCCATGAACATGCATTGATCTAAATCAATATAGCATTTAAATTTGCCCTACATTGGCCTATGTGCCAATGTTAGGTGTTTCCAGCCTGCTTTAGGTGTTTTAGGTGTTTCCAGTTGCTGCAATAGTTGCGGAAGCAGAAGCAGCATAGCATGGAACATACAAGGCAGTAGAACGGCTGTCTATGTATGGTAGTAGTAATAATAGTGATGGTAGAAGTGGCAGATGCTTGGCGTTACTTGTGGTGGCTGTAGGAGATTAGCAACAGGAGCAGCAGCAGCCACATCGTACATGTTGGAAGACATCAGGCAACAGCATGATAGAGTCAGCAGCAGCCTTAGGCCTCACACACACGAACGTATTTTGTTTCCGCGTCCGTTCCGTTTTTTTTGCGGATAGGATGCGGACCCATTCATTTCAATGGGTCAGCAAAAAATGCGGACAGCACACCGTGTGCTATCCGTATCCTTATGTCCGTTCCGTAGGCCCACAAAAAAAATAGAACATGTACTATTCTTGTCCGTTTTGCGGACAAGGATAGGCATTGTTACAATGGATCCTCAAAAAAAAAAATGGAAACACGGATGCCATACGGAACGTCATGAGTTTTTTTGCGGATCGCAAAACATATACGGTCAAAGATGATGGTCGGCAGGTCACAGCAGTGGCATGATAGCTGCATGGTGGCTGGCATGATGGAGGCAGGACGGCAGGCAGCAACAGTGGCAAGATGGGGAACCTCCCTAAAGGCCAGATCTATCCATCAATCTCAGCCAGAGGAGTGTGAAAATCCTCCCAAATCCAGCCTTGCAAAAGTGTTGTTTTGGACACTGGCAGAGGACAACTTGGTCTGTTTGGGTGTCCCTACGCCTCCCATAATGATGAAAACCCTCTCTGAGATGATACCGGAGGCTGGGCAAGAAAGAAGATAGAGAATGTGCTGTGCCAGTTCATGCCACTGTTCCATTGGTCAGAGAACAGGGTATGTGCCAGAGACTGGCCAGAGTTTAGGTAGCCCGAACCTGGGCATTGAGCCGGGAGCTGTCGGTTTGCTGAGAGGCCTCATCTGGGTGTGGCACGTAGAAAAACTGCTCCATCATGTTGAGACTGAAATGGCTGCTGCTGCGGCTACTGCTACTTGTGGCAACTGGAGGGGAGGGTGACTCTGGTGGGGGGGCTGCAGTGGCCAAGTTTGGGGTGGTCCCCCGGACACCGTCGAGGTGTCACCAAATGTTGCTGCTCTCCGGAAGGGATGGTGAGGTGTGGTGCACCCCAATGGGAAATAAGTCCAGAGAGTCAGGGTCTGCAGTAACCAGTGTTCTTGTTTACTTGAGGCTCTGACTGTTCTCCTTATATACCACTTCTGGCTAGACTAGAACCTTCTAGTGGGAGTCGTGGAGTGGAGACGATCAGCACAAAAAATACATTGTTTCAACTCCCGTCTGTCAGCTTTAATGATACTCAATGGCAAAGACATAGCATTTTTTTCCAGACAAAAAGAAGATTCCAGACATAACAACAGAGCTAAACCAGACAGTCACAAGGTCAGTCTGTCTGATTTTGGTGGTAAACAATGTCTGGCTTTTTCCCTCCAAAACATGCTCTTCTTCAAACTCTGTGGCAGCTGTGGAAAATTACCAGCTTCTTATTCAAAGTCCCAACAATCTTTCAGTTTTCAGTAAACTTTTCCACAGAGCCATGTAAATACAATGATAATGAACAGGATATATATCACAACATATAAAATGCAGTCACACAGTATTAAACAGTGCAAATAAACCTTTTCAAGTGAAATAGAGTAAGAAGTTTATAACTTAGGGGAAATAGGCAAATGTTCACAAATGTCCAGACTTCAGAGTACCTCTGCTTCAGGGCACTACATGGCCTCCCTTGTAGACAGGTTGGCAGCAGGCTGTGTACACAGTGATTTCTGGTAATAAGTAATTTGTTCTCCCTTTCTGCGTGTGGAAAACATTACCCCATTTTGCTTTGATAGTGGGGGTCTAAAAGCATGGCTATCCAGTTATCATCAGATTGATGTCAACGATACGCCTGTCATTGCATGAAAAAGCAAGCATACAGGTCGCCAATCTGGCCAGCGTGCCCAAGAAGCCAGTTCTTTACGGCTTTGAGATGATTAGGTGTACTGGCCAGTGCCATCATCATTGTCCTCTTGCTCCTCCACCTCCGACTAATATATTTAGAGGGCACATATTATGGCACTATTATATTTAGAGGGTACAGTGTCTAGCAGTATTATATCTAAAGAGTAGATTGTACGGCATTTTAATATTTGAAGGGCACAGCGTCTAGCACTATTATATCTGGATGGTACAGTTTATGTCACTATAATATTTGGAGGGCACAGACTATAGCACTATTATATTTACAGGGCACAGGGTCTAGCACTTTTATATGCATAAGGGACAGTGTTTGGCACTATTGTATTTAGAGGGCACAGAGTCTAGTACTGTTAGTATATCTAGAGGGCACAGTGTTGTCACTCTACGGTGTGGGTGGGGAAACTCCACACCGAGCATACACCGAAACACTACAGTGAGTTGAGGACCAGATCAGCAGGTAAGAAGACAGTGGCAAGGAATACCACTGAACCAAGTGAACCGGAAATACCAGGAACCAAATCCAGAGGGCAGAAACCCGGTGAGCCCCCTTCTTCACAGAGCCCCAGATGGTAGGGATGCACTTATCCAGAACTCACTGGCTGCACCTCCAGGATGGTCACATGCACCTGGCAACTTACCTGCTGATACTGCTGGAAGAAGCACCAGCAGCCCACACACCAAAGACTGGAACCCAGGCACATGTACTGGAACCCGAACACCTAACAGGACTCAGTACACACAACACACCCAGGAACCAGCAACAACTCATAGTTTCACTGTTCCCCCTCCGGGGAACCCTGGAGCCCTCTCACCGAAGGCACATACATACAGGGAATGTCTGGACTTCATGTCAGAAGACACATGGCAGTCACAGACCAAACACCCACCTGGGACATAAACCACACACCACATAACCGGGATAAGGGAAGGGGATGGGAAGACCTCGATGACATATTAGGTGGCCACAAGGACTGGGCAGATGGAATCCCAGGAAAGGTGCATAGCTCCAGCACCAACGGAGGCTGGAGCACAACTAACCCACAGGCTAGCAACAACAGAATAAAGGCACCTAGTGACCACACCCAGGTCAATATGTTAACCCCATGAGAACCAGACAGGGAAGGAGGAAAGTATACAATAAGAAGGGAACATACCAGCAACCAAAACTACACGTTGCCCCTGGCAACTAGCAACCTCGGAATACCACCATAGCCAGAATGCCAGGACACAAACATGAGCAGCATGGAAGCAGTGTCACGAAGAACAACCGAGACCGTGACACCACCAATTTACACGTTGCCCCTGGCAACCAGCATAACCACATCCAGTATACCAGGGCACAGACATGAGCAACATGAAACACGTGTCACGATAACCAAGCGGTACGTGACAAGTGTGTAGGACTATTATATTATTATATATCTATATAATGGCGCTAGAGGGGCTAATGAGGTGGAGATATAAAGGAGGATACAGAGCCTAACTGGAAAAATACCCTGAGGAAGAACACCGTGTTGTTTGAAACGCGTAGGTTAGTAAGTTTGGCTCAATTACCTATCCATAGCACAGGTGACGTCACCGCACGCTCTGAGTGAGCGTGAGCTACAGACAAGCAAGCGGAGCTGAGCCACCGGCCGGGGCTCGCTCCAGAAATTGAGAAAGTCCCTAGGAAGAACCGGGACCGTATCCTGAACCACCGAACACCCTGAAGACCTTGTGCATGCCACTAGAAAGGTAGGAACACATGTGTAACTAATCCAGTACGCTATGAATACAGCGTTTTGAGTGTACGGAACATTGAGACATATGTGCTAACTACCGCTCCAGAGGTGAACTGAGTGGTATACTAAATCTTACAGAGGAAAGTTATTGAATTAAAAGTACCATCTAGGTGAATAAGGGATATCTATATACCAGTTGCGCGGTGCCATTATATAGATATATACGTATTTGGTTTTCCAGAACAGCAGGTGTGCAGTACTGCTGCGGTAACGGCAGCAACAAAAAGTGTCTCTAAAGGTAGCGCTAGTGGATAGTTTTCTGGATATTATATTATTATATCTAGAGAGTATAGTGCATGGCACTGTAATATTTGAAGGCACAGAGTACAGCACTATTATATTTACAGGGCACAGGGTATGGCACTATTATATCTAGCGGGCACTGTATCTCGCACTATTATATCTATTTAGAAGGTACAAAGTATGGCACTATAATATTTATAATATTTATAGCAGGATTATATTTACAGGACACAGGGTATGGCACTATTATATTAAGAAGATCATACAGTATAGAACTATGATATTAAGAGGATACAGTGTATGGCACTGTTATATCTAGAGGGCACTGTATCTAGCACTATTATATCTAGGGGTCCAGTGTATGGCACTATAATATTTGGAGGGCACAGGGTATAGCAGTATTATATTTACAGGACACAGGGTATGGCACTATTATATTAAGAAGATCATACAGTATAGAACTATGATACAGTGTATGGCACTGTTATATCTAGAGGGCACTGTATCTAGCACTATTATATCTAGGGGTCCAGTGTATGGCACTATAATATTTGGAGGGCACAGGGTATAGCAGTATTATATTTACAGGACACAGGGTATGGCACTATTATATTAAGAAGATCATACAGTATAGAACTATGATATTAAGAGGATACAGTGTATGGCACTGTTATATCTAGAGGGCACTGTATCTAGCACTATTATATTTAGGGGTCCAGTGTATGGCACTAGAATATTTGGAGGGCACAGGGTATAGCAGTATTATATTTAGAGGGATAACATCCATCATCTCCACACTTTGCTGGTGTCTATTTCTCAGGTGACATCTGATGATCTTCTCTGTTTTGCATTAGAATAAAATAAAGCGAGATCTGGAAATACAGAACGCAAAGTATCCAGACGAATGTTCTGCGGTCACAGCGATATTCAGTGTCATATACAAAACTGCTACATGTGAGGTTTTCTTTGTATCCGTTCCCTCCTCAATGCAAAAGAGCAGATTTGCCTGTGAGATATTTCTGCAGATGGAAATATATAAACCCACATATAACAACAAAAAAAAAACGTATAAAGTGTTCACCAATTGCTTCACATTACAGGAAAGATTCCTTCATGATTCCAAACCTGGCAACCAGAATAAACCCTAAGATTAACGCCCATTCTCCAGAAATCTGGTGTTCATAACCTGCAATATTTGTACAATCTGGAAAAGTATCATTAGAGACAGCTCCGCACTGTCCACCCTTGTATGTGCACGCTGTGAGTAGGTTGCCCTTAAGTCATCTTCTTCCAAACTAAAGAACCACAGGTTTTAGGACTTACCTTTGGGGACTGGTCATAGTAGACCATACTCAGAAGATCCCTGGTGAGCTGATGCCTAGGGAACCCCCCTCAAGCTCTCCTCACAGCTTCTGGCCACGTACATATCAATCTGGGAACATCATGTACCAGGCCAGCAGCTGCAGGTGCCCTCTTCAATTCAACTTTATCGCCATCCTGCACTTACTGGGGGCACTATTGTAGGTATTTTTAATACTGGGATACTAAGGTAGCATTAGCGGTAGCGGTAAAATTTAATGTTAGGGGCACTATAGGGGCATTAATAATTCTGGAGGCACTATAGAGGACATGAGTAGGGGCATTATAACTGGGGACTTCAGGGGAGGCTTATGGAAGCTCTACAGAAGGGGGGACTTTATTTCTACTGGAGCAACTCTAGGGGATAATATTACTACCGGGGCCACTATAGGGGGGTCATTATTAATACTTAGGCCACTATAAGAGAGCATTGTAGCTATAGAGGACACTACTTTGCACGATTATATTTGAATGGTACTAGTAATTTCAGGGGACTATCTGTACGTCTTTTTAAGGGCAGTTTTGTAGCGTAAAGCCAATTAGACATTTCCCCTTCGTCTTTTATAGGTCTGATTTGCACTCTAAATGGATACAATCGGTACAATAAGTAACTCTCCTCTTTTCTTGCAGTGCCCAGAGATGACGGGGACGGGCAAAGCCATGATGTCCTCTCCTCAGCTCCCCCTGCCTATGTGGATGTCATAGTTCTGGTGGAGAGGACCTTTCTCCCTAGAATTCCTGTTCAACCATTTCTTGCTTCTATCTGTTTCTGGGGAAAGATGGGTCACATCTCAACTGCAGCTACTACAACTCCCATAGGAGCTAGCTTTCTAGACCCCTGAATAAGCAGTTTATACACTGGGAGCTTCATGTGATTTAAATGCCTGGGGCAGTTATGCACAGTTTATACACCAGATGGCGCTCATGTGATTGAAATTCTTGGGACAGCAATACATGGCTTATGCACTAGATCAGGGATCTCAAACAGCTGTTACAGAACTACAATTCCCATCATGCCTGGACATTCTTCGGCCACCAGGGCATGCTGGGAGTTGTAGTTTTGCAACATCTGGAGGGCCACGAGTTTGAGATCCCTGCACTAGATGATGCCCCATGTGATTAAACAATACAAATTTATACAGTATAGGGCACTTCACATGATTGGGACAGCAATAGGTGGCTTGTACAGCAGAGGACACGCCATGTGATTAAATAATACACAGTTTCAGGGGCGGATTGGCCATAGACCTTACAGGGAAATTTCCCGGTGGGCCGATGCCCAGGGGGCCACCTGAGCCCTACTCAGGGCTGGCCAGTGGAAGTTTTTGGGGATGTATTTTGTGCTGCTGGCAGTATTTTGTGATGGACTTTGGTATTTGGCTCTGTTGGGGTGGTATAATGTACCACAATATAGTATTGCTGGTCCTGCCTTCCATCAATTTGGACCCGACTACAAAACGGGGCCACTTTTAGCATTTTTTCCAGGGCCACTTTAAGTTCCCAGTCCGCCCCTGCACAGTTTATACACTAGATCGGGGACAGCAACCTCCAGCACTCCAGCTGTTGTGAAACTACAACTATCAGCATGCTTCAGTCACTTCTATGGGAGTTCTGAGAACAGCCAAGCAAGTGTACACCATACCTGGAGTGACAAAGGTTGCTGATCCCTGCACTAGAGGGCACTTTGCTGTAGGCTGATAGTTGTAGTCAGTCTGGGCATGCTGGGAGTTGTAGTTTTGCAACAGCTGGAGAGACTCAGGTTGGCGATCCCTGCCCTAGAGAGTCCTCTATATGATTTAGAATCATAATTGGACCAGCAATGTGCTGTTTATACACTAAATGTATTTAGATGCATGGAACTGTGTTCAGCAGTTTATACACTAGAGGGCACTGTGAGAGATTTAAATTATTGGGTCTGCAAAGTGCTGTTTATATACTAGATGTCACACTAGGCGCTTTAGCTGCTTGAGACTGTGATAAGCGTTTTATACACTAGGGGGCACTCAATTAGAAGATTAGACCTGCAATGTGCAGTTTCTTCATGCGATTTATATTATTTAAGCTCAATGTGTGCTTTATCCAGTAGAGGGAGCTCTGTGCAGTTTATATGATTAAGCTGCAATGTGTGCTTTATCCAGTAGAGGGAGCTCTGTGCGGTTTATATGATTAAGCTGCAATGTGTGCTTTATCCAGTAGAGGGAGCTTCGTGCAGTTTATATGATTAAGCTGCAATGTGTGCTTTATCCAGTAAAGGTAGCTCTGTGCGATTTATATAATTAGAGCTGTAATGTGTTCATTATCCAGTAGAGGGAGCTCTGTGGGATTTATATAATTAGACCTGTAATGTGCCCATTATCCAGTGGAGGGAGCTTCGTGCAGTTTATATGATTAAGCTGCAATGTGTGCTTTATCCAGTAAAGGTAGCTCTGTGCGATTTATATAATTAGAGCTGTAATGTGTTCATTATCCAGTAGAGGAGCTCTGTGGGATTTATATAATTAGACCTGTAATGTGCCCATTATCCAGTGGAGGGAGCTCCGTGCAGTTTATATGATTGAGCTGCAATGTGCGCTTTATCCAGTAGAGGGAGCTCTGTGCGATTTATATAATTAGAGCTGTAATGTGTTCATTATCCAGTAGAGGGAGCTCTGTGGGATTTATATAATTAGACCTGTAATGTGCCCATTATCCAGTGGAGGGAGCTCTGTGCAGTTTATATGATTGAGCTGCAATGTGCGCTTTATCCAGTAGAGGGAGCTCTGTGCGATTTATATAATTAGAGCTGTAATGTGTTCATTATCCAGTAGAGGGAGCTCTGTGGGATTTATATAATTAGACCTGTAATGTGCCCATTATCCAGTGGAGGGAGCTCCATGCGGTTTATATGATTAAGCTGCAATGTGTGCTTTATCCAGTAAAGGTAGCTCTGTGCGGTTTATATGATTAACCCCTTCGCTCCCAGCGCCGTACATGTACGGCGCTGGGGCGATGCGGGCACATGGCGCGCGCTCGCAAGTGCGGCGGGCGTCATGGCCGGCAAGTCTCTGCTGTTTCTAACAGCAGAGACTTGCCGCTACTTACCGCCATCGGCGGCGTCTTCCTGGGAGTGTCTCAACCGGGTCTTCCTGGGAGTGTCTTCCGGGAGTTGCGTCTCAACCCGGAAGCATTCGCTTCCGGGTGGTGTACAGACACCCCGTGTGGCCAATCGGGGTGTCTGTACACCATATGAAGAATGTAATCCTCGCTGGTGAGGATTACAGTTTTCAAAGTGCAATTCTTATTCTGGCCACTAGATGGCAGGCCAGGATAAGAAATGAGCAATTCTTGGATTTCTGAGTCTATAAAATCCATGATTGCTCATAAAGAAAAAAAAAGCCACAATATATAAGCCCATATTTGAGCTTTCAAATAGTAAAAAAAAAAAAAAAAAATGTTAAAAAATATATAAAAAATAAAAAAGATATAAAAGTTCAAATCACCCCCCTTTCCGTATAATTAAAAAATAAATACCTAAATAACAATAAATATAGACATCGTGGGTATCACCGTGACCGAAAACGCCCGTACTTTTAAAATATAAAAAAAAAAATTCCAATACGGCGAATTGTGTGGTGGAAAAAAGCATCCAAATGGCGATTTGCCGTTTTTTGTCGTTTTTTTTTCTAAAAAAAATTAAATAAAAAGTGATCAAAAAGTCATACACACCCCAGAATGGTATCAATAAAAACTTCAGATCGTCCCGCAAAAAATGAGCCCCCATACAGCTCTGTACACATAAATACCAAAAAGTTATAGGGGTCAAGATTTGACAAGGAAAAAAAAAAAAGGGCAACTTTCTAATTATTTTATCACTATGAAAACGCAGGAAAAACTATACATATTAGGTATCGCCGGATTCGTACTGACCAGTAGAATGAAAGTAACGGATCAGTTTTAATGCACATCGAACGCTGTAAATAAGAAACCCGTAGAACTGTTGCGGAATAGCGTTTTCTTTGCAATTTCACCCGGTTTGGAATTTTTTTCCCGCTTCCCACTACACCGTATGCAATATTAAATGGTGGCGTTGGAAAGTACAACTTGTCCCGCAAAAAACAAGCCCTCATACAGCTATGTGAACAGAAAAATTAAAGAGTTATGGCTGTTTGAAGGCAGGGAGCGCAAAACGAAAATGCATAACTGAGAAAACCTCGCGAAAGGGTTAAGCTGCAATGTGTGCTTTATCCAGTAAAGGTAGCTCTGTGCGGTTTATATGATTAAGCTGCAATGTGTGCTTTATCCAGTAGAGGGAGCTCTGTGCGATTTATATAATTAGAGCTGTAATGTGTTCATTATCCAGTAGAGGGAGCTCTGTGGGATTTATATAATTAGACCTGTAATGTGCCCATCATCCAGTAGAGGGAGCTCCGTGCAGTTTATATGATTAAGCTGCAATGTGCGCTTTATCCAGTAGAGGGAGCTCCGTGCGGTTTATATGATTAGAGCTGTAATGTGCCATTTGAGCAGTAGAGGGAGCTCCGTGCAGTTTATATACTTAGAGCTGCAATATGCTCATTATCCAGTAGAGGGAGTTCTGTGCGATTTATATGATTAGACCTGCAATGTCCCGTTTATCCAGTTGAGTGAGCTCTGTGAGGTTTATATTATTAGAGCTGTAATGTGCTTCTTATCCAGTAGAGGGAGCTTGTAATCAAGGGAAATAAGATAACCCCTTTTATAGGACGCGCGCAGGGAGCGCTGTGCGCCCTCTAGTGTAGAAACACCACATTGCAGCTCCAACCGTACCCGGGGCGCCCTCTGGCGGCAGATTCTTATCATGCTAGTCCCCGCCGTGTGTCAAGAACAGTCACAGGAACGGGACCGCGCGTGACGTCACTCCCTCGGCGCGGGGTATGCTGGGAGGGACTGGAGTTTGAACAGTCTGGCGGCAAATTTCTCCAGCTGGCTCGCTGTCTGCACTGGGATCTCCCGCTCACCTCCAGTTATCCCGCCATGGCCGCCCGGACACCGAGGAAGAGGAAGCAGAGCTCTGTCAGCGCGGAAGGGTGAGTGCGGGGGGCATAGAATCGGCGGCGGGGTGAGCGCTGAACCCCTCAGATTCCGGGGGGCTGCCATACAGTGCGAGCTGCTATAGGGGATAATGGCGGTGCATTAATAATAACAGTCTGCAGGGGGCGCCCAGGAGACTGCAGAGTATCGCACCTGTTTTACTATGCTGGGGGCTGGAATAAGGTTATATAACAGGCGCCTGCATTGAGCGCGGCCGCCGCCGGGGGGTAGCACAGAGCAGCGGCATCTTTCCATTGCGGTGGTCAGGACATGCTGGGAGTTGTAGTTCCACATCACTGTAATACTTCCTGTTTTTACAGGGCAATAAGTTTTTTTTATTGTGCATCTGATAGTACAGAATTTTCAGTAGGGCAGCACTGGTTCCCAGTTTAAGATGGAAGTCTAAAGTGATGTAATAATCCGACATGACTATATAAAACCATACAACTAATCCAGAGTTTTATAGTCCAGACATCTGCTAATCCGGTGCTGGAGATTATTCCATGTATTTCATTGGACTACATGTCCCAGAAGGCAGTGGAGGAGGTCACATGACCTATGTCACTGCCGCACTGCCTGCTGGGCAGGAGATGAGGGTGTGCTCTGCCTCCTCCATGATCTGAGGTCTGTATGAGGGCGGGAACCTTCCTCTAATCCGGCATCCACTAGTCTGGAGCCCATGATGGTGCCAGAGTATTGGACTTCAGTATAGTCAGAACATCTGATAATCCTATTGGTCATCACTTTGCACATGACTTTTCCAGACCATCAGATTCCGGCCCATTGGATGTTCTGGAACATGGGCAACAAATAGCTCAGCCTTATGATTCACTGCCGGTCCAGTCACATTTCTGGATTATTCATAGTTTACAGCCCTTTCAAGGTGATTTACAGATTCTGGACTATTGGATTTTTCTGCTCGATTAAGTAAACATTGATAGTCCAGAAAAATCCCCTCCAAAAAAGTCATCCTTCACCAGTCGGCCCATTGTCTGTAAGCCATACATCAGAGGTCGGACTACTGGAATTTCCGCTTTATGTGCCGGGCTATTGGATATTCTGTCAGATGTTTTGGTCTGGAAAGAGAAGGCTCCAGAATCCGCCAATCCAATAATCTGGCTCCCGGACACGTTTCAGAAAAGTGGACGTTCTGGATTATCGGATGCCAGACGACTGGACTTTATGTGACATTGAATGGCGGTGACTTTAGGGCGTTATACTGGATTATTGAACGTTATGAAGTATCAGGACTCCAATCATCCGGCATATCTGAGCCCGTTCTGGATTATCAGGGGGCGGACTATTGGACTGTGTATAACGTTTCGGTATCTTCTCTCCCGTAGGCGCTGGTCGTCCTTCGGAACGCCGGTGAAGAAGTTAATGGCGGAGTGCAGTGTCGTCCTGAGCCCGCTCCAGTCCAGGAACCCCAACAGCAGCGGCGCGGCCGCCATGAGACGCTCGCCAACGCCAAGCTACGCGGGAGAGCCCAGGGATAAGGAGAACCTGGGCGCCTCCCCCCAGAAGAGCGCCGTCGCCCGCAAGCTCATCGTGTCGCCCCAAGTGATGGAGCGCAATGACAAAGACGCCTATGTCTTCTCCCCGGTGAAGTCGCCGGACTCCTCCCCTTCCGGCGCGGTTCCCGCCAAGTCCTTCTATAAGAAGGAGAGCGTCTACATGTCGCCAATCGACCGCAAGTGGATCAGCGAGAGTAAGGGGCGGAGCAGTCAGGAGGCTCCGCCTCCCGCTAAGAAGTCAGGCGGCAAGGAAACGTCTAAGATCACCAGGACGAGGAAGCCGGCGAGCGCCAAGAAGAGGAAGTCGAGTGGAAATACCGCACCCCCGAAAAAAGAGCGCAACGTGCTGCCAAAAAATAAGAGCATCCCGCCCCTAGACAATGGCGCATCAGTCCAACTGAAGCAGACCGGAACGTCGCCAGAGGAGCCGGGCGCTCAGAAGACCGCCATCTTGGGTCTGAAGATGAAGCCGAGGCCGAAGTTGACCGTGGGCGCCGCCTTCTTTGCCACCAGCAGGAAGCCTCACTCCGCGCCAAAGCGGCTCCCCGCCAACATCAAGTTTCCAGCGTCTTCCAAACCTTCGTTCAGACCCGCGGCGCCAATGGTGAAGCCTGCCGCCAGCGCTACGGGAGGACAGGTGCCGGGTGGCATCAGCCAGAGAGCAGTGGCGGGTTGTTCGGCGTCTGTCGGGGGGAAGAGCGAATGTGAGCGCCACCAACAGGCTGAGGTGAAGAAGAGTCCGGGAGACGCCAAGGAAGAGAAGGGCCGACAGCAAGAGGGTTCCAGCGTAGTGGTAGGTGATGAATGGGAGGCTGCCAGGGCATGATGAGAGTTGTAGTCATACCCCGGCAGGTTTTTGTGAGGCTGTAGTTGGGGGCACATGCCAGCGATGCCACAGCTGTCTCCAGAACGGGGCCCCCGAAGTGAGCGCATGCGCAGCCGCCCTGCATTCGTTTCTAGGGGAGTTCCGAAAGTAGTGGACTGTGTGCTCAGCAATCTGGGATGGAGCGGCGGCCACACTGGTTCTGCTGTTCTGGGGTCTCCCCTAGAAGTGAATGGAGGGTGGCCCCGCAGTGCCCTCTCCTTCAATTTTGGGAGATTGTCCTGGAGATATGCCGCCAACGTCTGATATGATAAAACCCTTTAATTGTTTTTTTTTTTTTTTTTTTGAGTTTTTGTTTATTTTCGTTTTTTGTCTTTTGTTTTTTAATTTTTTTGTTTTGTTTTTTTAGCTTTTTTTAAATGTATTTTGAATAGTGATAATTTGCGGTCAGAGAAGGTCCGTATTGGTTCAGATTCTTGTGATTCCTGTGGTGTTTTTCTATATTTCTGATAATTTTATCTGTGTTTTGTTGTGTGTTTTATCCAACAAGCCTGGAAGTCAGCGGCACCGGGGGCGGGATAATGGAATCGGCTATAAGGCTGCCTCCACCTAACGACCTCCCGCCGAGGCTGGACATTTGGCTTCTATCACTTCCCCCGAGTCGTCCTGCGGAGCTGAAAATTCTGTCCCTGCGCCGCAAATAACGTTGCGCTGCAGATTTCCTGGATGAGAACCCTCCATTGAATTCGACGGGAAAAGGCTGCAGAAAAATCTGCCAAAAAGAAAAAAAAAAACTTCCGGATGGATTCTTCTGCAGCGTTTTTCCACAGCCGAATCAATTAAATGGAGAGATTCTCGTCCAGGAAATCCACCACAAAATCTGCACCGTAATTCACACCACCCAAAAAACCCACAAATTTGTAAAAAGAAAAATATAAAAATTAAGTCTGGTGGAAGATTCTGCCAGGTGTGAGGGCAAAGTTTCTGCAGAGATGAGGGGCAACTAGAAAGTGCCCAGATGTTGGGGGTTAAAAGATCGAGACCCCAGAGAGTGAGCTTCTCTGCTGAGGCCGGCACTTTGGAAGGGGATGAGAGGTGCGGAGGCCTACATCAGGGAGGCACGCTCCTCAGGAAAAAGATCTGGATAACAGTCGTTGGGGACACCCCCACATCACCCGCTCTAACCCTGCGACAATCTGATAGAGATATAAACCACTAGTGACGTCCTTTGGCTGCAAATTAAATTTAAAAAATTTTTATCTTTTTTTTTTAAATCACAATAAAGCAAGAAATTTTAAAAAAAATGAGATTAGACATACATTTTTTTTGTTTTATGTGTAGTGGATTGTAATAATTTGATGCCGGTTATGATGGGTTTTTGTAATTTTGTGTGTTTTCTGCATTGTGCTGAGTTCTCGGTGTATTTTCCTCAGCAGGGAGCGGGCGGCGATGACTCTCAGATGATGTTTGACTCTGATGACCCCATAGTGAAGTCAGCGGAGAAGAAAGGTAACAGCTGCCCGCGGGTCTCCGGCCAACGGTAACTCTTAAAGGGGCTGTCGGAGTACTGCCCGTGCGCTCCACCTCACTGGTTTCCGTCGGTTGGGGGGAGCGGTGGTGACGTGGAGGAGTGCGGCTGCTTTTATTTTATTCCAGTTCCTCCCATTATGAATCACTCAGAAATTTCCTTTCACCTATATTAAAAAAAAAAAAAATTTTTTTTTTTTTTTTGGGGGGGGGGGGTGTGTGTGTGTGTGTGTTATTCTTTTCTTGTATAAAACCGCACTCATCACCTTATTTTTTACTGTTTTTGTCTGGTTTTAGACCCCACCGTTTACCCCATCTTCAGCACTCCGTCCATCACCAAGAAAAGGTAAGTCCGGCTGTAAAGGGCAGAGGAGGAGGTCCAACTTCAGAAGAAAATTGAGGTTTAAATTAAACGGGGAAAAGCCAGTTACCTTGTCACCTGCGCTCTGTTCCGGCACAGGACAAATGAGCTGTCCCGTCTGCGATCGCGTGGATCGCTGCCGCCATTCTCTGGCCTCATGGATGGCGTGACCACAGAGGCCAGTGAATGGCTGCAGCAGTGTGTGTGACCACGGACAGGACGTCACGTGTCCAGTCCACCAGGATCCAGTGGTCAGGTAGGTGGCTTTCGTGTTTTTATTTTGAACACTTTTCGAACCGCCCCCTGTTTACTGTGTTTATGTCCACATCACGTGTTTCTTCCTGTGGTCCGCTCGTCCGCTCCACACAAACAATACAGGGAGAAGTTCTGGTAATCCGGCATTTACTTCCTCCACAGACCCTTAGGTTTCCGGGGGGGGCTGGCGTCTCCGGTTTGTTCCAGTACCCCGCTGAGCGCCCCGCCTGCCATCACCAAAATACCAAAACCGAGCAGGAGGAAAGACGCCAACAGAACCGCCGATGATCAGCTGATCATTGTAAGTCCATCACCCTGTGCTCCTGAAATACTCTGTGCTGCTCGAGAACCTGCTGCTTCCGCTATGTAATCCTAAAATGTCACCTCCACACGACCCGCACACCCCTCTCCTGAAATATTCTGTACTGTGCTCCATCCACCGTATGATCTTCACAAGATCAGCATGTTGCTGTTCTGAAATCCTCTGTGCTGCTGACCCTTCTCGTTCCACTATGTAACCGTCAGCGTGTGACCTACCACATGATCAGCACACTCCTCTGTGCTGCTGGGGACCCTGCTCCTTCCACTATGTAATTCTTAGTCCATGGCCAGCCCACTGCTCTCCTGAAATCCTCTGTGCTGCTGATGACCCTGCTCCTTCCACTATGTAACGCTGTGACCTCTCGCAAGGTCAGCACGGGCCTGAAATCCTCTGTGCTGCAGATGGCTGTTACCCCCCCTCTCTCTGTGTGCAGGACGCTGGTCAGAAGCACTTTGGGCCGGTGACGTGCAGCACCTGCGGGATGATCTATTCGGCGTCCAGCCTGGAGGACGAGACGCAGCACGCGCAGTATCACCAGAGGCTGCTGGAGAGCATCCACTATGTGGTAAGGACAATCTGCTATCCTAGTGTCTCAATTCTTCACCGTTTTCAAGATCTCTGCTTCCTGTCACTGAGCGGGATCATTGTTTCATTGATTCAAAGGCCAAACACTTCTCACAGCTGAGGGTTTGCTACAGTGTATCACTCCCAAGCTGAAAGAGCAGGACTTACATTACATTCTACAGCAGTGTCTAAACACCTATATTCCTATTCACTGACAGCAAGCAGAGGTGGATACAGCTGGATGACCCCCGTAACACTGATATGTGACCATCTTGTTTTTTCCATTTTCCAGGGTTGGAAGAAAGAACGAGTCGTGGCCGAATTCTGGGACGGGAAAATCCTGATGATCTGCCCCGAAGATCCAAAATACGCCCTGAGGAAGGTGAGGAGTTAATCCACAGGTGGGAGGGGCCTAGAGTGTGGTCACATGTCGCCCATAGCAACAGACTTTTATTGTGTGATTCTATCTTTGCCAATTCTTTACTTATTTTGTACTGATCGCGAATTACGTAGTGTTTTATACTCCAGTCACATCCAAAGCTGCGTTCATAAATCTGCCATGACCGTAGAGGCTCCTCCCCTTGCGCGTTCCCTGTCTGTATAGAGCCCTATTGGGATGCACGTTAAGAAAAAGTGTAATTGTCAGTCTACAGCATTTTGACTACAGCTTTGGATGTGACTAGAGAACAGGAAACGGCGCCACAAGGTATGTACTCCGCATGATGTAAGGAAACTTATATGAAGTAACTTTGTGAATCCTTGGCGTCACTTCCCTTGTACAAATTGTTTTCTTCTCTAGTCATGGCTAAAGCTGCCCCCCAGAATCCTGCTGGTGCCAGAGAGCGGTGCATTGTGGGACCTCAGAGGACAGTTGAAGCTGGAACTCATCTGATTGGTCAGATGCCTGATGGGGAGGAGCTAGACTTCTGTTGTATTCTGTAGAGTCTTAAAAGCAGCTTTGGGTGTGACTAGAGGACACTTTTTGTACAGATTCAAACAGTGAATTTTTGTGCGGATGAGAAGTTTTTGTTTTTGTCCCCGTCAGGCGGAAGAGGTGCGAGAACTGGTGGACGCGGAGCTCGGCTTCCAGCAGACCAGCCTGAATTCCGCCAGCAGGACCCGCACTTACCTCTACGTGACCAACGACAAGAAGATCGTGGGGTGCCTGATCGCTGAGCCGATCAAACAGGTAGGTGGAGCCGGAGCCACACAGCGCCCCCCAGTGTCAGCACCCATTATCACTACCCCACTGCTTTCTCACTGGTATTCCTCATAGTAGACCACGTGACACCCTGATATAACATAGGCTTGAAAGGGGGCTGCACATGGGTTATCTGGGAAGTGGGTAACATACTGGAGGAAAATTCCAATAGTCCAGAATTATGCGTATTCTAATAGTCTGGTAATCTGGCATCACATCAGGTCATAGATGCTTTAACATAGGCTTGGAAGTTGTGCAGAACCTAACCAGCAAGGTGCAAGTGCATTACGTGGAAATCCCAATAGTCCAGAGATGCCGGATGATTGGATGGCACACTGTCCTGGAGATTATGGATGCCTGCTCTAACATAGGCTGGTTGTAGTGAAGCAGAATTCCTATAGTCCGGCATCTCGGCATTAGACTTCTGTACTGTCATGTATCAAGCTAACAATACGATGGTGTGCTCTAACATAGGCTTGAAGGCTTTACAAGGTATGATGGGGACTGCACAGCCGCAGGCTCCCAGTAGTCCAGGCATGATGTGGCGCCGGACTACTGGAATGTAAACTAGTCCGGTGTGCGGCTCTATAACATGGGCTTGGGGGCTGTAGAGCAGCTCTAATAGTCCAGCATAATGTGATGGCGGATTATTGGACTGTACAGCATCCAGGGTATTATAGATGCCTGCTATAACATAGGCTTTGGGGGAGGAGGGGGGTGTTACTGTACATGACAGGCATCGCGCACACACACACACATAAACCATGCCGCTCTCATGATCTGCAGGCGTTCCGGGTCCTGGCCGAGCCGTCGACTCCTGACATCAGGTCCACGTGTGCGCTGGAGCGGCACCGAGCCTGGCGCTGCTCGTCCGAACCTCAGCCGGCGATCTGCGGCGTCAGCAGGATTTGGGTGTTCGCCCTGATGCGGAGGAAGAGCATCGCCAGCCGCCTGGTGGACACCATGAGGTGAGAGGGATCTTCGGGGGAGGGGGGTGTAAGACGACCAATAGGAACACACATGGGTGGCAGGGACCGACCCCTGGACTTGAAGGAGTCCATGATCCACAAAAGAAAAACTTAAAGGGGCTCTCCATCTTGTTGACTGGAGGGTCTTGCTGCTGGTGCCAGGGGGTCATTGCTGTGATATTGGTGGTAGTAGTTTGTCCAGAATCCCCAACCCCTGCTGACCCAGTAACGGGTAGATAAGTGGCGTCTCTGCCATTCCCAGGATCGGTGGTGAGACCCCGACGACGCGCACAAATACCGGCCTCTTAAAGGGTTTCTGTCACCAGTTTTTTCGGTATGAATCAGGCTGACATTAGAGATGTGCTAATGTCACCTGATTCCAAATATATATCTGTTTTTTTCCTCTTCATCCTCCATGACGGCATACAATGAGAGAGATGACCCGCCTCCAACCAGGTAGGGACAGGAAGCATAAATTTAACCCTCCTCCAGCTCCTCCTCAGTGTCTTCCTGTCCCTGCCAGGTGGGAGAGGATCATGTCTCACGGCACTTGCCGATGGGGGCCGTTTTTGTAGGGCAGCAGAAGCGGCAGTTTATTATTTTGTTCTCATGCCCAGACCACATGAGGAGAATGAGGCCTATATCCACTCCCTAGTTGGGTTTGTGTTGTGAAGGCTCAAAAAAGTTCGTGCTGTCCATTCTCTTACCTTCCACTGTGGCGCCAGGTGTGGAGGTCCATGTGGAAGCCGGACACTCAGTGAGTTCCTCCGGCGGTGTGCGCGCTCCCGGCCTTTACCCGTGACTTCCGGCTCTAACGGTGACGTCACAGGAAGTCTCGTGCGTTCCACTTGCGTTCCAACGAGACTTCCTGGATTGGTGAGGGAAAAGGGGGCGGAGCAACGTGGTTTTGGCGCGGAGTTCAAGGCGGAGGTCGCCCTCTGATCTGAGGTCTGCAGGTAAGGGCTATTTAAACACTCTGCTACAAGCTCCTGGCTGGTTAACATGTCTGACACTGCTTCTGGTCACATGGAGTCCACTGCAGGACCTGCAATTGTAAGTCTCCCTGTGGGAGCCCCTGGGGGAGTAAGCTATATGTTGGTTTATGATGCTAACTCCTTCTGTTACTTTCTCTCTCTTGCTTCCATCTGGTATGTGTGTAGAGTGAGAGGGAAAGTTCTAAAAAAGAAAAAACTAGTCCTAAAATTAGGAAATGCGTTATGTGTTCCGTAAAACTCCCTGATACATATAGCAAGAAATTTTGTAAGAAGTGTACAACCAGTATGGCTAAGGATCTGGTTCCTTCTATTAGGGAGGAACTCAGAGACGTCATTAGAGAGGAGATGCGCTCGGCACTTGCTGAGGTTCCCATTTCTGCATCCGCCCCTTGTATGTCAAAGCATAGAGAGCAAAGGGCGGGTTCTGATTCCTCTTCAGATTCGGACCACGAGTCGGACTCTGAGTCTCAGGACTCGTTAGATTCTTCTGGTTCCGATACTGAGTATAAAAGTTTTCTTTTTTCCTCAGAAGACACAAAGGAGTTAATAAAAGCGGTTCGGGCTACAATGAACTTATCGGATGATAAAGTTCAAAGATCAGTCCAGGACCAAATGTTCAGTGGACTGGAACAAAGAAAGAAAAGAGTTTTTCCAGTCCACAAAACCATGCACGACCTTATTAAAAGGGAGTGGAAAGCTCCGGATAGAAAACTGTTCATACCCAAAACAATGAGTCGCAGACTTCCATTTGATAGTGAGGATGAAACATTACTAACAGCTTGTCCTAAAATTGACGTTTCCCTCTCAAAATTAGTTAAGGGGTCAAATGCCTTACCATTTGAAGACATGGGGTCCCTTAAAGACCCATGGATAAAAAAGTAGATGCTAGTTTAAAAAAGACTTGGAATGCAGCAGCGGCCATTTTTAAACCCAATCTGGCCTCTACCTCCGTTGCTAGATCCCTGAAGAGATGGCTTCAGCAGCTAGAGTCATTAATCAAGGATGGTACCCAGTACGATGCCCTAAAGGATTCCTTTCCCCTGTTGTTAAAGGCGGTAGATTTTTTATCAGATTCTACTGCTGAGTCAGTGAGGATGGCGGCAAGAGCCACAGGCTTGGCAGCTGTCGCAAGAAGGGCTCTTTGGTTAAAATCATGGACAGGAGACACTGGCTCAAAAATGAGATTGTGTGCTCTCCCGTTTCGTGGAAACTTATTGTTTGGAGAAGATTTAGAAACCATTCTAGAAAAAGCGGCAGACTCAAAAAAGTCTTTTCCTAAAGAGACGTATAAAAGAAAGTTTCCCTTTCGTAAATCTAAAAGAGGCGGTACTTTTCAATCTAAAAGATCAGACAGGCTGGGACAGTGGTCAAGAGATAATAACCAAAGAGGTAATAGAGGAAGAGGTTTTTTGTTTACCCCCAAAAGTACAGAAACTTCAAAGCAATGACGCCAGACCTTTGGTAGGGGGAAGACTAAAGGTTTTTTCTCCCTTTTGGGAAGAGATTACGGAAAATCCGTGGGTAGTAAAATTAATTTCCGAAGGGTACGATATCTCCTTTCGTCTTCCTCCTCCAAAGGATGTCTTCAGGGTCACTCCAGTCCAGAGATCAGCCTTTTTACAGGAAAATCTGGAAGAAAGGATCCAGGAGCTACTAGATCAAAAGGTCATCATTCCAGTCCCCCTGCATCAACAAAGAACAGGTTACTATTCCAAGGTTTTTTTGGTAAGAAAACCAAACGGAAAATTTCGCCTTATAATAAACCTGAAGAATCTGAACAGGTTTATAAGGTATGAAAAATTCAAAATGGAGACCATAAAGTCTACCATAAATCTTTTAAAAGAAGGAGACTTTCTGGCTTCAATAGATCTGTGCGATGCGTACTACCACATTCCAGTATACGATCGCTCCCAAAGTTTTTTGCGGATCGCGGTTTTTTTGGGGAAAAATCTGTATCACTTCCAGTTTCGGGCACTACCCTTTGGAATTACCTCGGCCCCAAGGGTATTCACGAAGGTGATGGTAGAGGTGGTGGCCCATTTGAGAAGAAAAAATGTCATAGTAATCCCCTACTTAGACGATCTTCTAATTGTAGGAAGTTCAACACAAGACTTGAACAACAGTGTTTTTCAGACCTGCCAAACCCTATACAGGATAGGTTGGATTGTAAATTGGGAAAAATCGAATCCCTGCCCTTCCCAAAAACTGATTTTTCTGGGAATGTTGTTAGACTCGGTCAGCCAAAAAACCATCCTTCCAGAACAAAAGGTTTCGGGGGTGATAGACAAAGTTTCTAGATCTGGTCTCTTGTCCGGTCAGGGAAGCCATGAGCCTGTTAGGCACTTTGACCTCCTGCATACCGGCAGTGAAATGGGCTCAATCTCACTCGCGTATCCTTCAGCAGTGGATGTTGAAGAACTGGGACAGGAGTCAAGACTCCTTAGATGTGATAATTTCAATAACTCCCCAGGTAAGACAATCCCTGCAATGGTGGTTAAGTCCAGTTCATTTACGGGAGGGAGTTCCCTGGAACTCGGGCCCCTTGGAGATCATAACGACAGATGCAAGCAAGTGGGGATGGGGAGCGGTTTGTTCCCATCTCTCGGTCCAGGGAAAATGGTCCAGTCGGCAGGCGTCCCTATCCTCAAACATGAGGGAGCTTTTAGCAGTCTGGGAATCATTGAGAGCGGTGTCCCAAATCATTGTAAAAAGGGAGGTCCAAGTAAGATCAGACAACACTACTGTGGTGGCCTACCTAAATCATCAGGGAGGAACAAAAAGCGTGGACTTAGGACATGTAGCAGAAAAAATATTTTGCTGGGCGGAAAAAAACCTGAGATCCCTAAACGCTGTACATTTAAAGGGGTCCCTAAATACAAAAGCCGATTTTCTAAGCAGGATCGAGGTAAAATCCACCGAATGGAGCTTAAAAAGGCAGGTTTTCCTCCAGATAGTGGAAAAATGGGGTCGGCCTCAAGTCGATCTTTTCGCCTCGGGAAAAAATGCAAAATTAAGGAACTTCTTTTCTCTAAATCCCTACGACAAAAATATGGGGATAGACGCGCTATCACAAGTATGGAATTTCCATCTAGCCTATGCATTCCCTCCTCTCCAATTAATCGGCCGAGTATTGAAAAAGATTCGTCAAGACAGGGCACATGTGATTCTTATAGCGCCCCTTTGGCCCAAAAAATCGTGGTTTCCCCTATTGAAACGCCTGTCTATCCAGAGCCCATGGATTCTTCCATGGCAGAAGGATCTATTATCTCAGGGACCAATTCTCCATCCCAGGGTAGACAGATTACACCTGGCGGCCTGGAACCTGAGAGGGTAACCTTAAAATCTGTAGGGCTGTCAGATGCCATTATAGACACAATGTGTGCAGGGAGAAAAAAGATCACCTCAAAGATCTATTCAAAAGTCTGGGATACCTTTTGTGCTTGGTGTTTAAAATATAAGGTTTCCCCTAAAAAATTTTCAATCCAGTCTGTATTAGGATTTTTACAGACCGGTTTTGAAAAAGGGTTGCGGCCTAATACGCTAAGAGTCCACATTTCCGCCCTAAGCTCGGTATTTGACAAAAAGATAGCTGTTCACCCATGGGTCATTCGTTTTATGAAAGGAGCCGACCGCTTGAGGCCCTTGATTAGATCTAAAGTACCTCCATGGGACCTGAATATAGTGCTTTCGGGTTTAACATCAGCACCGTTTGAACCTATATCAGAAATTTCTCTAAGATTCCTTACCCTAAAAACTTTATTTCTAGTGGCCATTACATCTGCCCGTAGAATAGGGGAAATCCAGGCCTTGAAGATGGTAGAACCCTTTTGCACGATCTTTCCAGATAAGATAGTTTTCAAATTAGAAGACTCCTTTCTTCCGAAGGTGGTATCAAGTTTTCATAAACAGGAAGAAATTGTTGTTCCATCCTTTTGCGCAAATCCAAGAAATGAGGGAGAAACACGTTTCCATAACCTAGATGTACGTAGATCTATTTTACAGTACTTGGACGCCTCTAATTCCTTTAGAAAAACAGATTTTCTATTTGTCCAGTTTCTAGGTGCCTACAAAGGTTATAGGGCTTCTAAAGATTCAATTGCACGATGGATAAAAACAACTATTCTGGAGACATACAAATCCTCTGGGTTGGAACCTCCCCAAGGGTTGAGGGCCCACTCCACAAGATCGGTCTCTACTTCCTGGGCTGAAAGGGCTAATGCTACCATGGAACAGATTTGTAAGGCAGCGACATGGTCTAGCCCCCATACCTTCGTAAAACACTATAGACTTGATACATGTAACAATCAAGATCTGGCCTTTGGTAGGAAAGTGTTACAGGCCATTGTCCCTCCCTAAAATATTTAATATGTTATATCTCATTGTATGCCGTCATGGAGGATGAAGAGGAAAAACCATATTACTTACCGGTAATTTCCTTTTCTTGAATCCTCCATGACGGCATAAGGGTTTCCCACCCCAAAAAAAAAAAAAAAAATGTTAAACACATGAATAGACTCTCTAGGCTGTCGGTCCAGTAAGACACTGAGGAGGAGCTGGAGGAGGGTCAAATTTATGCTTCCTGTCCCTACCTGGTTGGAGGCGGGTCATCTCTCTCATTGTATGCCGTCATGGAGGATTCAAGAAAAGGAAATTACCGGTAAGTAATATGGTTATTTACTGGTGCCCCCATTTTTATATAAAATGAACTTTTATTTTATGCTAATAAGGCTCCTAGGTGCAAGGGGCGTTACCCCTGCTCCTAGAGGCTCTGTTGAGTGACAGGACCAGGCAGAGAAGAAACACTCCATTCACCATAGCTTGCAAGGACCTTCAATGATGTCATGACCATGTGATCAGTCACATGGTTAGGATCACACAAACAGCCTGTCTCCTCCTAAACCATGTGACTGATCACATGGTCATGTCATCATTGAAGGTCCTTGCAAGCTATGGTGAATGGAGTGTTTCTTCTCTGCCTGGTCCTGTCAATCAACAGAGCCTCTAGGAGCAGAGGTAACGCACCTAGAGGCCTTATTAGCATAAAATAAAAGTTCATTTTATATAAAAATGGGGGCACCAGTAAATAAAACAGATATATATTTGGAATCAGGTGACATTAGCACATCTCTAATGTCAGCCTGATTCATACCGAAAAAACTGGTGACAGAAACCCTTTAAAGGGCCCCGTCCTCTTCCTCATCTATTCATATGTCTTCCAGGAGTTCCTTCATTTACGGCTCGCGCCTGACAACCGATGAAATCGCCTTCTCAGACCCGACACCCGATGGGAAGCTTTTCGCCAGCAACTACTGCGGAGTCCCCGACTTCCTGGTGTACAACTTCCTCAGTTAGGCCTGCTGCAGTTTGTTGAGAGCAGTAGTCCCTGCAGCCTATAGCCCTCCAGGGGCTTGCTGGGAGTTGTAGTTTTGCAGCGGTTGGAGACCGCTGGGTTTGTTTGTTTGCACTTTTCCTCTTGTTCGCTGCTACAGATCGTCCTCGTGTCGCTTCTGAGGAGGTTTATGCTGTTTTTACTGCTTTTATAGATGTGATAGGTAAGAGGCTGCACAGATGGAGTATTCTTCAGTGCCCCTCTGGTGATGTCATACTGGTGTGTGCACTAAAGAACCCGCCAGCTGTGAGGCGCCATGCTGATTTTTAGGGTATATTCACACTGTGCAGTTTTTGAGAACCGTTTGGCACAAACTGCCTGCGTTTTTACTGCGTTTCCACAGCTAGAAGTGAGGGCTGGTATGGAAAAACCCTTTAAGAGATTGCCCTCTTCCTAAGACTGTCTTAAAGGGCCAGTCCAGTCTCCTGTAAAAAATAAAGCTTGATCCCTATAGAAGGAATAACTCTTTAGAGTTCTAAATTCCAGTTTCATAATCTCCGCTTGCTGTCACTGAAGAGGATTAATGAGACTGCATCTAATGGCTGTAAGAGATGAGGCCTGCACGTTAGAACGGGTCACTGACAGCAAGCAGAGGTCTTGAAAATGAAATGTGCCGTCTAGAATGTTTAATCTTCAGCTCTTGGGAAACTATAACTCTCAGCATGCACACTTGCTCAGCCCTCAGGGAGAAGAGAGAGCAGCATGCTGGGAGTTGTAGTCTCACGGCAGTCTGGAGGGTTTTAGTGTTTGTGTCGTGTCCTGTAAATATTTTATTGTTGGATCTGTTCACACTTTGTAGATTATATATGATGGATGGATACGGGGGAGGGGCGGTGGGGGTCACATGGACCAATCACAGCCCCCGAGCACCGTCACCTGACTCAGAAGTTTTACTATATTTTATCTTACAATTTACATTCAAAGGAATAAAGTGGTTTTGTTTCTTGCACGGTTCTTGCTTTTTTTTTATCCCCCCTCCTCCACTGCACTTCCTGTTCGGCTTCATGCACACGGCCGTTGAACGTAAATTGCGGTCCCCAAGACACGGGCAACATCCATGCAGATTCCGCAGACGGATCCAGAACCATTCAACTCGACAGTTGAATGGGTGGTGGTTCTCTGCCTCCATTCCGCACCGACCTTCCGGATTGCACACGGCCGATACCCGGAATACTGCGGACCCGCTGTTTGCTGGCTGCAATACTGGCACGGTCGTGTGCAAGAGGCCTTAAAGAAGAACTCCCGCAAAAAATTTTATTCCATGTCCTGCTCGAAATATACATGATGTAATCTGTAGTGAATGTCATTTTCTTATCAGTGTCTGTATTTGTGAGTTATATCTCCCTGAAGTTTCTTATCTGTGTCATGTGACCAGCAATCAGACTTACCAACTCAGAGACTTGTGTGGACAGGAAGTCTAATTTTCTATGCATTCCTATGAGAGACTCACTTTCAGTCTCATAGGAATGAATAGAGCAGTGACTGGCTTTCTGTCCTGGGTCAGTTGGAGGTCAGGGAGTTGGTCACATGACCCAGCTACAATAAGAAGAGAGGGGAAACTCAATTTCAGCCTCTGATAAGAAAATGACAATCACTACAGATTATATCATGCACCTTTCTAACAGGTCAGAGAATAAAAATGTTTGCGGGAGTTCTTTAATCTGACATCCAGTAATCCAGATTTAAAGGGGTTGTCTCATCTCAGAGATTGGTGGGAGTATTGGCCTAGGCATGTACAACTAAACAGAAACCTGGCCGTTGCCATTCACTATCGCCAGCACTGATGTGGTAATATCTGAGATTAGGCACACCGTTCTCTACACGATGGTGGATAATACTGACAAGTTGGACGTTTATTTGGAATTTCCAGGAGGAATAAGAGGGATCACTCATTACAAGCTTCTAAGAATAGATGTTTTACAATTGTATGTGCTGAGCTAGACGGAGCAGGGGTCAGCAGTATTTTGGGGGCAGATTGTGGTTGGCACTGTAAGGGGGGCAGAGAGAGGAGCATCGGCAAGACCAAGCCAAACAAATTATCCCCAGATATTCGGAGAATCTTCTGGTGCACAAACTAGAAGAAGGCAAACTGCCCCAAGTTACAGCAAGGAGTGAGGCCCGCGGCAAAGAAATCTTCAAGAGAGGACAACATGGGCGTCGTATTCCACTTCTCAGGCCTCGTTCACAAAGCTACAACTTCCAGCCACAGGAATGTATGGATCTGTAAGTTCTCCAATCATCAGCCTAGTGGTTGGGCCACGACTTAAAGGGGTTATCTGAAAGAGGGAAGCAATGGGACTAAGGAAAGTGTTCCCAAACCAGGACCGGGCTCCCATCCCTGCTGGACTGGAAGTGTGACGTCCTCCCAGGACTCATATCACATACCGCTCCTGATACATCACCACTGAGGCCACAGCATCACACTGCCGGGATCAGCCCGCTATAGGAAAACCATGGGCACGGTGGTTACAGCTGTCTGATTTACTTACATAGTACTGCAGCTGGTTACTGAATCTCAGTTCAGTTGAAATTTTGCAACCAATATTATGTGTACGACTGCAACATCACTGCACATACTGAGGCAGGAGCACAGCACACTACATTTGGCCAGATATCTCAGCCATTTCTGGTCTATAAGTGTAACCATGAATCTAGTCCTTACTCTATTGGTAGATACTTCTATACTGCAGAAGACTGAAACCAGGCTACATGTGGACTCACAGTATTTACCAATTCAATACAGCATCCTATGTACAAGAATATAACTACTATAATACTGCTCCTATGTACAAGAATATAACTACTATAATACTGCTCCTATGTACAAGAATATAACTACTATAATACTGCTCCTATGTACAAGAAATATAACTACTTATATATATACTGCTCCTATGTACAGATACTACTATATATACTCTATGCTAGTACAAGAATATAACTGTACAAGAATATAATACTATACTGCTCCTATGTACAAGAATATAACTACTATAATACTGCTCCTATGTACAAGAATATAACTACTATAATACTGCTCCTATGTACAAGAATATAACTACTATAATACTGCTCCTATGTACAAGAATATAACTACTATAATACTGGGAATATAACTACTATAATACTGCTCCCCCTATACTACTGAATATAACTACTATAATAACTAAGAATATAACTACTATAATACTGCTCCTATGTACAAGAATATAACTACTATAATACTGCTCCTATGTACAAGAATATAACTACTATAATACTGCTCCTATGTACAAGAATATAACTACTATAATACTGCTCCTATGTACAAGAATATAACTACTATAATACTGCCTCCTATGTACAAGAATATAACTACTATAATACTGCTCCTATGTACAAGAATATAACTACTATAATACTGCTCCTATGTAACAAGAATATAACTACTATAATACTGCTCCTATGTACAAGAATATAAACTACTATAATACTGCTCCTATGTACAAGAATATAACTACTATAATACTGCCTCCTATGTACAAGAATATAACTACTATAATACTGCTCCTATGTACAAGAATATAACTACTATAATACTGCCTCCTATGTACAAGAATATAACTACTATAATACTGCTCCTATGTACAAGAATATAACTACTATAATACTGCTCCTATGTACAAGAATATAACTACTATAATACTGCCTCCTATGTACAAGAATATAACTACTATAATACTGCTCCTATGTACAAGAATATAAACTACTATAATACTGCTCCTATGTACAAGAATATAACTACTATAATACTGCTCCTATGTACAAGAATATAACTACTATAAATACTGCTCCTATGTACAAGAATATAACTACTATAATACTGCTCCTATGTACAAGAATATATAACTACTATAATACTGCCTCCTATGTACAAGAATATAACTACTATAATACTGCTCCTATGTACAAGAATATAACTACTATAATACTGCTCCTATGTACAAGAATATAACTACTATAATACTGCTCCTATGTACAAGAATATAACTACTATAATACTGCTCCTATGTACAAGAAATATAACTACTATAATACTGCTCCTATGTACAAGAATATAACTACTATAATACTGCCTCCTATGTACAAGAATATAACTACTATAATACTGCTCCTATGTACAAGAATATAACTACTATAATACTGCTCCTATGTGTACAAGAATATAACTACTATAATACTGCCTCCTATGTACAAGAATATAACTACTATAATACTGCTCCTATGTACAAGAATATATAACTACTATAATACTGCCTCCTATGTACAAGAATATAACTACTATAATACTGCTCCTATGTACAAGAATATAACTACTATAATACTGCTCCTATGTACAAGAATATAACTACTATAATACTGCTCCTATGTACAAGAATATAACTACTATAATACTGCTCCTATGTACAAGAATATAACTACTATAATACTGCCTCCTATGTACAAGAAATATAACTACTATAATACTGCTCCTATGTACAAGAATATAACTACTATAATACTGCTCCTATGTACAAGAATATAACTACTATAATACTGCTCCTATGTACAAGAATATAAACTACTATAATACTGCTCCTATGTACAAGAAATATAACTACTATAATACTGCTCCTATGTACAAGAATATAACTACTATAATACTGCTCCTATGTACAAGAATATAACTACTATAATACTGCTCCTATGTACAAGAATATAAACTACTATAATACTGCTCCTATGTACAAGAATATAACTACTATAATACTGCTCCTATCTATGTACAAGAATATAACTACTATAATACTGCCTCCTATGTACAAGAATATAACTACTATAATACTGCTCCTATGTACAAGAATATAACTACTATAATACTGCTCCTATGTACAAGAATATAACTACTATAATACTGCTCCTATGTACAAGAATATAACTACTATAATACTGCTCCTATGTACAAGAATATAACTACTATAAATACTGCCTCCTATGTACAAGAATATAACTACTATAATACTGCCTCCTATGTACAAGAATATATAACTACTATAATACTGCTCCTATGTACAAGAATATAACTACTATAAATACTGCTCCTATGTACAAGAATATAACTACTATAATACTGCTCCTATGTACAAGAATATAACTACTATAATACTGCTCCTATGTACAAGAATATAACTACTATAATACTGCCTCCTATGTACAAGAATATAACTACTATAATACTGCTTCCTATGTACAAGAATATAACTACTATAATACTGGCTCCTATGTACAAGAATATAACTACTATAATACTGCTCCTATGTACAAGAATATAAACTACTATAATACTGCTCCTATGTACAAGAATATAACTACTATAATACTGCTCCTATGTACAAGAATATAACTACTATAATACTGCTCCTATGTACAAGAATATAACTACTATAATACTGCCTCCTATGTACAAGAATATAACTACTATAATACTCCTCCTATGTACAAGAATATAACTACTATAAATACTGCTCCTATGTACAAGAATATAACTACTATAATACTGCTCCTATGTACAAGAATATAACTACTATAATACTGCTCCTATGTACAAGAATATAACTACTATAATACTGCTCCTATGTACAAGAATATAACTACTATAATACTGCTCCTATGTACAAGAATATAACTACTATAATACTGCTCCTATGTACAAGAATATAACTACTATAATACTGCCTCCTATGTACAAGAATATAACTACTATAATACTGCTCCTATGTACAAGAATATAACTACTATAATAGTATAATGATTGCCGGTTGGTGAATGACTTGTTATAATCTAATAGATTTTATTATATGAACATAAACACATAAAAACATTAATAAAACACAAACAGAACGATAACTAAACAAATACAAGTTGCTGTATGTGAGGTGCAGTTTTCTCCCTCACCTCTAGGGGCGCTGTATCCCCATCTTTACCGTACTTTCTCCTCATTGTGACGCCTCCATCTATGTAACTTATCTAAACCGTCTCTTGGTAACTTTCTAAAGAAGTTGCTGATTAAAAACTCTAAAACTGGCGACACCCCGAGCCTGGCTCCGCCCTAAAAATACTCATTGGATGTTCTCGGCCTCTAAGGCCTCCACGATCTGTGCGGCAGAGGGTCTCTCCTTGGGGTCCTCACTCGAGCACATGTAGAACAGTTCGATGACCCGCTGGTAGGAATCGTTCAGCTCGTCTGCGTTCAGCGGGGGCCGCGTACCCAGGGACTCATAGTAGGCGTCCTCGTCAAAGTCGTCTTCATCGAACGAGTCCTCTGTGGACAAACAGAAGAAGCGATAAGAAAAGTGAAGGAGATCTCACCGCCGTAGTCCACGGGGTCCTGAGGGGACACACCTTCATCATCGTCGTCGTCTTCGGGTGGCAGGTTGAGATGAGGGATGGACAGGGTCATCATCTCCCACAGAGTCAGGCCAAAGGCGTAGACGTCCGACTTGTCCGTGATCACCCCGTCCTCCTCCAGAGCTTCCTTGGGCTTCCAGGACTCGGTTCCGATGTAGTACGCCTTCGGATCGGTCACTGCAAGTAAGGAGGAGATATTATCCAAGTGCAGGGACCTCGGCTGAACCCCCCAGACCCTGCATACGAGTCCTCACATGGGCGCTCATGGTACTCACTGATCATGTTCTCGTCCAGCGGCAGAGACACCCCGACATCGCAGATCTTGATGGACTCAAAGTCTCCTTTGATGACGACGTTGGAGGACTTGATGTCTCCGTGGAGGATTTTTTTATCATTGTGCAGGTACTGGAGGGAGAGTAAGAGAACACATGAAAGAGACGAGACATACGCGGTGCAGAACATCGCAGCCGGCCCCATGACAACCCCTACAGTAACAACCCCTGTGACCTCCACTAATACCGATGAGCCCCTGGTTTCAGAGTGGATGTTGCTTGTGTAGTCACTTGGCACAGAAACAAATACCAAAACAGGTTTCCAACTCTTCTCCCAGTCATTTCTACGGAAAGTAGCCGTATACGTACCGCAACTCAAAGAAGAACTCCCTCCAAAATGTTTATATCATGCGCCTTTCTAACAGGTCAGAGAATAATCTGTAGTGACTGTCATCTTCTTATCAGAGACTGTATTTGGGAGTTATCCCCTCTTCTTATTGTAGCTGTGTCATGTGACCAACACCCTGACCTCCAACTGACCCAGGACAGAAAGCCAGTTACTGCTCTATTCATTCCTATGAGACTGAAAGTGAGGCTCCCATAGGAATACATAGAGAAATAGACTTCCTGACCACACATAAGATGCTGTGTGAGTTGGTGGGTCTAATTCCTAGTCACATGACACAGATGTGAAACATCAGGGAGATATAACTCACAAATACAGACACTGGTAAGAAAATGACATTCACTACAGATTACATCATGTACATTTCTAGCAGGACATGGAATAAACATTTTTTGCGGGAGTTCTTCCACCCTGGTGGCATATCGCTAGGATAGGCTAATGTCAGACAGGTGAGGGTCCTACCTCCTAACTATACGCCACCGATGTACGAGATGGGCCAACCTCTTTAATCTGGATACCAGGGGACCAGTCCCTGGAAGAACTCTGAATACAGCTCTGGATGTGACTGCGGTATGACTTCATTAACTCCCTAACGACCAGGCATGTTAGAACCTTAAAGGGGTTGTCCAGGACTGACTTTTCAAGCTAGACCTTCACACCACCACATCTCTTCACAGGTCCCACTGGCTGGAGTACAGAAATAAACCCTGGACAACCCCTTTAAGGGGTTAGGCACATATCTGCCCAGATCTCAAAGTAAAGGGACCTACTACCAGGAGATGATTCGAATGTTGCCTGTGGCCTCCACTTCCAAACCTCTCGCCATAGGCTGATGCAGTCACATGACCTGCAAACCAGTAAAAGTGCAGCTTCCCTTTAAGCCAATGATACACCCGGATGTGACAAGGTAAACGTGTGATTTCATACCTTCAGGCCCCGCGCCATGTTCAGGGCCACTTTAAGAATGGTGTCAGCAGGAAACGGGCCCTGGCACTTCTCGTTCCTCTCCTCTATGAGGTCGTTCAGCGACTTCTCTCCGCCGTACTCCATGGCCAGGCACAGGCTGCCATCATTGGCCGTGGTCAGCCCCCGGTAACCTGAGACGGACATGTTTATTTTTCAGTTATGCTCCGTTTCAACTTGTGCAACACTCCAGAGCGGTGCTCACAGTTCTGCAGACTATCACTGGAAACAGTCAGCAAGCTGTGGGTAAGGCTCTACCCCTCTTTATTACTCTCCAGGTGTCCTAATACAGAACATGCCACAGGGATAACCGAGGAGGCCACCCTACTGAAGAGGCACTGCACCTCCTGCAGCCACCACTAGAGGGAGCTCACTGTCTACAGGTCAATGGCAGTTATATGAGCTGTCCGGATGTGTAGTCAGTGATGTGGCCCCGCCCCCCACAGGTCTCCAAAGTGCAGATACAGCGGTAAGAAGCAATCTGATGATGTCATAGGCTGCCCAGAGTATCAGACCATCAAGAAAACCTGGCTAATCCAGTATTGTGCCATTTCTGTCACAGACCATCTCCCCCGAATACCCGCTCCACAATCTCCACACTCACCGACGATGTTGGGGTGCTGCAGGTTTTTGAGGATTTTGGCCTCATCATTCAGTCTTTTCTCATACAGGTTCTTGCTGGACTTATCACATTGTTTATTCACCTTCTTCACCGCCCAAGGAGAGTGAGATAAACCTTTAGGTGACCTAAGGAATGAAACATGGAGAAAAGCTGATACATCCTGTATTATACTCAACAGCTGCACTCACTATTCTGCTGGTGTACATACATTACTTATCCTGTACTGATCCTGAGTTACATCCTCCATTATACCCCAGAGCTGCACTCACTATTCTGCTGGTGGAGTCACTGTGTACATACATTACTTATCCTGTACTGATCCTGAGTTACATCTTCTATTATACTCCAGAGCTGCACTCACTATTCTGCTGGTGCAGTCACTGTGTACATACATTACTTATCCTGTACTGATCCTGAGTTACATCCTGTATTATACTCCAGAGCCGCACTCACTATTCTGCTGGTGCAGTCACTGTGTACATACATTACTTATCCTGTACTGATCCTGAGTTACATCCTGTATTATACTCCAGAGCTGCACTCACTATTCTGCTGGTGCAGTCACTGTGTACATACATTACTTATCCTGTACTGATCCTGAGTTACATCCTGTATTATACTCCAGAGCTGTACTCACTATTCTGCTGGTGCAGTCACTGTGTACATACATTACTTATCCTGTACTGATCCTGAGTTACATCCTGTATTATACTCCAGAGCTGTACTCACTATTCTGCTGGTGCAGTCACTGTGTACATACATTACTTATCCTGTAATGATCCTGAGTTACATCATGTATTATACTCCAGAGCTGCACTCACTATTCTGCTGGTGCAGTCACTGTGTACATACATTACTTATCCTGTATTATACTCCAGAGCTGCACTCACTATTCTGCTGGTGCAGTCACTGTGTACATACATTACTTATCCTGTACTGATCCTGAGTTACATCTTCTATTATACTCCAGAGCTGTACTCACTATTCTGCTGGTGCAGTCACTGTGTACATACATTACTTATCCTGTACTGATCCTGAGTTACATCCTGTATTATACTCCAGAGCTGTACTCACTATTCTGCTGGTGCAGTCACTGTGTACATACATTACTTATCCTGTACTGATCCTGAGTTACATCCTGTATTATACTCCAGAGCTGTACTCACTATTCTGCTGGTGCAGTCACTGTGTACATACATTACTTATCCTGTACTGATCCTGAGTTACATCCTGTATTATACTCCAGAGCTGTACTCACTATTCTGCTGGTGCAGTCACTGTGTACATACATTACTTATCCTGTACTGATCCTGAGTTACATCCTGTATTATACTCCAGAGCTGTACTCACTATTCTGCTGGTGGAGTCACTGTGTACATACATTACTTATCCTGTATTATACTCCAGAGCTGCACTCACTATTCTGCTGGTGCAGTCACTGTGTACATACATTACTTATCCTGTACTGATCCTGAGTTACATCTTCTATTATACTCCAGAGCTGTACTCACTATTCTGCTGGTGCAGTCACTGTGTACATACATTACTTATCCTGTACTGATCCTGAGTTACATCCTGTATTATACTCCAGAGCTGTACTCACTATTCTGCTGGTGCAGTCACTGTGTACATACATTACTTATCCTGTACTGATCCTGAGTTACATCCTGTATTATACTCCAGAGCTGTACTCACTATTCTGCTGGTGCAGTCACTGTGTACATACATTACTTACACTGGTGTGCAGGGTGTGTGGTCTTACAGGTCTGAACCCTGTGACAGATGGGTCTCTAGGGAGGACTTACCTTTTCATGAGGTAGACGCTGACTCCGGTGCCATAACCAAACTTCTTCATGAATGGTGAGGCTGGGATAGCGAAGGAGGGGGAGGGGGTGCAGGGTCCTGGGACAGAGGATTACTGCAGTTATAATTGTGATGACATCATACCTCCCAGTATAATATAACACTCCCACATCACTGTATGATGACATCACACCTCCCAGTATAATAAATTCCCCCACATCACTGTATGATGACATCACACCCATAGTATAATACATCCCCCACATCACTGTATGATGACATCATACCCCTAGTATAATACATCCCCCATTAAATATCAACGTCACGGATGTTGATTACTGTAGTGACGTCACACGTGGTATCTCCGTCCTGTATACAGTAGTGCAGACGTTATAACCGCGGTGCGGCTCTCACCGGAGCTCTTCTTCCTCTCCACCTTACAGGGGGTCTTGAAGCTGCTCTCTGACGTCTCCATGCTGTCTGCTGGTACCGGTTCACGCAATCCGCTCCTTTCTCTATACTCCGCACTTCCTCCCGCGACACTTTCAAACTACAGCAAGCGCGCTCCCGTCCGTGACGTCACTGGCGAACGGCGTGCCCGCGCGCGTATTGTCTTCAGAGAACGTGCACGTCGTGACGTCGTGAACTGGCAGACCTCAAAACAGTAGTGGCGGGAATATGTGATACTATGCAGTGTATCTATTCTCATAATGTGCGATACTGTCTGCAGTGTATCTAATCTCATAATGTGCGATACTGGCTGCAAAGTAATGTCATCATGTGGAATACTACCTGCTTTACAATGTATCTAATCAAATCCAGCTGTACCATATACTGAGACATGTATCTAATCTCATTGTGATACTTTGTTTCTGCTGAGCCGTGTATCTAATCCTAACCGTTGTGATAAAGCCTGCTGAGCTGGTGTATCTAATCCTATCCTGTGTGATACTGTCTGCGGAGCAGTTTATCTATTCCTATCATTTGTGATACTGTCTGCTGAGCTGTGTATCTAATCCCATTATATGTGATACTGTCTGCTGTGTGTCTAATCCTATCATGTGTGATACATCCTGCTGGGCTGTGTATCTAATCCTATCATTTGATCCTGTCTGCTGAGCCGTGTATCTAATTCTGCCATGTGTGATACTGTCTGCTGGTGTTGGTATCTAATCCCATTGTTTGTGGTGCTGTCTCCTGAGCGGTGTATCTAATTTAGCTAATTATGCATGATACTGCCTGCTGTTATAGTAAATTATATTCCCTAGTGTCCCAGAGTGGGATTAGATTTCCAGGTCCAGTAAATTACAGACATTTTATAATCCATGGTCTCTATGGAGAATCTTCTTTGATTATATTCCCCAGCAGGGACTGGCTCCAGACTAGGTCCCTGGTGTCCAGTGGGTAGAACTGTGTAGTGGATTATATTCCCTGCTGTCCCAGAGTGGGATTAGATTTAGACATTTTATAATCCGTGGTCTCTGTGGGGATAGATCTTGATTATATTCCCCAGCAGGGACTGGCTGAAGTAGGAAATGAGGTCCCTGGTGTCCTGTGGGTAGAACTGTGTAGAGGATTATATTCCCTGCTGTCCCAAAGTGGGATCACATTATAGTTTTTTTTTCCAGTAATTTGGAATATGTGGAGATGAATCCCCTACCAGGGGGTGGGTGCAGACGGGGGGCCAGGTCCCTGGTGTCCAGGATCATAGTAAATTATTTTCTTGAGGACTCTGTTATCTTGGGGCCCACTTTGTGATTTGCGGATGTGACCTCCGTGATTTGTATTGCTAGATGGCGGGCCCCGTCATCTGTATACAGAAATACTGGCTGTGTGCAGGGCGTCATTAATAACTGGGGCCCAGTTGACTCCCATCTGCCCTGTATGTGAAGCATGAATACGCAGCTCGTCTATCATGAGGGCTGTGATATCAGCGCCAGGACCATTAATAATATGGGGAGGGGGCCACAAACTGTCTGCGCTGATAATCCCAGCACATTCTCTGCTGCATCATTCTCATATCGTCCTTATCTACGTGACCCATCATAATGCCGGCTGCTCCACATGATCTGTAATCTCCCCTGTGACTGGGAACCGGATAAATAGGTTCTGTTATAGCGACATTCCCATTTTCTACAGATATAATACACAAAAACATAAGGGTCACCCTCTAAATACTTTACTTGTTTTGATCCTAAGTTAAAGCCTATATTGTTCTCCAGAGCTGCACTCACTATTCTGCTGGTGGAGTCACTGTGTACATACATTACTTATCCTGTACTGATCCTGACTTACATCCTGTATTATACTCCAGAGCTGCACTCACTATTCTGCTGGTGCAGTCACTGTGTACATACATTACATTACTTATCCTGTACTGATCCTGAGTTACATCCTGTATTATACTCCAGAGCTGCACTCACTATTCTGCTGGTGGAGTCACTGTGTACATACATTACTTATCCTGTACTGACCCTGAGTTACATCCTGTATTATACTCCAGAGCTGTACTCACTATTCTGCTGGTGCAGTCACTGTGTACATACATTACTTATCCTGTACTGATCCTGAGTTACATCCTGTATTATACTCCAGAGCTGTACTCACTATTCTGCTGGTGGACTCACTGTGTACATACATTACTTATCCTGTACTGATCCTGAGTTACATCCTGTATTATACTCCAGAGCTGCACTCACTGTTCTGCTGGTGGAGTCACTGTGTACATACATTACATTACTTATCCTGTACTGATCCTGAGTTACCTCCTATATTATACTCCAGAGCTGCACTCACTGTTCTGCTGGTGCAGTCACTGTGTACATACATTACATTACTTATCCTGTACTGATCCTGAGTTACATCCTGTATTATACTCCAGAGCTGCACTCACTGTTCTGCTGGTGGAGTCACTGTGTACATACATTACATTACTTATCTTATACTGATCCTGAGTTACATCCTGTATTATACTCCAGAGCTGCACTCACTATTCTGCTGGTGCAGTCACTGTGTACATACATTACTTATCCTGTACTGATCCTGAGTTACATCAAATATTATACTCCAGAGCTGTACTCACTGTTCTGCTGGTGCAGTCACTGTGTACATACATTACTTATCCTGTACTGATCCTGAGTTACATCCTGTATTATACTCCAGAGCTGCACTCACTGTTCTGCTGGTGGAGTCACTGTGTACATACATTACATTACTTATCTTATACTGATCCTGAGTTACATCCTGTATTATACTCTTGAGCTGCACTCACTATTCTGCTGGTGCAGTCACTGTGTACATACATTATATTACTTATCCTGTACTGATCCTTAGTTACATCCTGTATTATACTCCAGAGCTACACTCACTATTCTGCTGGTGCAGTCACTGTTTACATACATTACATTACTTATCCTGTACTGATCCTGAGTTACATCCTGTATTATACTCCAGAGCTGCACTCACTATTCTGCTGGTGCAGTCACTGTTTACATACATTACATTACTTATCCTGTACTGATCCTGAGTTACATCCTGTATTATACTCCAGAGCTGCACTCACTATTCTGCTGGTGCAGTCACTGTGTAAGTACATTACTTATCCTGTACGGATCCTGAGTTACATCCTGTATTATACTCCAGAGCTGCACTCACTATTCTGCTGGTGGATTCACTGTGTACATACATTACTTATCCTGTACTGATCCTGAGTTACATCCTGTATTATTCTCCAGAGCTGCACTCACTATTCTGCTGGTGCAGTCACTGTGTACATTACATTATTTATCCTGTACTGATCCTGAGTTACATCCTATATTATACTCCAGAGCTGCACTCACAATTCTGCTGGTGCAGTCACTGTGTAAATACATTACGCTACTTACCCTGTACTGATCCTGAGTTGCATCCTATATTATACTCCAGATCTGCACTCACTATTCTGCTGGTGGAGTCACTGTGTACATACATTACATCACTTATCTTGTACTGATCCTGAGTTACATCCTGTATTATACTCCAGAGCTGTACTCACTATTCTGCTGGTGCAGTCACTGTGTACATAAATTACTTATCCTGTCCTGATCCTGAGTTACATCCTGTATTATACTCCAGAGCTGCACTCACTATTCTGCTGGTGCAGTCACTGTGTACATACATTACTTATCCTCTACTGATCCTGAGTTACATCCTGTATTATACTCTTGAGCTGCATTCTCTATTCTGCTGGTGCACTCACTGTGTACATACATTACATTACTTATCCTGTACTGATCCTGAGTTACATCCTGTATTATACTCCAGAGCTGCACTCACTGTTCTGCTGGTGCAGTCACTGTGTACATACATTACTTATCCTGTACTGATCATGAGTTACACCCTGTATTATACTCCAGAGCTGCACTCACTATTCTGCTGGTGCAGTCACTGTGTTCATACATTACTGATCCTAAGTTACATCCTGTATTATACTCCAGAGCTGCACTCACCATTCTGCTGGTGGAGTCACTGTGTACCTACATTTCTCATCCTCTACTGATCCTGAGTTACATCCTGTATTATACTCCAGAGCTGCACTCACTATTCTGCTGGTGGAGTCACAAGGGGACATAAATCAATCATCCGTCATTCATTATCTCCCTGCACTGGACTGAGAGGTGCCTAATTCATTATGAGGCAGAAGCTTCTTAACAAATCAGGCACATCTTTTCCATGAACCAGAAACTAAAGGCTGTGCCAGCTACAGGCCGGTGTAGACTTCAGCTATAACTACCGCCATTGTCTGGGCAAAAGTTATAGTAAATGCGCCAGGTGGTGCAAAACCATGCTCTCTCCCAATAATGTATGTACACAGTGACTCCACCCACAGAATAGTGAGTGCATCTCTGGAGTATAATACCGGATGTAACTCAGGATCAGTATAGGATAAGTAATGTAATGTATGTACACAGTGACTGCACCAGCAGAATAGTGAGTGCAGCTCTGGAGTATAATACAGGAGGTAACTCAGGATCAGTACAGGATAAGTAATGTATGTACACAGTGACTGCACCAGCAGAATAGTGAGTGCAGCTCTGGAGTATAATACCGTTTGTAACTCAGGATCAGTACAGGATAAGTAATGTATGTACACAGTGACTGCACCAGCAGACTAGTGAGTACAGCTCTGGAGTATAATACAGGATGTAACTCAGGATCAGTACAGGATAAGTAATGTAATGTATGTACACAGTGACTGCACCAGCAGAATAGTGAGTACAGCTCTGGAGTATAATACAGGATATAACTCAGGATCAGTACAGGATAAGTAATGTAATGTATGTACACAGTGACTGCACCAGCAGAATAGTGAGTGCAGCTCTGGAGTATAATACAGGATGTAACTCAGGAACAGTACAGGATAAGTAATGTATGTACACAGTGACTGCACCAGCAGAATAGTGAGTGCAGCTCTGGAGTATAATACAGGATGTAACTCAGGAACAGTACAGGATAAGTAATGTATGTACACAGTGACTGCACCAGCAGAATAGTGAGTACAGCTCTGGAGTATAATTCAGGATTTATCTCAGCGAATTCAGAAGCAGGGACTTGATAACATTAGGGACAAAATCATCAGAGCTAACATTGGGAGCAGTAAAGCAGAATCTAGTCAGTGTACTTTCTACCCCTAAGTGAGGGACCTTTCCCTGCTTAGGTTGCAATAGTAAGGAGATGAAGTTACATAGCATTTGGAGGAGCAGGTAACACTTTCATTCTTGTAATCAATATGAATCCCAAGGCACAATCCCAGCAGTGGGAATCCCACCAATCAGACATGCAGGCGTCAATCAAATTGTATATTTTTTTCACCGAAAAAATCCTATAAACTGGACAAATTTCATCGCTTCACCTTCCCAAGTAACAGTCCATTTAATGTCCCTTAATGTCTACATTCATTGTTCTTCTAGCAGCTGAAATCTTTCTTCTGACCACTGGAGGGCAGTGTTGAGCCATGTGGAATTTAAACATCTATTTCGTGATTTATTTATTTTTTTGTGAAAATATGTTCTTCGATCAGTCCCAGTGGTCACATTAATTGAGGAGAAAAATCACTGCAACATTTTTATGTTTTGAACATTTTTTTTTACATGTAGAGGTATTCAGAATGTTAAATATTTGCATACCTCGAAGTCACCATTTGACATTTATAGTACGTCTGTGGGACAAATAAGTCGTCAAATAAGGCATTTAAAAAAAAAAAATGTATTAAATACACATAGATCCATGTTCTTCACCGATCTATCGGTCACAGAACCTTAAAGGGGCTGTCCGCTTCGGAAGAGGGGTTCCTTGGCAAGAAGTTCATAACAAGGTCTCCTGCAGCACCACCACAGAAGATATGAAGAATTACACTGTTTGCCGTGTAAGGTAGTGACTTACCTTGTTCTCCAGAGCGAGAGACACTCTTTGTAGCTGTTTTGTGCTCTAAACTAGAGGTCTCCTTAAAGGGTAGTTCCAGCTATGAGTTCTTATCACCAAGTGTTTTAAAATGACGACAGGAGTGACCATGTGTGCCTGGACTCTTGCACCCGCTGATATCATTAAAGGGGTATTCCCATCTTAGACAATGGGGGCATATCGCTTGGGTATGCCCCCATTGTCTTTTAGGTGCGGGTCCCAGCTCTATATCGAGATCGGAGGGGGGGAGCGCTGCGCCTGGAGGACCCCAGGTTTCCCGGCGTCCGGCCACCACCAGACGCAGCTCCCCGCTGCTCCCATAGAAATGAATGGAGGGCGGCCTCGCATGCGCGGTGTGCCCTCCTTTACTTTGGGGGCTCCGTTCTCGATATAGGTATGGGTCCCAGTGGCGGGACCCACACCTATAACACTCCACGAAGCACCCCAGAAATTATGTCTGGTAGAGCCATCACAGACAGACACTCTGACTTGAGGACCTGCACTGAATGATCATGTGACCACAGGTCCTCAAGCGTATTAAACAATGCATTGGCAATCAAGTGCAGCAGAGGGAAAAGAAGAACCCAAGTAAAACTTCTTGCAACAAAATAAAAGTTTATTGGCAGCAAATATGACGTTTCCAAAGCGACAATCTAAGTTAGGTCCACATTTTAGAAGGGTGGTTCAGTAGGAACCTTCTAGGACTGGACCTCTGAAGACAGTACCACCGGCTGTGTTGTATTTAATGTTGCTGATATATCAGCCTCAAACCTCTGCCTGAGAACTTCACAAGACTATCCTCTGGTTCTAGTGACCCTATGTTTTTGACTGGACTCTCTCCTCGTTACCAAGGTCCTGTCACAGCGAGCCGGCGACGCGCCTCATCCTTACTGCGCCAACGGTCTCCCGTGTCTAACTCTGAACAGGTCGTTTCCCCTAGCAACCAGGGTACTGGAGGACCCAGCGACGAGTGCTTCATAAGCAGGGCCAGCTTCCTCCATCCCCTGGACAACAAGCAGTAGGGGAGCTGAGCGCCGACGCCCATTAGTCAGTGCTTTTGTGTTTCAAGTTTCACGTGATGCTGGCAACGTCACATGACCCATCTTCTGGGCCTATTTAAGCAGGCAGCCTGCTGGCCACAGTTTGGTCTTTTCCACCAGTGCTAGTGGTTTTGTGAGTGATTGGTTTCAGCGTTTATTGGACTTCGGCTTTTGGACTTTGGACTTCGCCTTCTGTTTTCTCCCTGGTATTTGACGTGACCTCCTGATACGACCCTTGGCTAGACTGACCCTTCTTTATTGTGTGTGTTCTGTCTGTGTTAGTTATTCCCTTTGTCTTCCCTTCCCTTTATGCCCCTGCACTTACGTAGGTCAGGGCTTGTTGACCAGTTACGCGCCGTTGTTTAGGACGGGCTGTGTAAGTAGGCAGGGACAGCGGTTGGGGATACAGACAGGGCTCACTACTTACCCTCCCCCTTGTGACAGGTCCTAGAACTTCCTCGGAGATGCCCAACTTTACTTTCCTTTCTGAGGACTCACTGGACTCCATTCCACAGATTCTGTGTCCCGCAATGTGCAGGGACACAGGATTCACCTTCTTCTTTTAGGCCTTGGTAGGACATCTGCTTCACAGTTCCCTCATGTTCAGACTTGTTCTGAATTGTGTCATGTTATCCCCAGCCCCGTGATGGAGTGTAGAGTTACAGATGGGTCGTTGTGGGTGTCTGTTCTTCGTGGTTTCCATTCTACAAATTGCTTAATGGCTGGTTCCAAAAGTTCATACGTAAACTCTCCTCTGAATATTACAAGCTTTGTTTCCAGAAACGCGTTTTAAGGCTTGCCACTAACCGAGGCATCTGCTTACAGTCTGTGAAGTTTCCACGTGACCCGTCTGATGCTACGCGTCGCCTTGTGATGTTAGAGGGAAGAACATGGAAAGGTGTCCTTCAGGATTTGGCAACTGAGGACCCCTAACTGAACCAATGAATACAGAACAGGAAGTGTTGTCATAGCGACTGAAGAGCAGAAGGGCCGCAGATTTGGAACCATTATCTATAACTCTTCTAGACGTTCTCCTCCTATATCTTCACCCAAAATGACCCTCATGTACATTTTGCTTTTCTGTAGGGATCTCAGTAGGTGACTACTTGATCTCAGACGAACAGGAACCATCTGTAGCTCACATGTTGGCTTCTTCATTTACGAGACACTTTTGTCCTTTCGTCAGTTCTTCCCTAAGGAACATTTGTATCTTTTCTTAATTATCTGACCAGACTTATATTATCTTTTTTTTTCTGTTTTTAGTCTTTTTATTGTTGTTGTAGTTTCATCTATCTTCCAATGTTTATACAGATATTATGCAAAATTGTAGTCACTTTGCTCACATCTGTGTCCATCCACCGCCACCCGCCACCCCCTTACCGCGTACATTCCAGCATCGTTGAAAAGCAAAGCATGCAGAGCTGTATTTCCACTCGAAACAAAGCACAATACCATGGAACCCGATGGATCCCATTATAAGTCAGTGGGGTCCATCAAGTGCCATTGGTGTCCTTCTTGCCACGGATCCGACATAGCTTCATGGTGGCCATTTATAATGGAAACCATGATGCAGATGTGAACTGAACCTGGCGTTCAGCCTCACACTTTGGAGTCAGTATATGGGAAGGCTTCATACGTTTTTTGGGTATGGGAGAAAGACGGAAGGAAGAACATTCAGACTCATGGGAAGAACATATGGACCTATGAGAAGAACCTTCAGACTCTATATAGAGGATTCATGGGAGGAACATATGGACTCTGTGGGAAGAAGATTCAGACTGTATGGAAAAAAAGGATCAGAGGTTTTTGACGCAAACCTGCAGGCTTTCACAGCTACCTTCTCCTTCCAGTCGCTGTGTGGTTGATGCTGCCACATGGACCACTGTAAATACCAGCTGTAGCACCCCCATCATCTCTTCCAAGAATGCGACCAGGTGTCATGGTTCCAGGGGAACCAGATCAGTTGTTCAGTCCGCTCTAAGATCAGAGCCCCAGGCCAATGATGAGGCCTCTTCCAAGAATGCGACCAGGTGTCATGGTTCCAGGGGAACCAGATCAGTTGTTCATTCCGCTCTAAGATCAGAGCCCCAGGCCAGTGATGAGGCGCATAAGCATGCTGATGTGAAGCTGCTGCTGGGACACTATGTAAGGCCGGCGCCTGCATGTGCAGGTCCTTGTGTACTTCTTGTCCTCTGGCTCCTCCTGCTGTTCCCTTGCATTTGAATATTCCTCTAGCTTGTGGATTTCTGGACTGGTATGGTGACTACGTTTTAGCGTTGGTATTGTATTCATCTCCTGGTTCTTGACTTTTTGGCATGTTGGTTTTCTCGTTTCTTTCGGGCATTTTTTGTACTTCGTCTGACTGGCGTTGACCCTTTACCGTACGACCACTCTCTGATTCTTTGTCTGCTTGTTTGTTGTTCCCTGTTTGTGTGTTGTCCTCACACGTATTTCAGCATAGGGACTGCCGCCCAGTTGTGGGGTGACTGTACAAGTAAGTAGGAATAGTGGGTCTGGGACGTTTTAGGGCTGCACTATCCCTGTTTGTGTGTGACTGTAGTTCTGTTATCCTGACAAGAGGATTGAAGCAATTAAAGGGGTTATCCAAGATGTGCCCCAATGCAATGCGGCCGCTACTTCTGGGACACATGCAGTACATTGGCCACGTGATCCCAGCATGGCGTTAGAACCTGCAGCACTTGAATGAGCCTAAATCTCTCGCAAGCACTTTGGCAAGAGATTCAGATTCACACTCGCGCTGCAGGTTGTAATCCCAGACTGGGTTCATGTGCCCAATGTATGGCACTTAAAGGGGTATTCCCATCTCACAAATGTGGTTTGTATAGTTAGATATAGCCATACCAATGTTATTACTAATAGAATGTATTTATATAAAATGTACCGTTTAGAAGATTTGCCTATTTGTATATCCATTGTCCCACACACATCAGTCAGGCCGTTGCCCCTAGTTACGACCACAGCGGCCATATAGTAGTGGTGGTCGGCTTGTTCCTGTTCACACCCGCTCTGAGGTAACTGCTGTATTGTGAACGCACATTACATGAACATGCGGAGACACATCTTAAGGTTGTAGCATTTTTGTCTGCACTTCCAAAACACAGAGAAACTGATCAATTCATCTCTATGGAGCAGGATCCGTTTATAAAGTCTGCTTTTGGACGGATCCTGACCAGATGTGAAAGTCCCCTAAGAGGTGTCTCCACATGTTCATGTAATGTGCGTTCACAATACAGCAGTTACCTCAGAGCGGGTTTGAACAGGAGCAAGCCGGCCACCACTACTACATGGCCGCGATGGTCGTAACCAGGGGCAACGGCCTGACTGATGTGTGTGGGACAATGGATATACAAATGGGGAAATCTTCTAAACGGTACATTTTATATAAATACATTCTATTAGTAATAATATTGGTATGGCTATATCTAACTATACAAACTACATGTGTGAGATGGGAATACCCCTTTAACCTCAGGAGTAACGTCTGCACAGAATCGCTGCGCATCTCGGATGACCACCTTAAGTGGGCACACTCCCAACAAGACCTCCCAAGGTGGAAAGGACATCTCCTTTTATAAGGTAGCCACTGGTCCATATGAGGGGTATGGCACCCCTTATGGTCTAAGGGGCTACCACTGTGTACTTCTCCACCAATCATGTCCCCCCAGGTTGATGAGTAGGATGGCATCATGGCGTTCCATGCTGGCTCTACCTTATGCCACAAGTCCTATCGTTCTGTAGAATAGATCAATCATCTAATACAACGTGGTTCCACAAATAGCTCCACATTACAACTCCCAGGTCCTGGGGATATGAGAGGGAAATTTCACCACGCCATTAGGTCTCCACTTAGACTTCTTATGTTTTCAGCACATCTGTTATTAGGAGGTCAGGTTTATGGTTTATTCTCTTCTCCTTGATTAAACAGAAAAACGAGTTACGGGTCAAACTGGAAATGTGAGAAGGAGGAATGGATGGACAGGAAAGCCATGTCTGAGAAGACGTTCTGCTGTGTTCTCCTGCTGTAATGCTGGCCATACTCAGGCATGCATGCATGGTTCAATGGGAAGAAGCCATTGACAGACCCCTTCAACATCAATGTATCCTCTGCAGGAGCAAAGATTTAGGCATCTAGAAATTGAACATATCCAATCCCACTTTTTATCCGTATCTTCTGTCGGGTGAGGGTTTGGAGATCCCCATACACATAGCATCAGAATCCTCTGTTTTCACTAAAAAGTCAGAAAAATACACTAATATTGTAAAATCTAATATATAAAGCTGAGTGTATGTATGTGTGTATGTCCGCTAAAGGAATATGCGCCGTTGCAGCTACCATCACAAAATTTGGCACACAGGTTCTGCAATTTTGCGGAATAGGTGCGGACCCGTTCACACGGTCATGTGAATGGGCCCTTAAAGTGGTATTCCGGTTACCATAAATATGACATATTTTAGACTAACTCATCATCAATCATTACCTCATATAATGTAAATTTCACATATTTACCGTTCAGTAGTAATAAAAAATGTTTTCTTCCACTGCTACCCACTGTGTTTCCTCATAAATTACCATGGCATCGACCTGTAATTCAGGCCACCCTCAAAAGAAGGATTTAACAGCCCCGCCCCCATGCTGCTATCTGGTCAGGCCACGCCCCCTCCCACTGTGCAGTCAAAGGGGATTGAAAAATGAAGGTAAAAATCAACTTCTGTCAGCTGCAGGGGTGGGAGGGAGGTCACTGTTAAGGGAGCGGGGTACTGTGAGGTCACTGTTAAAGGGGCAGTCGTTGTGGAAGTCTCTGTCAAGAGGGCCCGGAATGGGGGAGGTCAGTTAAAGGGACTGTAACTTATGGTCAGTATTAAGGGATGGGTGGTGTAGAGGTCAAGTTAAGGGGGCGGGCCGCTGTCACTGTCAAGGGGCTGAGGTGCTGTGGAACTCACTGTTAAAGGTGCAGGCTGCTGTGAAGGTCAAAGTTAAGGGGGTGGGCAGCTGTGGAGGTCCCATTTTAAGGAGAGGGAGGGTCAGTGTTATGGAGGCGGGGGGCTGTAAATGTCACTATCTTTTAACGACACACACAAACATTAAATGAAATAGGTGAAATATACCCAGGCAAAGCTGGGTCCTTCTGCTAGTATATTATAGCCTAAGACTATAGTGCTGTCCATTACCATCTCTTCACAGCCTCATAGAACGACATGCCTCTACTGATGGGTACAATGTGAAGGACCATCAAAAGAAGACGATATCACTACCCTGTCCAGAGCTGGATCACTGATTATAATCGGGGTGGTGTATGGTAGGCTCAACAACCTCCAGGAATGTCATCACAGGACTATCTGTACACAATAAAAGGTTTTCTATGAACATTTCATGTCCAATAAATTTTGCTCTTTTGCTTGTCGAAAACCTCTTTTCTACCTAAGACTCATGGAGCAAATAGGACTTGTCAGTCTATAGATAGAGCGAGCACAGGGTTAATGATAATTATAGCGTATTGGTGGACATCCAGTACTTCGTCAGAACTGAACTTTCTATCTATTTACATGAAATCTTCATTATGAGGTCGGTACATAAAGCTGTCAGGATGGCCCCGGCCAGCGTCCTGTCATCATGTCAGCTGTTGGCAGCGCAGTCCGCACATTGTTCTCCCTATGTGGCCTCAGATCCTGTGATTTGCAGTGATTCCTGTCATTGTTTCACACAAACATCTAATGGGACACACATGTCGTGGAAGGTGAAGAACATTGTGGGGCCACACTGGCTGGTCAGATCAGTTCATGGATATAATACCACCACCCTTCACCTCTAATTTACTTAGATCTTTCCAGGATATGTGGCTGCCGGCCTCCAGAGACAGCCACATACCTGTCCACAGTCTGCGTGGGGTACTGCTGATCAGGTCATGCTTCCACCTGATGAAGGAACTGAAGATTTGCCAAGGCTTCTGTGATGTGGTTGTGGACCACTGGTATATTGACGACTTCATGGATTCCACCAGCATCCTTACTTCTTTAAAATGTGGTGCCTATAGTAATATAATATTGGTATTGCTATATGGTGGCATCATCTGTCGTGACTACTTTTCACCATTAGGAGGCGATATAACATAATGGATACTTGACCATGGTGGACCTTACAGCATACCCATCAATAGTTTACAAGGATGCACAGGAAAGCTAACCAATCTATGTGAGAGCCGTATGCATCGGGGAGATGCTACATTTGTAGATTTTGTATGTAGTCATTTTAACAAACATATGTAATAGGTGAAGAGTTTGCCTTCAAAAGTCTAGTCTACTGAATGTTCCTCAAACTACATCTTTCGGGACATGCAAGTTGGTCTCCTGGTCTCCAGTTATAAGCATTACATCAGCATGCACATTGGTCTACCCTCTTCTCCTCTCCATGCTTCTCATGTTCTATTGTATTATCCAGGCTTCAGTGTCCCGATCCTCAGCCTTGTCGCAGCCGCTCGGTGAGAGACACATAGCTGGGCCACGCCCCCTAGTGACATGACAGCAACAGGATGCAATGCTTTTTTTCTCCCCACAGGGGGCGTGTGCTGGAGGAGACTAGCAGTGGTCTGGTTGCTCAGCTGCTCTATTCATGTGTGCTAGTGTTTCTGACTAATGGAGCGCTGAGTCATGGACTTATCAGGTTCTGATCCAGGGACTTGGTCCAGGGGCTTGTCTTCTGACCACTCTGTCCCTCGTTTGGTACTGCATTCTCCGTCTGGTTCTGATCTCGGCTTGTCTTCTTACCACTCTCTGTCTCTCACTTTTACTGTGGTATTGTTTTTGTCTGTCTTTCGTTGTTTGTCCGTCTCTGCAGTTAAATAGCGTAGGGACCGTCGACCAGTTGTGGTCTAGCTATCTAATGCTTGTACTCTAAGTAGGTAGGGAAAGTGGGCCAGGGTCTAGCCTTAAGGCTCACTGTCCTTGTCTGTCCCTACCTACATCATAACAATCATCCCTCAAGCTTCCCACTGGTGGTAGTGAGACGTGAACAAACAGAGCCCACATTGGGTAGAAATGGCCGCACCCGAAAACAATCACAGATGCAGTTACTTGGTGAAGTCATTGATGTGGAAGGCCCTGACAGTGCCGTATCTAGATATACTCGTTAATATCTACAGAGCTCACAGCCTGGAACAAAAGCCCTGAAAACAATGACTGGACACAGCTTTTTCTCAAAGCAAAATGTATTATTTACCGTATGAGAAAACCAATGTATCCGCATCAAACAATGTATGAAAGTGGTTGTTTATAGCGCTGATATTGTGAGGATGTACATAAGGACGTCAGACCTATAAAACGTACAATGGCAGCTTACACTGCTGCAGGCTGGCTGGTCATTGTGTCCTGACCTGACTTTTCTACAGATCTCTAGGTTCTCCAGAGTGCGGGAGCTAAGGAGTGCAAGTCAGCTACCCCTGGTCCAAGCTACTGCTCCTCTCTGATACTCAGATGCCCTATCTATGTCACTGGATGGTATTTCCTTATGAGTAGCACCTCATATCTCCACTTGATAGCTAACTAAACCACAGGAGTATCACTGGATCTCTTCCCAGCCCTGCAGACACGAGGGCACTGCTATTTATCCTCTCACAGACGTGCTTTCATTATAACTTGAGGACAGTTATAATCAGTGGTCATTATGTGGTCAAAAAGGTCCCTCTTACAGTATATTATCCAACAGCATGAACACAATTGGGTATTATATCTTAGTGCAGTCCTATATCAAGAATAGGACATGCTCTATATTATTTGTGGGGTCGCGTGAGGCCCCTTTCACACCTGCGGAGCGGGGCTCCGGCAGCGGTGGGTGAACAGCCCGCCGGATCCGTGCTGCCGCAGGTGCACGTGTGAGGCCGGAACTGCGCTCTGGCCCCATTCACTGTAATGGGGGCGGGCCGCGGATCCGGCCGCAGCACAGCAACCCCGGCTGAGAGGCGGCCGGAACGAAAATACAACATGCTGCAGGTGTGAAAGTAGCCTAACAGAAACTTCGGATGGGGACAGGACACAGTGTGCTGTCCGCATCTTTTGCGGCCCCACTGAAACAAATGGGTCCACACCCGTTCTGAAATACTGAACATACGCCAGTCTGAATGAGCCCTAAACCTAACCCAAATTAACAGTACAGGACACATAGCTTTCAACCGTCTTACCTGTGTGCTAAATTTAAAGGGGTTGTCCTAGAATTGAAAACGTCCAAAAACCCGTATAAGAAATTTAAACAAAAATGTCTGTCCGTTTCGACAGTAAATATATTAGAACGTTTCTTTCAGTTTCTTGTCTTATCCTCGTTTCTTGGAATTTATGGAATTTCTGTACAATAAATAAGTCGATGAATTTGCCCCGTGTTCCCCTAGTAAAGATTCCGACCTCGGGCGGAGGTTAGTACATCACGAGTGGACAGTTTTATGCTTCAGCAGATGGGTCCGTTCATCGTCCTGTTATTTTTCTCATTATTTGTTATTTTCAAGAATATCCAAAAACTCCAGAAACATTTGCCCTTCGGAAAATGACATTTCTATGTAAGACAGGGGTGGAGCTTGATCCTAGTCATCTGCTGTGAGGACCTCGACTGGTCCATAGTCTAGCTGTGGTCTATTAGCCATGCTTTACCCAACGAGGGTGTGTCGGCCATGATGTCAAGCACTCAGGCCTAAAGATAATATCTGGAAGGAATGTTTAATATTTGCTCCTGGTGCCATTAGGGTGCAAGAACTTTTCACCCAATTCAGAGATGGACCCATTGATTTGGTGCCTTGAAGACCTGACCACCTACCTGCAACGGGTTTGAATACAGTGCTTCTCTTGATTATACCTGAAGGAGCGGCTGGATCATCCATGGTTCCACATAAGCTGCTTCTCCTCCTCATTGTGCAGGTGATAAGGAAGGAAGTGGGAGGGCTCAGGATCCCCATATGAGTCATCCATGAGGCCTCCAGACATCTAACATCATCTGTCCTAATGTACTCATCTACAGTGTCGTCCAGTTTCTCGCCATTTGCTCGCTCTCAGTGAATGGTAACACCTGTGCAGACCTAATACTTCTCACAGCGGAGGGAAAATCCATCCGGATTGCGGACAGCTAGCTTATGCTTGACCACCACTAAGAAGAGACTTGGGAAGTGTGTGAAGACTTTATACTTTTTACTGTTTTAGAGCATTTTTGTTGAAAGTGAGGGAAAAAGTAGAAAAAAAATTCATACCACACAAAAAAATCTATTTAACTAAATTTCACCTTTAACAAGCACCCCTCCCCCCAGTACCCAAATTAAGGGGTTGTCCAGTATTAGAAAAACATGGCTGCTTTCATCGAGGAATGGAACCACACCCAGGGGCAGACTGGGAACTTAAAGTGGCCCTGGAAAAAATACTAAAAGTGGCCCCCGTTTTGCAGTCAGGTCCACCAATTGATGGAAGGCAGGGCCAGCAATACCATATTGTGTGTAACAGCGGCTGTGCGCCGCCGTTCTGCTTGCCGCCAAGGTCCTGGGCGCCGTTTTCAGCGTTGATCTTCTGCCTGTGCTCCCCATTCACTGCTGCAGTCCTGAGCTCTGTCCTTGCAGGTACTGTTTGTTCTGGGACTGTTTGTTCCACTCCACAGTTTCCCTTCAGCCCTGGCTACAACATGCTTGCTGCTTCATCCCTGTAGTTCTTCCTTAAAGGGGTATTCCCATCTCACAAATGTAGTTTGTATAGTTAGATATATCCATACCAGTATTATTACTAATAGAATGTATTTATATAAAATGTACCGTTTAGAAGATTTGCCTATTTGTTTTTCCATTGTCCCACACACACCAGTCAGGCCGTTTCCCCTAGTTACGGACACTGTGGCCATGTAATAGTGGTGGCCGGCCTGCTCTTGTTTAAACCCGCTCTGAGGTAACTGCTGTATTGTGAACGCACATTGTATGAGCATGCGGAGACGTACAGGACTTTCACATCTGCGTTTTGGACGCTACCAGTCCAAAACGCAATGGTCAGAATCCATCCAAACTGTAGACTTCATAAACAGATCCTGCTCCATAGAGATGAATTGATCTTGGAACAGAATCTGTTTCTCTGTGCTTTGGAAGCGCAGACAAAAATGCTGCAACCCTAAGATGTGTCTCCTCATGTTCATGCAATGTGCGTTCACAATACAGCAGTTACCTCAGAGCGGGTGTGAACAAGAGCAAGCCGGCCACCACTACTAATGGCCGCGGTGGTCGTAACTAGGGGCAACGGCCTGACTGATGTGTGTAGGACAATGGATATACAAATAGGCAAATCTTCTAAATGGTGCATTTTATATAAATACATTCTATTAGTAATAATATTGGTATGGCTATATCTAACTATACAAACTACATTTGTGAGATGGGAATACCCCTTTAAGGGCCTGTGCATGTCACTTCCTCTGCTTTATGGGTTAGATCATGTGACCTTGCTGACCAATCCTAGCCTCAGTGTTAAGGTCCTTGTGTCCTGCTTAGGTTGCTATTATCCCTGCTTGTGTTCCTGTACTCCACTGTTTGATCCCTGCCTCCTTGCCTTGACTCTCCTGTTCCCGACTGCCTGACCTGTACCTGTGCCGCCTGCCCTGACCTATTGCTTGTTTGACTTCGCCTCTTCCTCATCCTTCAGTCCTGCACTGTTGCTCCTGGTTATGACCCGGCCTGCTGACTACGTCAGTACCTCTGGTACCTTGCTCAGGTACCTCCTGGTCCACCTGGACCAGCTGCCTCGTGTGCCAATCCTCCTCAAGAGGTAGCGACCTGGTGTTCCTCTTGGAAAAGTCTATCCCCACCATCACGGGTACTGTGAAGATCGAGGGGTTCACTTAGACAACGCCCTTAGAGGAGGTAGGCGTGGCGCGGTGGGTTCACACCGCTGGTTCATCACAATGTGGCATCGGCCCACCGGGAAATTTCCCAGTAAGTTCTATGACCAATCCGCCCCGACTGCACCCGTCTACGGGTTGTGTCTGGTACTGCTGCTCCATTGAAGTGAATGAGCCGAGCTACCACAGACAGCCCATGGACAGGTGTGGCCTATTCCTGGATCAGCCATGTTTTTCTAAGGGCGCATTCACATAACCATGCCATGTTTTGCAGTCCACAAATTGCAGATTATAGAAATGCCTTTTTTTGCAGAAAAGAATAGGACTTGCTCTGTATTTTATGCTGGGCCACAGAACGGAAGAACGGATGTCCGCCTCTTTGGGGCCCCATTGAAATAAATGGGTCCGCACCCGTTCTGCAAAATTGCGGAACAGATGTAGACTCATTCATACAGTCATCTGAATGAGCCCAAATTTTTTTGTTTTAGCACGGTCCGTGGGTCCGCGTTCACGCTCTATTTTGTCTGTGTTCACGGATCCATCACACACATTATAGTCTATACACGGATACCATCTGCGTTTCACAGATCATTAGGAAGAGATGCTTCGAAAATGATTGTTTAGCTGTGCAGAGTCAGTAAAACACGGATGGCACACGAACAACAAAAAATGAACCCAACACGGATCCTTAACGGACGGCTTCATGGATGCATTGTTAAAGGGGAAATTCAGTTCAATCAAATTTTTTGTGTGGCATTCATTTTTTGTTGTTTTGTTTCGAAATGTTTCCCTCATCTTTGGCCAGAATTTCTCAGATGTTTGGAGGGAGTTGTCTACAGCTGGTCTCAGGGATGATTCACTCGTCCCGGGCTCTGCGGTTCACTGTCAGGAAGAAAACAACAAAGTGATCAATGAATTTTGCATTGATCAATCTGGACACAGATCCTGCTGACTCCCTCCCATTGACGTGGAGAGACCAGGTTAAGGGCATAAGTGCATACATTTCACAAGACGTTCTCTAGGCTCAAAAGTGTTAGCTACCGGAGGGGTTTATCAGTGCCCGAGGGGAAGTCCAAAATGTTGCAAAGGTAACATAGTAATATAGTTTATAAGGCCGAAAAAAGCCCTCTGTCCATCCACTTCGGTATCCTGCAAGTTGATCCAGAGGAAGGCAAAAAAAAACCCTGTGAGGTACCAGACAATTCTCCTCACTTTAGAGGAAAAAATTCCTTCCCGACTCCAATCAGGCAATCAGAATTACTCCCTGGATCAACGACCCCTCTCTAGTAACTATAACCTGTAATATTATTACCTCCAGAAATACATCCAGGCCCCTCCTGATCTCTTATAGTGAACTTACAATCACCACCTCCTCAGGCAGAGAGTTCCATAGTCTCACTGCTCTTACCGTAAAGAATCCTCTTCTATGTTTGTGTACAAACCTTTTTTCCTCCAGACGCAGAGGATGTCCCCTCGTCACAGTCACAGTCCTGGGGATAAATAGATGATGGGAGAGATCTCTGTACTGACCCCTGATATATTTATACATAGTTATTAGATCTTCCCTCAGTCGTCTTTTTTCTAAAGTGAATAACCCTAATTTTGGTAATCTTTCTGGGTCCTGTAGTCCACCCATTCCTGTTATTACTTTAGTTGCCCTCCTCTGAACCCTCTCCAGCTCTGCTATGTCTGCCTTGTTCACAGGAGCCCAGAACTGTACACAGTACTCCATGTGGTCTGACTAGTGATGTGTAAAGTGGCAGGACTATGTTCTCATCACGGGCATCTATGCCCCTTTTGATGCAACCCATTATCTTATTGGCCTTGGCAGCAGCTGTCTGACACTGGTTTCTGCAGCTTAGTTTGCTGTTCACTAAAATTCCTAGGTCCTTTTCCATGTCAGAGTTACCCAATATTTTACCATTTAGTATGTACTGGTGACTTGCATTATTCCTTCCCATATGCATAACCTTACATCTGTCAGTGTTAAACCTCATCTGCCACTTCTCTGCCCAAGCCTCCAGTCTATCCAGATCCATCTGTAGCAGTGCACTGTCCTCGTCTGTGTTAATTACTTTACACAGTTTAGTGTCATCTGCAAAAATTGATATTTTACTGTGCAAGCTTTCTACAAAATCATTAATAAATATATTGAAGAGAATAGGGCCCAATACAGACCCCTGTGGTACCCCACTAGTGACAGTGACCCAATCTGAGTATGTACCATTAATAACCACCCTCTGTTTTCTATCACTGAGCCAGTTACTTACCCATATACAGACATTTTCTCCCAGGCCAAGCATTCTCATTTTATATACTAACCTTTTATGTGGTACCGTGTCAAACTCTTTGGAGAAGTCCAGATATACGACATCCATTGATTCGCTGCGGTCCAGTCTAGAACTTACCTCCTCATAGAAACTGATTAAATTGGTTTGACATGACCGATCCCTCATGAAGCCATGCTGATATGGAGTTATTTGCTTATTTTCATTGAGGTACTCCAAGATAGCATCTCTTAGAAAACCCTCAAACAGTTTACCCACGACAGATGTTAAACTTACCGGCCTATAGTTCCCGGGCTCTGTTTTTGGACCCTTTTTGAATATTGGCACCACATTTGCTATGCGCCAATCCTGTGGAACACTCCCTGTCAGTATAGAGTCCTTAAATATCAGAAATAAGGGTCTTTCGATGACATTACCTAATTTTATTAGGATACGGGGGTGTATGCCATCCGGTCCTGGCGATTTGTCTAGTTGAATCTTTGTATGACGTCGCTGTACTTCTTCCTGGGTCAGACAGGGCACTTTGAATGGGGAATTTACTTTTATATTCTGCATTTCATCTGACAGTTTATTTTCCTCAGTGAATACAGTGGAGAAAAAGATATTTAGTAGTAGAGATGAGCGAATCATTCAAAATTATATTCGCCGAATTTCTGACAAGATTCGTATTTAAATGAACTTATTTGTCAAATCTACATAAAAAAAACAATCATTGTTTTGCGAACATTCCTGCGTAAATTCCGTACGTACAGTCAGCGTAGTTAAAAGTACGTAATACATAAGCATTAGCGTACAAAAGTTCGTGCGAATACTTAGTGTACCATTGACGTGCTAATGCGTCATACACACGAGGCTAGGCCGTGGCCTACAGTCTTTAGAGACAGACTATATGAACTAGAAAAATAAGGTGCTCACTGCTGCTAGCTTTCAATAAGTGAATGATTTACTAAAAACACTGTACAATAAGTGCATAATAGGACACATTGCAGTACCAGAAAAAGAATACACATAATGGGCTAAAGTGCTGACCCATTAAAAACAGTGTAGCTAAAATACAGCAAAGACATAAGTATGTAAACATTTTAGTGCAATCAATTTCACATTTGCAAGCATAAAAGGCTCAGATATACATTTGAGTCTCTCCTTATGGCTCCTAGTTGGCATGATAAAACACTGTCTGTCTGGAACACATATTCCAAAATTGTAATCCACGTGAGGTAAAATTGTAATCCAAAGAGGTAATGTGTAATCCACATGGATAATAGAGAATAGCAGCAAATAGAGAACCCTTTTTGGAAAAGGGGCTCCCAAATAACCTGAGAGGGGGGGGGGGGAAGGAGAATAGGCGCACTTTGGCACAACAGGGAATTTTATGCAGAATGGGGGGAGTCCTGACTGACAGCCATGCCCATCTGGGTGAAAGTCAAACGGGGGCAACACAAACTAAACAAAAACAACTGCCAACTAGCATCTCACCAGTCAGGTGCAGTCCATGGTGTGGCTCCCTTAGGTCCTCCTGCAGTCCTTGACAGCAGCCAGTAGTAGGTTCCTCAGATGAGGGACCTGAAATCCTCCTTGCTGGAGCTGCTGCTGAAGCTCATCAGAGGACGCTCCTGCCTCTTGAAGGCCACGTTCCCTGCGGTGGTGGAACTCCAGCCTCTTCTTCCTTCAGTTGGACTTGTCCCGTTCCGGGTAGTGGTCACGCTGGTGAGTGCTGCAGCCACTTGCGCTTTTCTGGATCCTCCTGCCGGGACAGCAGGGGTAAGGACTTTTGGCTGTAGCAGTTCCGGAATGGTTGCATCCAGGAAAGAAGCCCCAACTTCCCCGGATGCTGCGGGCTTCATCTTCCACGGCAGCTGGTATTGGTGGTCCACCATGGATTGGAAGGTGAACGAAAACGTGCTCAGCTAACCGAGCTGAAAGGACTGTGGTGGTGATGGTGCTGGCAGTCCAGGAATCAGAGGCTCCGGCTGAGGCTGTGGCTTTTCCCTGAACCAGAGGACGCCATCTGGGAACTCCTGCAGGCAGCGCAAGCATCCTGGACCTGGTGGTTCATCTGGCCACACTTCTGGTTCTGTTGTAGGCACCATAGGCTTTGAAAGGATGACCCCGGTCGCAAATCGGCCTTTCGGGGATGCCATGGGGGTGTACTCCACCTGATCCCCCACGTACAGGCTATGACGATGTTGTGGCAGGTACGGCCGTTTCACCGACCTGCGGCCCACAAAATATTCCCTTCCATCTTCGTCATCCTGCAGGAAGCCAGACCCTCTCCCAACAGAAAACCAAATCACAGTTCCCTTTCTCCGTTCCAATGAAGGATCTCCCGGCCTGAGGTGGTCAAGAACTTGTATGACCCAGTCCCCCACTGCGGTTTTATAGTCCCAGAGAGTCTGTGCATGGGCCGTCACAATTGGGTTCTGGTGTATGAAAGGGGTGGATCTCCTCCTGGGCGGAGAAGTGGACGCTCCAGCCGCCTCTGCCGTACAAGACATAGCGGACACTCCAGCCGCCTCACAAGTCGCAGGTGCAGCAACTTCAGCAGGTGGTAAGGACACAGGCACTGAAGCTTGGTTTCTCTGGCAGAGTTGAACTTCCTGTGACATCCTGATGTCTGGAGCAGGTGGTGGTACAGGGAACTCAAACTCAAAGCACATTTCATTCCAATTTGGGCGCAGCTGTTTCTTAGCCATGATGCTTGCTCTAAAGTCATCACTGGTCTAAACTGGTTCAGAGTGGCTTCAGAGGAGGGTGGAGTCTTCACTCCCTATACATGCTAAATAGTTAGATCCCGATGGACTGGTTTTTGCAGTTCGGAGGTGAGCGTATCTTCACTTTCCCGCTCTTGCGTGGGCGTATCGTCATTGTTCCGCCTCACGCATAATGCGTCGTTTCGTATGTTTCATACGTATCGTACATATAGTTAGCGTGTAAAATTGTGCATACGTTTACGAATAATACGAAACAAATCCAAGGAAATTCGGATTCGTTTTGCAGCTGAAATTTCCAAGATTCAATACGAATCAACGAATCGACCAATCGCTTCGCTCATCTCTATTTAGTAGCTTTGCTTTCTCCTCATCGCTCTCTGCAACTCCCCCCTCATTACTCTGTAAGGGGCCGACACCTTCAGGTTTATATTTTTTACCATTTATATAATTAAAGAACATTTTAGGGTTAGTTTTACTCTCTTTGGCGATTAATCTCTCGGTCTCTAGTTTGCCTGCTTTTATTTGTCTTTTACATATTCTATTTTTTCCTTATAGTTTTTCAATGCTTCCTCGCCACCCTCCTGTCCTAGTGATTTAAATGCTTTCTTTTTGTCATTTATTGCTTTCTTTACAGTTCTATTTATCCACATTATTTTTTTCTTGTTTCTTACCCTTTTATTCCCATAAGGTATGTACCTCTCACAATTAGGATGCTTTTAAAAATATCCCATTTTGTGGCTGTATTTTTATTTTTGAGGACTTTGTCTATCTACTCCTATGCTAAAAAACAAAGTCCCAGACTGTGGGGCTCAATTTCCTGAGAGTCCTGGGGGTCCACAGCTGGGGATGCCTTGGGTCTGCAGGTCTTGGTTAGAGTCCCAGTAACACAGATCCCAAGAATAGCATCGCTCAAGTGCGTCTGAGTCCCGGTGTCGGGTAAGGATACTTAAAATATTGGAAAATACAGAGGATCCCCCACTTGCAACTCATTTCAAAAATATTCTCGGAAACACAGGTGAGGGGCGCAAGGAGCTCTGGTAAGTTAGAGTATTTTTCCTTGGGTGCCCTACTTCAAACAGTAAACCCCCCTCCTCAGGCAAAATGGAACAAAGAACCAAAAAAGAATAGGCACAACAGGTGCAACTTGGACAGATGAAAGAAAAGTCCCTGAGCTACGGCAGGCAAATATATGGTGGATCATTTAGGGCCAACAACAAATGGCAAACATAACAAGGGCCAATTTATCTCACCCATCAGTGTTTCCGTGGAGGACTCTTTGTTTTCTTTACACAAGAGAGAAGTCATCCTGAGCCTCCTCTTCTTCACCAAGATGAATCAGAAGGCCTCCTAGTGCTGAAGTTCCTGTAGCAGCAGCTCTGGCTAGGATGGAGTACTGGTGGTCTCAAGTGGAATTTCAGGAGCACTGTCTGCTTGAACAAATGATGGTTTCTCCCTTATCCTTGATGGTCTTGCTGGAGCTGGTGGATAGATAAGCTTTGGCTCCAGCAGTGGTGTTAAGAAAGCCTCAGGGGGAGGCCTAGTACTCTAAGTTTCCTGTATGGGGCCTATTTTGATGGTGACATAAGGGTTTATTGTCAGTGTGTTAGCAGCTGTGGGGGGCTGGAGGCCCCGGCCTACCTCTATAGACACTTAGGGTGCAGGGAGCATTGATGCCAGTGGGAGCAGTAGCATCTTTCAGGCCATTTTAATGTCCTGGACCACTTCCAGCATTTTGGGCTCATCACCCCACATCATGGTGGCCCAGTCACAGTTGCTTCATCTTTCGGTCATTAGAACGCTGGTGGCAGACTGGTTTTCTGCCAGAAATCTCTGCTATTCGGTGAGGCTTGGTGTGCTCAAGAAAACCGCACCCTCCACTTCCTGGGCGGATCCTGCTCTTTTCGCGTTCTTGAGATTGAAGGTGTTTCCTGCTCTGAAGGTAGGCCTTCTGTCCATGAGGCACAGAACAAAATGGCTGATTAACACCTATTATGCCAAAGCGCCACAACTGGCACTGTTTCACACTTTTCAGCAGCACATAAGTCTTAGATACTGCAGTAAAGTCACTTGTAGGGGGTTTTACACATTAATTTAGGCCAATAGTAGTAAGGCACAAGGGCACAACCCTATTTGTGATGCCAAATTATGCAGCAAGCCCTTGAGGAGCAGAAGATGGTAGTGGACCGGATGAGATGTTGTGTCATGGTGTGTTCCCTCAGGCCGTTGCTCCATGGGGTGGGGTTCGGTGCACTGAAAGTGTAGATCTATCCAGAAGTAAATGTATAACAGTCTGTTTAATTTGCACAAAATACAACTTGTGGCAGAAGTGTGAAGTACAATGGGCAGATTTTGACAGCAGATGAGGAGGTATGGTGTCACGGGGGAGACAAGGGAAGGTGTGCCCTGTACTTGAAACCCCCCTTCTTTCCCTACCTACTTGCCTCAAACGGCCCTAGGCGGCCGCGGACAACCACGAAGACGTTCCCTATACTGGGTAAGTGCAGAGGGAGGGAAAGGGAACACAGGGAGAGACAAAACACAGACGGAACAAACACAATGATTGAGTAGTCAGCAAGCCGGGTCAAACACAGGAGATAGCGTAAATACCAGGGGTCAAGAGAAGAGAGGTCCAAGTCCAAGTCCAAAGTCAGAGTCCAAATAGTAAATCCAAAACACAAGGTCGCACAAGCACTGATCAAAAGTATAAACTAATCACAGGCATCTGAGTGAGGCAGTTGCCATCTTTAAATAGCCCACCCAGGATCATGTGATGTGGCCAGCATCACATGACCTGAGGCGGAGCAAGCTGTCCAAACAATATGCAAAGTAGCCATGTGGTGTGATCAGCACCACATGGCTAAACCCAAACAGAGAATTAACTCATGAAGTGCTGGCTGACAAGACCAGCACTTCAATTCCCTATTGCTCGTCTCTAGGGGGGCGGAGAGGTCCGGCGATGTCGTGCAGAGGGAGCGCGACGCCGACCTCGCGTGACAGTACCCCCCCCTTCACGAGGGGCCACCGGACCCTTACCAGCGGGAGCAGGCTTATCGGGATGCTGCAGATGGAACTTTTGGATGAGCGAGTCTGCATGCATCCTGGTCAACGGTACCCAAGACCTGTCCTCAGGACCGAACCCCTTCCAATGTACGAGGTACTGGAAGGAATTCCGGACCCTTCTCACATCCACAATTCTGGCAATCTCATGCTCCATTTGTCCTGCTACCTCAACCGGAGGAGGAGACTGTTCCTCAGGACCAACGGGAGCAACATAACGTTTGAGCAAAGACACATGAAAAACATTATGAACACGAAGGGAGTCGGGTAAACATAACCTAAAAGAAACTGGATTGATCACCTTGGTGATCCTGTAAGGACCAATGAAGCGAGGTGCAAACTTGTAGGATGGTACCCTCATGTTGAGATTTTTAGTCGATAACCATACCTTATCCCCAACCTTAAAATTCACACCCTTAGAACGTTTTCTATCAGCCTTAGCTTTTTGAACTCCTTGGGCCTTTTCCAGGTTCGACTGAACCTGTGCCCAAACTGTGCACAGTTCTTGAGAAAAATCATTGACCTCTGGGACAACCGACGCAGATGGGGAACAGGAGCCAAAGCGTGGATGAAAACCCATATTGCAGAAAAACGGCGACATCCCAGAGGATGAATTAACACGATTATTAATTGCAAATTCAGCCAGAGACAGGAATCTGGCCCACACATGTTGGTTATCAGAAACATAACATCTGAGATATTGCTCAACGGATTGGTTAAGACGTTCAGTCTGACCATTGGTCTCCGGATGAAAGGCTGATGAAAAGGACAAAGAGATACCAATCTTATTACAGAACGCCCTCCAGAACCTAGACACAAACTGTACTCCCCTATCAGAAACGATATTCTCAGGAACACCATGCAGTTTGACAATATTATCCATGAACACGGACGCCAAGACCTTTGCAGAGGGTAATTTACACAAAGGAATAAAATGACACATTTTGCTGAATCTGTCAACCACCACAAATATCACGGTTTTACCCTCAGAGCACGGCAAGTCCGTGATAAAGTCCATGGACAGATGTGACCAAGGTCTACTAGGTATGGGTAAAGGATGTAACTCACCCATAGGTCGTGTCTTGGTATTCTTGGACCTGGCACAAGTGTTACACGCAGTTACAAAAGCCTGAACATCTCTGGAGATTGACGGCCACCAATACTGCCTAGAGACCAACTCCTTGGTGGCATTGATGCCAGGATGTCCACACAAAACAGAATTATGGCACTCACCCAGCAGTTGCAATCGCAAATGAGCCGGCACAAACAATTTGTCATTGGGGGTACCAATGGGAGCAAGATGTTGTCCTGCCGAGATTTCAGAAGCGAGGTCAGATGAGGTAGCGGCCACGATGATATCAGCTGGCAGGATGGGCTCAGGAGGGACGTCAGGAGGCTGATACGCCTTGAAACTTCGGGATAAGGCATCGGCCTTAACGTTCTTGCTCCCGGGTCTGAAGGTAACACAAAAATCAAAACGAGTAAAGAATAAAGCCCACCTCGCCTGTCTAGGATTCAATCGCTTAGCCGATTCTAAAAACATTAAATTCTTATGATCCGTGAGGACCGTAATGCGGTGAACTGCCCCTTCTAAAAAATGACGCCATTCCTCAAATGCCCACTTGATTGCAAGTAACTCCCTATTACCAATGTCATAATTCCTCTCGGCAGGAGAGAACTTGCGGGAGAAGAAGGCGCATGGCATAAGATTAGTTAAGGTGGAAGACCCCTGGGACAGTACAGCCCCCACACCATCCTCAGACGCATCCACCTCAACTACAAAAGGCTTACTTTGATCAGGCTGGACCAACACAGGAGCATTAATAAAACACTGCTTTAACCTTTCAAAGGCCTCAATAGCTGCAGGGGGCCAATTGACCAAATCAGCCCCCTTGCGAGTCAAATCCGTAATGGGTTTGGCTACCACAGAAAAATTTTTGACAAATTTACGATAAAAATTAGCAAACCCCAGAAATCGCTGGAGCGCCTTCAAAGAGGAAGGTCGCACCCAATCCACAATGGCCTGTACTTTAACTGGGTCCATTTTGAAAGAAAAAGGGGTGAGAATGTATCCCAAAAAGGCCACTTCCTGAACACCAAAGGTACACTTCTCCCCTTTAACGAACAACTTGTTTTCACGCAACACCTCCAGCACTTGCCTGGTGTGAGATACGTGACTTTCCCAGTCTGCAGAAAAAATCAGGATGTCATCAATATAGACAATTACAAATTTCCCAATAAATGGTCTAAAAATGTCATTGACAAAGTTTTGGAAAATTGCCGGAGCGTTACTTAACCCAAAAGGCATTACCAAGTACTCATAATGACCTTCCGGGGTATTAAAAGCAGTTTTCCATTCGTCCCCCTCACGAATCCTGATTAGGTTGTATGCCCCCTTCAAATCCAGCTTGGTGAACCAACAGGCCCCCTGGACCTGATTCAGCAAGTCAGGAATAAGGGGCAACGGGTATCTGTTTTTAACAGTGATTTTATTGAGCTCCCTGTAATCGATACAGGGCCTCAATCCTCCATCCTTTTTACCAACAAAGAAAAAACCTGCCCCCATGGGAGAAACTGAAGGCCGGATGTGACCCTTGGCCAGACTCTCCTTGAGATAATCCCTCATGGACTGACGTTCAGGAGTAGAGAGATTATAAATGCGACCTTTGGGATATTTGGATCCCTCAATAAGGTCGATGGCGCAATCATATTGCCGGTGAGGAGGGAGGAACTCAGTCTCGGACATGGAAAAAACGTCCGAAAAATCGCCGATATACTTGGGCAAGGAAAGAGACTCAGTGGTACCTCCAAACAGCAATACTGATTTACAACATTTGTCACAATTCATTCCCCATTTTTCCAATTCACCTACCGACCAGTTGATCACAGGGTTGTGGTCCTGTAACCATGGCAGACCTAAAACAAGGTCGGCAGGTAAATCCTTTAATACAAGGAAGGAACAAGTCTCAGTATGGGTAATTCCTACAGTTAATACAACCTCAGGAGTACAAAACTCCACTCTCCCATTATTCAATGGAGTGGAATCCAGTGCGATAATTTCAATCACCTTCCTTAAAGGAACTAGCGGAATCCCCACAGATTGTATAAAATCAAAATCAATAAAATTAATGGCAGAACCAGAATCAACAAAAGCCTTACCGGACCCCCTGAGTTGGTTGTACGCAATGGAGATAGGTAATAATACTTTCCTCCTTACCACCGCTGGGGTTACCTTACTTCCGGCAGAAAGCTCTCTAGAGGGCAGAAGTTTCGGGCATTGCTGGAGCCAGTGGTTCGTCTCACCGCAGTAGAAACAGGTTCCATTCAAGCGTCTCTGATCTCTCAAAGTTCCTCCCCACTGTATGGACTCCTCCGGGACCCTGGTAGAAGGTGGACTCAGAAGAGGGGATTCAGGCAGGACGACACCCTGAGGAATATCTGAACGTTCCCTCCGTCTCTCCCTCACTCGACGATCCAGTTTAATGGCTAGTGTCATGGCCGCCTCTAGGGTGTCAGGAGTAGGGTAACTGACAAGTAAGTCCTTAAGATGGTCAGACAGCCCCACCCTAAACTGGCTTCTCAAAGCAGGGTCATTCCATCCAGAGGAAACACACCACTTTCTAAACTCAGCACAGTAATCCTCTACTGGACGGTTACCCTGCCGAATGTCTCTGAGCTGAGTCTCAGCTACAGAAGTCAAGTCAGGCTCCTCATATAATAGGCCTAAGGCCTGAAAAAATGCTTCCACAGACTGCAAGCTTGGGGAGTCAGGCGGTAAAGAAAAGGCCCATTCCTGCGGATCACCTTGCAGCAAGGAAATAATTATTCCTACCCGCTGCTGCTCGGCACCCGAGGAGTGAGGACGTAAGCGAAAATACAATTTTACGCTCTCCTTAAAGGAACGGAAAGTTTTCCGGTTCCCCAAAAACCGATCCGGCAATTTAACATGAGGTTCCACAATGGGGTTAGATGTGGAGGGAGCCGCTACTAGTGCAGGTTGTAGCTGCTCCTGATGTAGGAGCCTCTCGGCCAGGTCCTGGATCATCTGCGCCATACCCTGAACCTGGTCCGTGAGCACCCGCAATTGCTCCATATGATACGGCCTGTGATTCTGTCACGGGGGAGACAAGGGAAGGTGTGCCCTGTACTTGAAACCCCCCTTCTTTCCCTACCTACTTGCCTCAAACGGCCCTAGGCGGCCGCGGACAACCACGAAGACGTTCCCTATACTGGGTAAGTGCAGAGGGAGGGAAAGGGAACACAGGGAGAGACAAAACACAGACGGAACAAACACAATGATTGAGTAGTCAGCAAGCCGGGTCAAACACAGGAGATAGCGTAAATACCAGGGGTCAAGAGAAGAGAGGTCCAAGTCCAAGTCCAAAGTCAGAGTCCAAATAGTAAATCCAAAACACAAGGTCGCACAAGCACTGATCAAAAGTATAAACTAATCACAGGCATCTGAGTGAGGCAGTTGCCATCTTTAAATAGCCCACCCAGGATCATGTGATGTGGCCAGCATCACATGACCTGAGGCGGAGCAAGCTGTCCAAACAATATGCAAAGTAGCCATGTGGTGTGATCAGCACCACATGGCTAAACCCAAACAGAGAATTAACTCATGAAGTGCTGGCTGACAAGACCAGCACTTCAATTCCCTATTGCTCGTCTCTAGGGGGCGGAGAGGTCCGGCGATGTCGTGCAGAGGGAGCGCGACGCCGACCTCGCGTGACATATGGTGGCTGGTTGTGTGGCCATTAGATGGCACTTGTGGATATAGGTGTCCACTGTAATATACAGGCTTGATGTTAGTCTGGCCTAGCGATGGTGTATGTAGGTGTTGGTGTCTGAGCTGTTGTCCCACAGTGTATCCAGACATTTAGCCCTTGCACACAACAAGGATGCTAGAAATGTAAAACTAATAGTGATCAATCATATCCCTGTCACGTATACTGTATACTTCTAGGTTTTTAAGTGGAATACCTTATTAGATATATATATTATTAGGCGGACAGACAGGGTCATCTGTCGCCGAGACCGTGAATGCCGAACAGTGTGTTGTCTCCCGGGTGCTCGGGTTCGGCATATCGCGGATCGGATTGACAGATTGCTGGGTGGGGCTGGGGAAGACCCGGCGGTCATGGTACACGTTGGCACCAATGACAAAGTCAGGGGGAGATGGAAGGTCCTTAAAAATGATTTTAGGGAACTAGGTGAGAAGCTCAAGTCCAGGACCTCCAAATACCACCAGTGCCACGAGCGTCACTAGAGAGACAACGGGAGCTTAGGGAGTTAAATAAGTGGCTCAGAGGCTGGTGCAGGAAGGAAGGGTTTGGGTTCATGGAGAACTGGGCCGACTTCTCTGTACAGACTCTACAGTAGGGACGGGCTGCACCTTAATGGGGAGGGTGCAACTGCCCTGGGGGAAAAAATGGTTAGACGGCTGGAGGAGCTTTTAAACTAGGATCTGGGGGGAGGGTGGGGGTAATACTAATAAGGGGGTAGATAGTGTAGATAGAGAGTGGGACATAGGAGGGGAGAGTGGGGGGTTAGTGAGGAATGTAGGGAGAAGACTGGGCAAAAATCAACCAAGGTAACCCAAAAATCCCAGATACTCACTTTACAGGTAATAGTAATTTAAAAAGTGGGGTAAAAAAATATACATAGACCTCTTAAGTGTATGTACACTAATACCAGAAGCCTGACTAATAAAACTGGTGAACTGGAATTAGTGATGTGTTAGTGATGTCTTATAAAGTGAATACTAGTGATTGCTTCCATTATGGAGGCGCTCACTAGTATGCATTAGGTGCCGGGAGCGGGGAGTGAAGCACTGCAAGTGGCTTCCGGTACTCACCCTCCCTGGTCCTCCTTCCTGGGGCGGGCGAGAGGGGCTGGAGAGGGGCCGCTGCGCATGAGAGGTAAAAGGAGCTTGTTATTTTTTTCTGATCTAAGGTCTGATGTTTCTGGCAATGAACTCTGGGGGGTCTGACATTGAGGACTGATCTTAGGTCTGACATTAAGGGCTGATATGGGGGTCTGATGCAATTTCCTGATATTTATGGGGGTCTGATTTTCAGATTTTTTTTCTTATTTTCCTCCTCTAAAACCTGGGGTGCGTCTTATCATTGGATGCGTCTTATAAAAAGAAAAATATGGTGTTTGTGTGTGTATATATATATATATGATATATAATCATATTGTATTGTATTACATTTTATTTATTCCTTTCTCATGGTCCTTACACCTGTTTACATGCATTTTTGTCCTGTTTTAGTTCAGATGTCAATTTACTCATACGTATGTTCTCACTTTTAGATACACATATGTTCCTGGGGTAGTAAGGCTCCCTCCCTATACACCGGCATATACTTGGATTCTGCATGACGGAAACGCAAAGCTTTTTGTGCTCTGTTTTTGAACTTTTAATTGGTTTTACCAATAAAATCTTACCTTGAAGTACTCTGGTTTTTATAATATCTGTACTGAGACATCACTGTGTTTATTATCCCTGTACTGTGACATTACTATTTATTATCTCTGTACTGTGACATCGCTGTGTTTATTATCCCTGTACAGTGACATCACTGTGTTTATTATCCCTGTACTGTGACATCACTGTGTTTATTATCTCTGTACAGTGACATCATTGTGTTTATTATCCTGTACTGTGACATCACTGTGTTTATTATCTCTGTACTGTGACATTACTATTTATTATCTCTGTACTGTGACATCGCTGTGTTTATTATCTCTGTACAGTGACATCACTGTGTTTATTATCTCTGTACAGTGACATCACTGTGTTTATTATCCCTGTACTGTGACATCGCTGTGTTTATTATCCCTGTACTGTGACATCACTGTGTTTATTATCTCTGTACTGTGACATCACTGTGTTTATTATCCCTGTACAGTGACATCGCTGTGTGTATTATCTCTGTACTGTGACATCACTGTGTTTATTATCTCTGCACTGTGACATCTCTGTGTTTATTATCTCTGTACAGTGACATCGCTGTGTTTATTATCCCTGTACTGTGACATCACTGTGTTTATTATCTCTGTACTGTGACATCACTTTGTTTATTATCCCTGTACTGTGACATCACTGTGTTTATTATCCCTGTACTGTGACATCACTTGTGTTTATTATCTCTGTACTGTGACATCACTGTGTTTATTATCCCTGTACTGTGACATCACTGTATTTATTATCTCTGTACTGTGACATCACTTTGTTTATTATCCCTGTACTGTGACATCACTGTGTTTATTATCCCTGTACTGTGACATCACTGTGTTTATTATCTCTGTACTGTGACATCACTGTGTTTATTATCTCTGTACTTTGACATCACTGTGTTTATTATCTCTGTACAGTGACATCACTGTGTTTATTATCCCTGTACTGTGATATCACTGTGTTTATTATCCCTGTACAGTGACATCGCTGTGTTTATTATCTCTGTACTGTGATATCACTGTGTTTATTATCCCTGTACGGTGACATCACTGTATTTATTATCCCTGTACTGTGACATCACTTGTGTTTATTATCTCTGTACTGTGATATCACTGTGTTTATTATCCCTGTACGGTGACATCACTGTATTTATTATCCCTGTACTGTGACATCACTTGTGTTTATTATCTCTGTACTGTGACATCACTGTGTTTATTATCCCTGTACTGTGACATCACTTGTGTTTATTATCTCTGTACTGTGACATCACTGTGTTTATTATCTCTGTACTGTGACATCACTGTGTTTATTATCCCTGTACAGTGACATCGCTGTGTTTATTATCCTTGTACTGTGACATCACTGTGTTTATTATCTCTGTACTGTGATATCACTGTGTTTATTATCCCTGTACGGTGACATCACTGTATTTATTATCCCTGTACTGTGGCATCACTGTGTTTATTATCTCTGTACTGTGACATCACTGTGTTTATTATCCCTGTACTGTGACATCACTGTGTTTATTATCCCTGTACTGTGACATCACTGTGTTTATTATCCCTGTACTGTGACATCACTGTGTTTATTATCTCTGTACTGTGACATCACTGTGTTTATTATCTATGTACTGTGACATCACTGTGTTTATTATCCCTGTACTGTGACATCACTGTGTTTATTATCTCTGTACTGTGACATCACTGTGTTTTATTATCCTGTACTGTTGACATCACTGTGTTTATTATCCCTGTACTGTGACATCACTGTGTTTATTATCCCTGTACTGTGACATCACTGTGTTTATTATCCCTGTACTGTGACATCACTGTGTTTATTATCTCTGTACTGTGACATCACTGTGTTTATTATCTCTGTACTGTGACATCACTGTGTTTATTATCTCTGTACTGTGACATCACTGTGTTTATTATCCCTGTACTGTGACATCACTGTGTTTATTATTATCCATGTACTGTGACATCACTGTGTTTATTATCTCTGTACGGTGACATCACTGTGTTTATTATGCCTGTACAGTGACATCGCTGTGTTTATTATCCCTGTACTGTGACATCACTGTTTATTATCTCTGTACTGTGACATCACTCTGTTTATTATCTCTGTACTGTGACATCACTGTTTATTATCTCTGTACTGTGACATCACTGTGTTTATTATCTCTGTACTGTGACATCACTGTGTTTATTATCCCTGTACTGTGACATCACTGTGTTTATTATCTCTGTACTGTGACATCACTGTGTTTATTATCCCTGTACTGTGACATCACTGTGTTATTATCTCTGTACTGTGACATCACTGTGTTTATTATCTCTGTACTGTGACATCACTGTGTTTATTATCCCAGTACTGTGACATCACTGTGTTTATTATCCCTGTACTGTGACATCACTGTGTTTATTATCTCTGTACTGTGACATCACTGTGTTTATTATCTCTGTACTGTGACATCACTGTGTTTATTATCTCTGTACTGTGACATCACTGTGTTTATTATCCCAGTACTGTGACATCACTGTGTTTATTATCTCTGTACAGTGACATCACTGTATTTATTATCCCTGTACTGTGACATCACTGTGTTTATCTCTGTACTGTGACATCACTGTGTTTATCCTGTACTGTGACATCACTGTACTGTGCTTTATTATCCCTGTACTATGACATCACAGTGTTTATTATCCCTGTACAGTGACATCACTGTGTTTATTATCCCTGTACTATGACATCGCTGTGTTTATTATCCCTGTACTATGACATCACAGTGTTTATTATCCCTGTACAGTGACATCACTGTGTTTATTATCCCTGTACTATGACATCACTGTGTTTATTATCCCTGTACAGTGACATCACTGTGTTTATTATCCCTGTACTATGACATTGCTGTGTTTATTATCCCTGTACGGTGACATCACTGTGTTTATTATCTCTGTACTGTGACATCACTGTGTTTATTATCCCTGTACTATGACATCACTGTGTTTATTATCCCTGTACAGTGACATCACTGTGTTTATTATCCCTGTACTATGACATTGCTGTGTTTATTATCCCTGTACGGTGACATCACTGTGTTTATTATCTCTGTACTGTGACATCACTGTGTTTATTATCCCTGTACTATGACATCACTGTGTTTATTATCCCTACATGACATCAACCATTGAAAGTGCTTAATTTTTGGATTATTTTCTTTCCATGTGTTAATTTATAGTTAAGTCTGAACCATCCAATGGTATTCGTCGGAGCTTCCTACTCATACAATACTGTTACAATAAGATTTCTACAATGTACCTATCTGAGGTTGTTACCTCCATGCTCCTTGGCACTGATTTACCTGTAAAAGAATACACACATTAGACATACAGGACTACTATTACACTGCTCCAGCTTGTAAATGTTCAAGAATATTTTTACATTATAAACGGTTATTTTAGAAAAAAAAAATCTGATGATGATAGAAAGGAGTGATCACTGGGAATATGAATTGTCGCCAGCTCTGGAAATGTTCCCAGACAGATTCCTGCACATCTGTATGAACGTTCATCAGTCAGGACCTGTCAGCAGAAGCGTCTGGAGGGGGTTATGAGGATGTCACCCTCCAACAGGGTCACAGTAAATTCCAGTCATAGGACCTCCACATGAAGGAATCTAATTAATGGATTACTTCCCTTCAATCTGCATAACACATGAAATGTAAAGAAGATGTCCGGGAAAAGTGTGATAGGTTCTGAATGTTTATAAAATATAACAATATGGTGGTCGGGGATAAAATGTATAGCCTTTATTATACTCCAGAGCTGCACTCACTATTCTGCTGGTGCAGTCACTGTGTACATACATTACATTATTTATCCTGTACTGATCCTGAGTTACATCCGGTATTATACTCCAGAGCTGCACTCACTATTCTGCTGGTGGAGTCACTGTGTACATACATTACATTACTTATCCTATACTGATCCTGAGTTACATCCTGTATTATACTCCAGAGCTGTACTCACTATTCTGCTGGTGCAGTCACTGTGTACATACATTACTTATCCTGTACTGATCCAGAGTTACATCCTGTATTATACTCCAGAGCTGTACTCACTATTCTGCTGGTGCAGTCACTGTGTACATACATTACTTATCCTGTACTGACCCTGAGTTACATCCTGTATTATACTCCAGAGCTGCACTCACTATTCTGCTGGTGCAGTCACTGTGTACATACATTACTTATCCTGTACTGATCCTAAGTAACAACCTGTATTATACTCCAGAGCTGCACTCACTATTCTGCTGGTGCAGTCACTGTGTACATACATTACATTACTTATCCTGTACTGATCCTGAGTTATATCCTGTATTATACTCCAGAGCTGCACTCACTATTCTGCTGGTGCAGTCACTGTGTACATACATTACTTATCCTGTACTGATCCTGAGTTACATCCTGTATTATACTCCAGAGCTGCACTCACTATTCTGCTGGTGCAGTCACTGTGTACATACATTACTTATCCTGTACTGATCCTGAGTTACATCCTGTATTATACTCCAGAGCTGCACTCACTATTCTGCTGGTGCAGTCACTGTGTACATTACATTACTTATCCTGTACTGATCCAGAGTTACATCCTGTATTATACTCCAGAGCTGCACTCACTATTCTGCTGGTGAGTCACTGTGTACAACATTACTTATCTGTACTTCCTGGTTACATCCTGTATTATACTCCAGAGCTGCACTCACTATTCTGCGGTGAGTACTGTGTACATACATTACTTATCCTGTACGTCCTGTTAACATCCTGTATTATACTCCAGAGCTGCGCTCACTATTCTGCTGGTGCAGTCACTGTGTACATACATTACTTATCCTGTACTGATCCTGAGTTACATCCTGTATTATACTCCAGAGCTGCACTCATATTCTGCTGGTGCAGTCACTGTGTACATACATTTTTTTATCCTGTACTGATCCTGAGTTACATCCTATATTATACTCCAGAGCTGCACTCACTATTCTGCTGGTGCAGTCACTGTGTACATACATTACTTATCCTGTACTGATCCTGAGTTACATCCTGTATTATACTCCAGAGCTGCACTCACTATTCTGCTGGTGCAGTCACTGTGTACATAACATTACTTATCCTGTACTGCTCCTGAGTTAATCCTGTAATTATACTCCAGAGCTGCACTCACTATTCTGCTGGTGCAGTCACTGTGTACATACATTACTTATCCTGTACTGATCCTGAGTTACATCCTGTATTATACTCCAGAGCTGCACTCACTATTCTGCTGGTGCAGTCACTGTGTACATACATTACTTATCCTGTACTGATCCTGAGTTACATCCTATATTATACTCCAGAGCTGCACTCACTATTCTGCTGGTGCAGTCACTGTGTACATACATTACTTATCCTGTACTGATCCTGAGTTACATCCTGTATTATACTCCAGAGCTGCACTCACTATTCTGCTGGTGCAGTCACTGTGTACATACATTACTTATCCTGTACTGCTCCTGAGTTACATCCTGTATTATACTCCAGAGCTGCACTCACTATTCTGCTGGTGCAGTCACTGTGTACATACATTACTTATCCTGTACTGATCCTGAGTTACATCCTGTATTATACTCCAGAGCTGCACTCACTATTCTGCTGGTGCAGTCACTGTGTACATACATTACTTATCCTGTACTGATCCTGAGTTACATCCTATATTATACTCCAGAGCTGCACTCACTATTCTGCTGGTGCAGTCACTGTGTACATACATTACTTATCCTGTACTGATCCTGAGTTACATCCTGTATTATACTCCAGAGCTGCACTCACTATTCTGCTGGTGCAGTCACTGTGTACATACATTACTTATCCTGTACTTTACTGGCTTTTCAGTACTGTTTAGATTTAAAGGGATTCTCTAGTTTAGAATTAGGGATTTCTTAGTTAACAAAAGAGATTCCCTTTACTTAAAGATGTGCCCCCGTTTATTGGAAACTGCTTAGACAACTTTTGTCTCGGCTTACCACCCTGTCAGTATCTATTTTAACTCTTTCAGCACCCTGTTGTGACTTGCATTGGTTTGTGGTATATTTTTGGATTTTTGAATTGTCTCATCTTTTTTCTTAACTAACCAGTTTTTTTTAGATAAAGTGATCCCCCGCTCAGAATCATCATCTATTTAGCGTCTACAAAGAGTCTCGCTCCTTGGAGGACCCTATGTGTCCATTCATTACATGTACAGTCCAAACACACCAAAACCGTACTAAAACCGCAGGTACAGTCTGAACGGTCACTTATACTGATCATGTGGCTTTTTGAAGAACATGACTGTAGAAAACTTGGCTGAGATGCAGGTGAACCGCAGCGCAATCACAGAACATAGAACTGGAGACACCAGGAAAGCCTGCGAGCGGGGTAGTAATGGATGCAGGAACCAAGACTGTAGCACAGACCGGTGAAAACAACAACAGAAAAAATGGTTCTCTGTGGCACCGGACAATATTATTTATTGCACATAAATCATTTTAAAAAAAAAGGCAGAGGACGACGCGTTTCGGAGGCGGTCCGCAGGCCAACGAATACTGCCATCTAGAGATGAGCGAATCATGTAAAATTCGCTTCGCCGAATATTCGTCGAACATTTCATAAGATTCGTATATTCTACGAATCTGCATACAAATCATACGTTATGATGTTGCGTTTTGCGAACATTCGGGCACTAATAACGAACGTTTAATTTTAAAAGGTACGCAACCTCTTTGAACACCTACGCGTAGGAATCCTCAGCGCACTATTGTCTAGCGATTGCCTTATACGCACGCACCCACGACGCTAGACAAACAGTAAAAGTTCGCTAATTACGTGAATTTGTACGCAACAGCGTGTAGAGTAACTTACACGTAGCATTAGCGTGCAATTTATCGGACAAGCGCGTAGCGAATGCGTGGAAAACCTTAGGAACATTTTCGAATCTAAAATTCGGATTCGCTTCGCAGTTGAAAATTTCCAAGATTCGATACGAATCAACAAAGCGGCGAATAGATTCACACTTACATTAGTATCTTTATGTATCTTTTATAATTATTCCTCTTATCATGATTTATTTATGATTGGCTTGGATGTGAGCTGGAGGAGTGCACGTGTGAGCCCTATAGGTGCAGGGAGCGTGACCTAGCAGGCTCCGGCCTGTGAGCAGGAGCAGAAACCTGGGACTAGTAAGGCCTCTTTCACACTAGGGCAGTCCGGATCCGGCAGGTGAAGGGTGCCGCCAGATCCGGACTGCCACAGGGACATGTGTAGGGCCGGAACCGCGTTCCGGCCCCACACATGTCACACAGTACCATATACAGACATACATACATACACAGGAGCGTAGCTAACGGCTCATGGGCCCTGGTGCAAGAGTTCAGCTTGGGCCCCTTTTTCCTCAGTGCTTTGTGTGTCTTCTTATGCGGTACAAGGTTCTTTGGGCCCCCTAAAGCTCCTGGGCCCGGTAGCGACTGCACCCCCTATAGCTACGCCCCTGTACATACACACACATACACACAAACACATACATACTTACAAACTCCAGGCAGGCCGCACTTCTTCACGCCCAGGAGGAGCGCAGCTATGACGATTCCCTACAGCGCCCTCTGCTGGGCGCTGTAGGGAGTCGTCATAGCGGCGCACCTCCTGGGTGTGAAGACGTGCGGCCTGCCTGCCTGGAGTATGTAAGTATGTATGTGTGTGTATGTCTGTATGTCTGTCTGTATGTATGTGATGACGGATCCGTCATGAACTCCATTGAAAGTCAATGGAGGGCGGATCCGTTCACCATTGTGTCACACCAAACGGATCCGTCCCCATGGACTTGCATTGGGGGTCATTCCGGATCCGTCTTGGTGCGGATGCCTGGACCGGAGAGAAAACCGCAGCATGCTGCTGTTTGTTCTACGGGCTGAAGACGGAACGGAATGCTTTCAGGAGCCTCCGTTCTCTTCAGTTCAGTTTTGTCCCCATTGACAATGAATGGGGACAAAACGGAAGCGTTTTTTTCCGGTATTGAGCCCCTATGACGGAACTCAATACCGGAATTATAAAACGCTAGTGTGAAAGTAGCCTGAGTGGAGAAGCGTGGCCTTGAGCCACCACCGTCACAACGACCAGGAGTTTTGGATATCATCATTAAATCCATCATCACCTCAGACCACCAGGGATATTAGACATTACCCAAGGCCACCCTAGACCACTAGGTATGATAAATATTATCATTAACCCCATCAACACCTTAGACCACCTGGGAAATTAGATACTACCGCATAGTCACTATAGACCACCAGGTATATTTTATATTACCCAAAGGCACCCTAGACCACCATGAACGATGAATATCATCATTAATGACATCATCACCCTAGACCACCAGGAAGAATCAATATCACCATCAGATTAATATCCATTAATAACCATTAATATAATAATAATAATATAATAATAATAATGAATAACCATTAATATCACCATCATCACTCTAGACAACCATGAATTTTAGATATTACCCCATACCCACTCTAGACCACCAGGAATGATGGATATCATTAACCCCATCATCACCCTACATCACCAGGGATATTACATATTACCCCACAGCCACCCTAGACCACCAGAGATATTAGATATTACCCCATACCCACTCTAGACCACCAGGAATGATGGATATCATTAACCCCATCATCACCCTACATCACCAGGGATATTACATATTACCCCACAGCCACCCTAGACCACCAGAGATATTAGATATTACCCCATACCCACTGTAGACCACCAGGAATGATGGATATCATTAACCCCATCATCACTCTACATCACCAGGGATATTACATATTACCCCACAGCCACCCTAGACCACCAGAGATATTAGATATTACCCCATACCCACTCTAGACCACCAGGAATGATGGATATCATTAACCCCATCATCACCCTAGACCACCAGAGATATTAGATATTACCCCATAGTGACCTCTAAACCCTCTGGAACATTACTGGAATACTATCACCCTTCTAAAACCACCTTATGTAAAAATGGGAGATGTAGTGCATGTAAAACAAAAATCCTGCATTTATCCCGTGTACATTGAACCATGACCTCTATGGCCATGTAATATAATGTCCTACAAATGAAGGTTGGAGGCTGAGGGAGCGTAAGTGATAGGGGACAGAAGAAGATTTCTGAGGGCAACTATATTGTGAAGTTTGATGACAGTTAAAGGGCTCCCACTAGCAGTACCAACCTGAGTGTCCCCATTAACGATGTCAGAGTAGTCCCCTATATGGTGTACCATAGTGTCCAAGTGACCTCAGAAAAACCCTGGTTGGACACCCTATTACGGAGTTCTGAATGGGGGAGGGGTCCTCCGTTCAGGATCCTCATCACTTGACCACAGTGGTTATAAAAAGTGTCTCTCTCGCCCTCTCTCTGGAGGATCTGTCCTGACCTACACAGACAATACACTGATGTCAATGGACACTGTGTACTGCTTCATTTTCCCAGTAGGGATGCTGCAGGGAAACAACGCTTACTTTCAGGTTCCACTCCTGATTGCTGGGACAGGAGGACACTCTGTGATCAGCTTATTGTCAAGGACCTCTTGTAGACAGTAGCGGAGAACCCCTTAATCGACCGCTATACCTCTGTTCCTGCATTGACATGTCCTACCACCGGGGGGCACATCTGGGATTGACGTATTGGGGTTGTGCACTGTACAAGGTTTTCAGCTGACGACGTAACCTTTGTCATACTCATTCCTAATGAATCGCACACTTTCGTGTTATTTCGAGGCCAGCTCTGGATGACGGATCAGTCCTGTCCAGCGACGAGTGATAATTTCATCCAGACGTCAGGATTGTTCTGCATTGCATAAGACCTGACAACGGATTAATGACTCCACTTCTAGGCCTGACCTGCCATAGGTGATGGATGGGGTCATTACCATATAAATATCCCATGTCCAGCATTTCTATGTAACAGCTCAGGAATCATTACTTGTTACTAATGAAAATCATTGAATTGAGTCATTTTCAGAAAGAAATCCAAAATCCCTTCACTTTATGGGCAATGGTGATTAATAGTCATTTTTTTTTACCTTAAATGGGTACTCCCATTTGGACATTTATGGCATATGAGTGGGAGATGCCACAAATTTCTGATTGGCATGGGTCCTACCTCTGGGATCCGCTCCCATCTCAAGACAGATCCTCAGAATAGTTCATCAGTATCTGATCAGTGGGGTCCGACACCAGTGACCCCCGCCGATCAGCTGTTAGAGAAGGCACTAGCGCTCCCGTGAGCATGGAGGCCTTCTCTCAGCTCGCCAAACACAGCTCTATACATTGTACAGCGGCTGTGCTTGGTATCGCCCTCAGCCCCATTCACTTGAATGGGACTGGGCTGCTCCTAGGCCACGTGACCGATGAACATGACGTCAATGGCCTAGGAAAAGCTAAGAGAAGGCTGTGGTGCTCATGGGAGCGCCGGTGCCTTCTCAAACAGCTGATCGGCGGGGGTCCCGGGTGTCGGACCCCCACTGATCAGATACTGGTGACCTATCCTGAGGATAGGTCATCAGTAGTAAAATCCTGGAAAACCCCTTTAATGAGATGACTCTGCTCATTATCTCCCAGTCTATACAGTGAAGCTGACAAATAAGCTGAAGGAAACAGGACACGTCTGATTGTGATACATTCCCTGGGTCATTCAGCTTTCTAAATTTAACATCCTTTCCTTAGGGTGGTCCATCATCATTACATCAGTGGGGTGCGGCGAGTAGGACCGCCACCGATCTAATGATAAGCCGTCAAATTTACAAAGATGGATGATCCTTTTAAGAAGTTATCCACAAGGCTGCATGCTCTCTGTAAAGTAGAAATCTCTTGAATGTGGATACCACATCCTTCCATGATGTCATCACTGGACTACTACTCCTAAGATCAGCTCACTGCTGTCACTGCTTGTCTATCTATACTGGACATAAGTCCAAAGTATTTCTATGTCTACCAAGTCACCTGGATGAAATGGGATGAGTTATGAGTTATCTCATGGTGATTTTTTGGTCGCCAGGAGGAGCTAACGGAGGGAGGGTAGAGAAGAACCCAAGAGTGATCCCATCATGACACAGTCTATGTGTTTAACCCTAGGCAAATCATTTTCCTTAGTTTCCCTGTCTCACACATGTTACAATAGTGCTCATCTAGAGCTGGTAAACATGGGAAAGCTGTGGATGAGGAGACCACTTGTCTTTTGATGTTCTCATGATCCTGGGCACCATGTCCGAGGTCTGGCTGCAGGACACATCCAAGTAACCACAAACCAAACAGTGCGGGCGTTAACCTAGCAGTATTCCCTGATCTCAGCCCCTGCCAGCTCCATGGAGGTCATTTATTTGCTTTCATCTTCCATGACCACGAGCAGACTCCACACTTACATCATTCATCATCCCGATCCAGAAAGCTCGTCCTTGATGCCTTGCAGTTGTCTGTCAGACTTCATTACCCTGGAAAACATTGATTCAGCTATAATAATGAGAAAGTTAATGCGTAAGGGCCAGAATTGCCCTCATCACAACCAGAGAACAATGGTCTTGTCAGGCTCATGGCCAATAAGAGTTGTGGGCAACTTGCCACAAACCACAATTGAGTTCATCCATTGCAAGTATTTTTTCTGCCGGACTCTACACTTGACCCCCAGACTATGGGACCACTATGGCCAAGCATCATTGGGTACTGCCAGTATATCTGCAGGGACATACTTTGAACAAAGAATGCCTCCTCTTTGAGTAAATCCTCTCTCATAATGGGTCATGAAGAGAAGTTTCCAAAAATTTAATTTGGACGCTTCAACAAATTTTTCCCACAAATTTGCTCAGTTCCTATATCCTGAGCTGCAGGGAGAGTGTATCTTGGTGTACATCACTGTGCATTGCAGCAACATGCATAGCTAGTCCACTGTGGTAGTAAAATAGTTACTGTGGATCAGTATGACAAGCAGGTGGACACCCCAATAACAGTAGACTTAGACAGCTTATTCACCCCAATTCGAGAATCAAGGCCTAATGGTCAAATTGTCAATTAAACATGGTGGACACTGTTCAATTAGATAGCACTGTGCCCTATACAGGGATTGATCAGATTACAGAGCCTGTACTGTCCTTCAGTCTCCCTATGCTCTCCCTACAGTATGTAAAAACTCTCCCTACAATCTCCCTACACTGTCCCTGCAGTATCCCTATCCAATATTCCACAATTAAAGGCTTCTTGAACACTGTCCCTAGCGCTTGTCACATCTCTCCATATGCTCAGCTCGCAGTGAGACTGTGCAGGATGGGATCACAGGCGATGGCCATCTGCTGATTGGCTGGCTGCATGGCATCATGGGTCATATCACATCCTTGGGCTTTTTACTGTTGCTTTGTAACATGTGTAGCCACCATTTTAGGAAAATAAGGATTCATTACCACAAAGTACAATGAAATTTGGATTTGTTGCGAATCGAATTTTTCCTAAACTTCGGATAGTGTTCCACTTAGGATACTTCGATTTCCTTAACACTAGTCATGAAGGTCCAAGGAATGGATTTTTTTTTTTTTTTACAAAATTGTTTCAAAATTTTGTAGGAGACCACGATACAATATTATAAGGTCTTAGCCTAGAGCTGGAAATTTCCACTCCCTCAAGGGAAAGAAAACTGGGTACAAAGGCTCTGGACGTTGATTTGTTAATCCAAGAGGACCTACGCTGGATGTCATATTGCACTGGACCATTCCTCAAATGAGACCTTCCCTGGTTGGTGTGTAGATGAAAGTCAGGGTAATCAGGACATGTCTACATGGACCATACAAAGCGTGATATGTCCTGTGATATGACTTCTCTTCCAAAAGTCTAGGTCAGTGGAAGTCACTGGCAAGTCCTGCAGCAGAGGAACTTTCCAGTCACTACGATGGAGATAGATGGTCATGTAACTGTTTTTGATTTGAGCACAGGATGCAGTCAACATCACTTTTTTGTCAGCTGTCACCTCGCATACCTTTAGCTGAGCAGACTGGGGCTGGGTGCATCCGCTTGGGCTCAACTCTTGGGTCTTTGTAACGTTCTCCAGCCTTAGTTGCCATAAATCTCCAACCCTATGGAGTATAATTAGCTATGACCTGGTGATGCTCCACTCCACTTTGAGACTTAAATTTTTGATTATTTTTTAAAGAACACACAGATTTTACTTCACAGTAAATAGTTTGGTTGACTTTTTTAATATTTTTTTTTACTTGTGATGTGCCTGAGCCTCGGTTACACTGTAGTAACGTTCTTGGACATGCTGCTGCGGTTCTTGTGTCCCCGCCACGTGATGTGCCTGAGCCTCGGTTACACTGTAGTAACGTTCTTGGACATGGTGCTGAGGTTCTTGTGTCCCCGCCACGTGATGTGCCTGAGCCTCGGTTACACTGTAGTAACGTTCTTGGACACGGTGCTGCGGTTCTTGTGTCCCCGCCACGTGTTTTCCATTTGTCAGGCTTCAGTGATGCTTCTATAAACAGATGGACAGAAACACACACACGGCAAAGTGAATATTTCTAAATCCAATTTAGATCTGAGTGGAATGCATTAATCACTCTCTGAAATAAAGCAGGTTTGTCAGAGGAGGTCGATTATTAGCTCATGGTTCATTTAGAAAGTTTTACTTGTATTTTTCAGCCGTGAAATGCTTCAGGGTGAAGTATCTCAGGAGGTTCTGAGATTCAAGGCTTTAATAGGTTATTCCCAGAATAAGAATAATAAACCCCATTTTCCTTATATTTGTTCTTGTTCTTCTTGGAAGAGGGTTCATTAAACCAGTACCTGGATCTGAATACTTTTGTAATTGTAGGTAATTAAACATTTTGTATAGTAACTGAGTTATTCAATAAAATATATCGCATTAGTGCCACCTGCTGTTTGATGTTTTTTTTATTTCTCTGTCCTCCTCACAGAGGTGGACGCACATGCTCAGTTCCAATATGCCAAAATACTGAACAGGTCCAGATCTTTCTATTATACCTTATCTCTGTGTAACTTCCACTCCTGGTTGTGGCTCACAATCACTGATGGAAATCACTGATCAATATACTGACATATGAAGGTCCTAGCCAACCAAAATGACTGGGTCCATAAAGGAGTTGCCCATTGGGATAAAACCTTTTAGAAAGAAGGCAGAATGAATTAAAACATGAAAGAAGCTTTACTCCTGATGCCAGCTCACCTGGTCTTCTGCCTCCGAGTACCTGATTTTTAAGTGTAGGCACCACAAAAAATTCCAGTTAGTTCTTCATGCTGTTTTGTGTGCCATGTTGGCTATCTTATTGTAAAGTCCTCTCCATGATACAGACACTGCTCAGTTGAGTCGTCTCATTTTCCCTGGATTCTGTGGATTTAGAGATCAGGTGGATCTTATATAGATGCTAGCAGAAAATGGCCTTCTGCCTGGTATTGTAATTGGCCACTTCCATGACTCAGAGTCTTACCTGTCCTCTGGTCTTCACCAGTGACTCCTGCAGGAAGGATGCAGCCTCTAGAATAAACTTAGTACAGGAGCTGGTGACGGTTTCTAAAGGAGAGTCAAAGTTGACAACCAGGAGCGTCATAGTCTGGAGATATGAATTATAATGTTAGTATAGGTAGGCATTATAATTCATACTCTATTTTACGGCAAAAGGGTGAGCCGTTAGGTAAGTGCACCTCCTAATATTCACTCTTAAAGGTGGTGAGCCACACAAAACTTTGGCAATAGTCTGGAGATAGCCCAGGTCAGTGACAATCAGTAGACTCGCACAGAGCAGAACATGGAGAGTAGCAGCAAAATGGTATAACAGGATTGTTCTGACCATCACTGGATATCATAGCGTTTGTCCTACAGTATGTGACACAGACCAGTACTGAGGACAAAACTGGAAGGTGGACCTGGCTAAACCCCTTGTGATAGAAATGGACTAGATGAGTCAATGTGGGCATCGTACCAGCTCGTATTAGCACTGGCCAAATGGACAAAGACATAAGTCACAGGCTACGTAGTGGCTCAGTGGTTAAGTGACTTAGCTTTGAATCTGAGTGCCAGGCCTCAAAGAGGTTATGGATTAACGCTTATTCTTTTTTTTTTGTGGGAGTTGGGGCAGTTATTATGTCAATTATGTCACGTTTATTTGCAGATTTCATTTACCATATGGTAAAAATAACAATGGTAGTGATGCCACATCTATAATTTATTCTCTTTACTTACCTCTTTTTTATTCTCACATAACCCCAGGGACTTACCCCTCACATAATACTCCTAAAGCCTAATAGGCATATAGTCATTGCAGACCAGAAGGTTTCTGTTAGGCCTCTGGCTGCCATAGCAACCAGTTGGCTCCCCATGATCATCACACTGTGGTACAGGTCCCGACAGTCCTGGTCTTTCACCACTGTCCTAGACGGTTGTCTTCAGGTCCTGCTACGCCCACCTCGCCTGGAATCATTAGACTCACTCTGGACTTGGCTGCGCTGTCCTGCAGAGACTCTGTGGTGTGGTAGCAATGGTATATAGACAGTAAGAGTGCTCTGCTCAGCCATGAGCAACAACTGAAGGACCTGTGATGATGTCACCATGATGTGATCAGTGGTGATGAAGGCCCTGTAATGACATCATCGTCATGTGATCAGTGCAGGAGGGGCGGAGCTTAGCAGTGAAGAGTAGAAGTGGTGATAAAGAAATTGTAATGACATCACTATTATGTGATCAGTGCAGGAGGGACAGAGTTCAGCAGTGGAGAGTAGAAGTGGTGATGTAGGACTTGTGATGACATCATCTTCATGTGATCAGTGCAGGAGGGACAGAGTTCAGCAGTGGAGAGTAGAAGTGGTGATGAAGGAATTGTAATGACATCACTATCGTGTGATCAGTGCAGGAGGGACAGAGTTCAGCAGTGGAGAGTAGAAGTGGTGATGAAGGAATTGTAATGACATCACTATCATGTGATCAGTGCAGGAGTGGCGGAGCTCAGCAGTGGAGAGTAGAAGTAGTGATGTAGGACTTGTGATGACATCATCTTCATGTGATCAGTGCAGGAGGAGCAGAGCTAAGTAATAGAGAGGCTAAGAGATAGCAAAGGACCTGTTATGACGTCTTGTGACTTGAGGGGATCAAGGTTTGCATGGAAGAGAAGAAAGTGAAGAAGCAAGGATTCAATGTAAGAAAGAGGAAAATGCTGGGAGTTGTAGTGCGCCTCCTTACTGCCAGTACATAATGTCACCCATTACAGCCCAAACCTCATTCCCCGGCCGCACCCTCTCCTGCAGGCGCCATGCAGTGACATCACCTGCAGGACTGAGTAGAAGAGCGATTGGGCTCAGGATCATCCCCCGGCCTCATTACCTCACTGCATCCTGTCTGCTGGGGAAAGCGGGATGTGCTCCGGTCATCGGGAGAACGGGGCTAGGTGAGTATTAGGGTCCGGCTACATGGGGGCATGTATCTCAGCAATGTTGTGTGACATTTTGTGTAATGTAGTCAATGTTGCTGCAATGGGATATGGTCCATCCAAGGCATCACGTGTTAGTAGGGCTGCCACCCGGCCGGTATCTCATTGACCAAGCCGATAATTTAGTTCCCCTGCCAGTGCTGGTATTTTTTGTACAGGCAATATTATTTGCCAGTATTTTCCTATAAGGACTGTTACTAATGAGGCTTCGATTGTGGAGCCTCATTGTTACAGCCTTTACCTCCCCCTTCCCCACTTTACCTCCCTCCTCCATTTGATGGTAAAGGCCACTGTGAACTCGCTGCTCACTGGATGTGCAGGACAGGACCTGAGAAACATCATCACGCTGGAGCGCAGGTCCTGTCCTGAGCTTCCAGTCAGCAGCGAGTGATCACAGCGGTGCAATCAAATGGAGGTGATGTTGAGGGTATTACTATTACTGGGGGCATTAATATTACTGGGTGCCGCTAATGGGGCACTATTAATTCTGGGGGACACTAATGGATGCTTTACTATGACTGGGGGCACTAATGGAGGCATTACTATTACTGAGGGCATTATTAATTCTGGGGGGCACTAATGGAGGTATTACTATTAATGGGGGCATTATGCATTCTCAGAGGCACTAATAGAGGCATTCATTTTACTGGGGGGCACTATTAATACTGGGAGCCACATTATGACATAGCACCCCGTCTTAAAACATGTCCCCTCACAACCACACCCCTTTGGGGTGTGGCTTCACTTGGCCGGTATTTTTGTTGGGAAAGGTGGCAACCCTACTTGTTAATGACGTCAGAAAAGCATCTACTCACATGTGAGGGCTCGTTCACATCACCGTTAGGGCTTCCGTTCTCCTGCTCTGTTATAGGAGCAGGAGAACGGAAAGAACGGATTCAGGGCATAACTGAGCCCAACGGAGCCTAAGGGACCCCATAGACTATAATGGGGTCCGTTAGGTTTCCGCTCAAAAGATGATTTTTGAAGCGGAGACAAAAGTTGTGCACGCAGGACTTTTGTCTCCGCTTCAAAAATCATCTTTTGAGCGGAAACCTAACGGACCCCATTATAGTCTATGGGGTCCCTTAGGCTCCGTTGGGCTCAGTTATGCCCCGAATCCGTCCTTTCCGTTCTCCTGCTCCTATAACGGAGCAGGAGAACGGAAGCCCTAATGGTGATGTGAACGAGCCCTAAGTTATGCTCCAAGCAAAGCTAGGTGGAGACTTTCAGTGAAGCTGCAGGCGCCATTTTGCTGAAGCCTGTGTATATGATTATACGCTTTCTGTCAGAGCAATGAGCAGTGAGACTATGGAACTCTCTCCCTGAGGAGGTGGTGATGGTAAGTTAACTAAAAGAGTTCAGGAGGGGCCTGGATGTATTTTTGGAGGGTAATAATATTACAGGTTATAGTTACTAGAGAGAGGTCGTTGATCCAGGGAGTAATTCTGATGTCTGATTGGAGTCGGGAAGGAATTTTTTTCCCTAAAGTGGGGAAAATTGGCTTCTACCTCACGGGGGTTTTTTGACTTCCTCTGGATCAACTTATAGGAAAACAGGCCGAACTGGATGGACAGAGGGCTTTTTTCGGCCTTATAAACTATGTTACTATGTTACACCAAAATCTAGTGTCTGATCTAGTATTTATTAGCGCCTAAGGGGGCAGAACTACTGTATGGGGCACTAAGGGGGCATTTTCCTGTTCTGCCAATATTGTCCCTTCTTGGGCATTTTAAAAGTTGGAAGGTACGCTGTGGGCATTACACAGGCCCTCTGCTCTGGTCACCTAGGAGAATCCAGCACCGCTCCCGAGTGATCCTCAAGTGCAACGTTCACCACCCCAACAACCCTCACCCTAGAACACAAAACACCACACGGAACACCTTTAAAAAACATTCCACGCCTCCGGAAACTCATACACAATACACTTTACAGTATTATTATAGGTTTCCAGCTATATTACAACATTGCATCCCTGCACCATATATTTCATACTTGACAACTTTATAGACCAGCAACCTGGGAGGCTAGAGGTTGCGGTGCACGCAGTTTTTGTTTACTTGGATTTTGTTCAAGTTGAAGTCACAACCCTTTGCACATAATCCACCCCTTTTACTCCACTCCACTTGCCAGCATGCCCCCTTTTACCATGGTGCTTTCCCTCTTTCACTCCCGCTGCTGTTCTGGGAACAGATTTGCCTTGGGGCTACTTCTAACTAGAAATTATCCTGGCAGTCCTCTGTTTTTTACCTGTTAATCATGGAGAAGGATCTGGACTTCACTGCAGGGCAACCACCAGGCCACTACTTTCTGCAGTAGTCTATGTATGAATGACAGCTGACCACGTGGGTCAGAGACACCGATGCAGGGCGCTAAGGGATCAGGCAAAACCATAGTCGGGCACCTCCCTAGGTCAGGGCAGGCAGAGTGTGTGCAATCTGATAAACAGTCCGAGGTTAGGGCAGGCAGCGAAGTGTCAATATGGAGATCAGGCACAAGTCATGTTAGGCAGCGGAGTATAAAAATCCAGTAAAGGGGAATAAGGTGGTACATAGGCAGAAAAGCTAATACAGCACAGTGAGCACACCTTTACAGGAACTAGCCAACTAGGAACCTAATGCTCAGGCACCCTTCATCCAGGGTAAGGTGTCTGAAGTACCCAAAGGTGATCAACCACTGGCTTGCTTGAAACAGGCTGTGGCCTTCTAGGGAAAACAAATAATTGGTGGCTGGGTCGCTGCAGTGGAGCAGAGGAAGGCCAGCAGGTTGGGCTCCCCGGAGCAGGAGAGGGAAGATGAGTGGAGCAGCATGCATACCCACCTGGTTGAGTGATGTGGAGCCGGGCACAGGTTGCCACTATAACAACTGCCTCCTCAGTGTGTTTGGGCACCTGATGGTGCAAGTCCCAGTGCCTCACATAATTATGGCAGCTCTACTCGAGGGAACCGAGAGGCTTTAACCAGCACTCAGGAGATTTGTCAACTCTTCCAGTAGTCTAAAAGGTCTCCCCCTTATTGGGAAACCTCCTTGATGTTCCGGCAGAGATGACATGTGCACAAAGTACTTCATGCTGTAAATGTCTGGAGCAGTGCGGGTAGGGGGTCAAAATCCCAATAAATACCTTCTTTTCTGGTGTATGACAACAGCCGAGGACATAGAAAGGGAGAAGACAATACAACAGAAGAGAAGATCTTTGTGAGGGAGAGGTGTTTGATCAGATGGCTGTCATCTCATGATGTCCATCACTGGTCTCCAAAGAAAACTAGGGTTCGGTATGTACTACACATGTTGTAGAAACTGTGACGGCAAAGTGTTTGTCTTGGAAATTTCAGTTTCGGGAGTTAAGAAATCCACTGGAGCATTATTTTCCTAAATATAAAACCACAGTTCTCTGTGCCAAGAGCCGCACCAGCTGCCCCGAGCCGACCACAGATGACTCGCTGTACCCACAACATTTGGTCACAGTTGGCCAAGACAACGAGGTATGAGACCAATCATAACAAGCAGATTCAATGCAGGTACACAGCCCGGAGCTTACATGTTTTCTATTTTCTCTATTAGTCAGGGGGATAAAGGAATGTATTTACGTCGAAAGACATACACGAAACTGCAGATGACTCTGAACAGCTGTGTAACAGGAGCTCCACCACTGCTCGTGTAGGCATCTTACATGAGACGTTCCCTCATTCACCTGTAATCTGTGTCCAGCATATGTACTTACTAGAGCCATGAAGCTCCTCTGCCTGGTTGCTTTTTTACTATCGTGCTTTGCAGGATGTCCCGATCGGTCGTGATGCCCCAGGGCAACCCCTTGACAAGTTCTGGTCCTGCAAGGAATGATGGTCTTCTAAGCTATCACCCAGCAGGGAGAAAGGTGCAAATGATGAATAGGCCCAAGTAGAGCCTGGAGATGATGTAAGCCAGGGGTCCCCAAACTACGGCTCGCGGGCTGCATGTGCCCCCCCGAGGCCATTTATCCGGCCCCCGCTGCACTTCTGAAAGGGGCACCTCTTTCATTGGTGGTCAGTGGAACAGGGAGATGAGCGCTTCCATTGTGGAAGCGCTCATCTCCATAGTCATCTTTATTGCCGTCCTCAGGACAGCGATACCGATGACTGCTGTGGCGGAACAGGGAGGGAGAGGCGTCTCCCTTCCATGTTCTTCTGATAGGCTGAAGGCACTAGGCCTGCAGCCTATCAGAGGCCAGGTAGGCGGCGCGATGACGTCATCGCGCCGTCTGAGCCGTACAGCGTGGGACACAGGCACGGAAGAGGCCTGCATCGCATCACTGACAGGCTCATGGAGGTAAGTATAAGTTTATTTTTTTATATGGATTACTGGATTGTAGAGCGCTATGGGGGCATCTAAGGGAGAACTTACTGGCATATTGGGGGCATCTAAGGGAGCACTTACTGGTATATTGGGGGCACTATGGGGGCATCTACGGGAGCTCTTACTAGCATATTATTGGGAGGCACTATGGGGGCATCTAAGGGGGGCATTTACTGGCATATTATTGGGAGGCATTATGGGGGCATCTAAGGGGGGCATTTACTGGCATATTATTGGGAGGCACTATGGGGGCATCTAAGGGAGCACTTACTGGTATATTGAAGGCACTATGGGGGCATCTAAGGGGGGCATTTACTGGCATATTGTTGGGAGGCACTATGAGGGTATCTAAGGGGCACTTACTAGCATATTATTGGGGACACTTCTAATTGGCACATTATTGGGGGGCACTGGGGGCATCTACTGAGGCCACAAAGAAGGAGTATTTTATACGGGGGGCTCTGTAAATGGGCATTTTATACTTTGACTCATTATGGCGAGTACTATGGGGAAGGGGGGGTGGGAGTACTATGGGGGCATTGATTTGGGGGCACTATATAGGCTTATTTTATATTGGCAGATTATGCCATTAAAAGGGGGTACTTTTTGTACTGTCACACATTAGGAGGCATTTTCTACTGTCACATTATAAGGAGAGAAGTCTATATCAGAGGAGACGTCACTGGATGTAAGAGGTATGAGGCGCTGTATTAGCCGGTATGTTCTGTAGTGATATATGTAATGTTAGGAGGGAAGGGGGTCAGGTTGAGAATTTGGAATTGGGAAGCAATGTGAAATAACAGCAGAAGTAGGAAGAAAGGCAAAGCACTATAAGATATGCGCAGTGTGCATAGGAATTTGTTCATATTTTTTATAGTCCGGCCCTCCAACGGTCTGAGAGACAGTGAACTGGCCCCCTGTGTAAAAAGTTTGGGGACCCCTGATGTAAGCAGTGTCACCAGCACTCCACTATCACCCTTCCACAGTAGCTGCTGAGAGGAGACAAGGTAGAGGTTTGGCGCCAGTAGAGGGAGAGTGCGGATGGTCATTGTGTGGTGCGCATTGGAGCTGCTGTTGACCTATATAACAATTAGGCTTGGGAGGAGTATGGCATCCTGAGAGCCTGGATAGGCTTGAGCTCTGGGAGTGCCGTTGGATAGGAGGCTGGGAGATGTGATTTGAGTCGGCCTGGGCATCTAAGTGATCCTCTGGAGTGTAGTGATTCTGCTGTTCCACCAGGCAAGACTGAGTTGTCAGAGGAGCAGATGGGGAACCTCTCTATCTGAGACAATAGGGGCACATTGCTACGACTCACAGAGAATGGAGCTGGGAAGGTGGTGGCTGGAGGACCCCAGGTTTCCCCAGGTCCGGTCACCACCAAGCGCTTTCCCCATAAAAATGAATGGGAGCGCATTGCGCTTGCACTCCTACCGCTCCCATTCATTTCTATGGGGCCGACGGAAATAGCTGAGGCAGCGCTCACCTATTTTCGGAGGCCCCATAGAAATGGATGGAGGGCAGCTGCGCATGAGCAGTGCGCCCTCCACCACTTTCAGGGCTCCATTCTCGGTGTAAGTGCGGGTCCTAGCAATATGCCCTCATTGTCTGAGATGGGAATACCCCTTTAACACCACCTCCAAAATGGCAGGAGTTGGGGGAGTTCCCAGTAGTAGGTCTTGGCAGCGGTTAGTACCCACCAAAAGTGGTCCAAGAAAGGACAATTGGTGGACAGGTGACAGGGTCATGAGCTTAAAGGCTATGTACACCTTCGGGGGCAATTTTTTCGATGATTGAATTTCACTCATTTTGGGCTAAAAATAATTTTTTCATTTTGTCGTTATTAAAAATTAGCAGAAGGACCCGGCTTCACCCGGATATATTTCATCTATTTCATTTAATGTTTGTGTGTGTGTCGTTAAAAGATATCGAGAGTGACCTCTACAGTGCCCGCCCCTTTAACAGTGACCTCCACAGCAGCCTGCCCCTTAACAGTAACATCCACAATGTCCTCCCCTTTAACTGTGACAGCAGCTAGGGTGGCCACTGTCTTTACCCCAGAAAGCTGGACCTCACCGGCCATGCTCCCAAACGTGAATCACGACCCCAGTCCCCATAAAGCCACACCCCTAAACATGAGGCCATGCCCCCTGGTTCCGTGAAGGCACAGAGGAGAAGCTGTCTGAGTGTGAGCTACTGAAAGGGTGGACAGGGCCTGGACGGACACAGGGATGTCCTTTTGAACAGCTCAGTCTCAGACAGCAGCACTGTGCAGTCTGAGCATGAGCTGCAGGAATAAAGTCACCCACCCCCCACCCCTGCAGCTGACAGAAGTTGATTTTTACCTTCATTTTTTTATCCCCGTCGACTGTGGAGTGGAAGGGGGCGTAGCCTGACCGAGTTGGTGGCGTGGCTTAGCGGGACCTGGGGGTGGGGCATTTAAGTCCTTCTTTTGAGGGTGGCCTGAATTACAAGTCGGTGCCATGGTAATTTATGAGGAAACACAGTCCGTAGCAGTGGAAGAAAACATCTGTTGTTACTACTGAACGGTAAATATGTGAAATTTACATTATATTAGGTAACGATTGATGATGAGTTAGTCTAGAACATAAGTTATAGTTATGATAACTGGAATACCCCCTTTAACAGTGTCATCCACAGCGCTCTGCCCCTTTAAAGCAGACCTACAGCAGTGAAGGAAAATGGCTGGGTTGTTATGGAAACCTTGTATGAAACAGTGTGTGTGTGTGTGTGAAGACTAATTGCCTGCGAGCTTCTATTGGCTGATAAGGGTCATGTGACCAGGCTTCTATTGGCTAATGCATTTTTTGGGAATGTCTCAGGAACGGTACGTCCTGGAGAGCTGAGACCCGTTCTAAAACCTTCCCCGGACACCTGATGTACCTGTGTGCCAAATTTCGTGATTGTAGCTGTGGCGGTGCGGATTCCTTTAGCGGACATACATACATACAGACATACACTCAGCTTTATAGATTAGATATTGAGCCGTTCTGTCACAAAGGGTCAACTGTTTGTCTAGCTGTGTGATTCCTACTTTTTACTTTCACTTTGTGCCAGTCATCTAATAAACCTAAAAGGTCATGAACACTTATTTAAGCCACATTCTTATTAGTAATATAAGAACTGAGCTTTAATGAGTGTTTGTAAGATGAGAGATCAGAGATAAGGAGCCTTCAGCTAAGCTGCCTGACAGAACAGAGTGAAAATTCAGAGCCTGCTACTAGAGAAACTCAAGGTTGCACAGAGACAGGGGTTCAAAACTTTTCATAAAGGACAACTGTAAAAATGATTTTTAGCTCAAAATGAGTACAATGCAATAATAAAAAAATTACCCCCAAAGGAGTACATAGCCTTTAAAGCTCACTGATTGATATGTGTGGGGGTGACGGTTAGATCTTCTGGTCTGATCACAAATCAACAAATTGCTGATAACATTACTGATGTTACCTACTTGCCAAAAGGAGTGAGGGAACAATGTTAATGTCCCTGGTTCTGTATGGAGGTTAAGGAGTTAATTGTAATAATTTTGTGGTTTGGAGCAGTTAAAAGTTATTGCCTGCATCCTTGGTCATCTAGGGTAATGAAGGGGTAAATATCAGAATCCCTCATGCTCTGGGGTTATGAAGGGTTTAAAGGGCATCTGTCAGCAGTTTTGTACCTATGACACTGGCTGACCTGTTACATCTGCACTTGGCAGCTGAACACATCTGTGTTGGTCCCATGTTCATATGTGCCTGCATTGCTGAGAAAACTGATGTTTTAATATATGCAAATGAGCCTCTAGGAGCAACAGGGGCGTTACCATTACACTTAGAGGTCCTGCTCTCTCTGCAGCTGCTGCACCCTCTACATTTTGAGTAACAGGACCAGGTGTGATGACATTAGACTGCCTGGTGCTTTCAATCATAGTGCAGAGGGTGCGGCAGTTGCAGAGAAAGCAGAGTCTCCGGGTGTAATGCTGTTGCCCCTAGAGGCTCATTTGCATATACTAAAACATCAGTTTTCTCAGCAATGCGGGCACATATGAGCATGGGACCAACACAGATGTCTTCAGCTGCCAAGCGCACATGTAACAGGTCAGCCAGTGTCATAGGGACAGAACTGCTGACAGATGCCCCTTAAAGTCTTTATTACTGGTGGTCTCAAAGAGTAAAGGGAAACCCTGGTGCTCCTGCTGTCTAGTAGTTTACTCACTACTTCAGTCTACTTTAGACTCTAGCATTATAGCTATGATAGGAAACTTTCATGGTGGTCCAAGGCATTAATGAGATTAATGTCAGCATCCCTGGAGGTATACAACAGTGAATAAGTTACTGTTAGCATCCCTGATGGCCTAGGGTAGAGAAATGGTCACTGTATCATACCTGACTTCTTGTAGCTTACTCTCCTCTCCAGGATCTAGTGCTGTAGCTGTGATGGTCCTGGGCAATAAAAGGTAACCCTTTCTTACCTATGACATACTAATATTTCATGCTGAATTCTAAAAACTGTGTTAATGTCAGCATTTTGTTGTGATATAGGACAGTGAAGAGTCTAATATCAGTATCCCTATTAGTCTAGGACACTAATGTCTGTATACTTGGTGGTCTAGGACAGTGAAGACTCTAATATCAGTATCCCTGGTAGTCTGGGACACTAATGTCTGGAGGCCTGGTGGTCTGTGGCAGTGAGGGAGTTATTGTTAGTATACTTGGTGGTCTAGGACAGTATGGGGTTTAATTATAGTATAGTATCCCTTGAGGTATAGGGCAGAGAAAGGGATAATGTAAGAATCCATGGTAGTCTAGGGCACTAAAGGGGTTAATGTTGCATACTTTTTACTACATAGTAACATAGTAACATAGTTTATAAGGCCAAAAAAAGCCCTCTGTCCATCCAGTTCGGCCTGTTTTCCTACAAGTTGATCCAGAGGAAGGCAAAAAAAAACCCTGTGAGGTAGAAGTCAATTTTCCTCACTTTAGGGGAAAAAATTCCTTCCCGACTCCAATCGGGCATCAGAATAACTCCCTGGATCAACGACCCATCTCTAGTAACTATAACCTGTAATATTATTACCCTCCAGAAATACATCCAGGCCCCTCCTGATCTCTTATAGTGAACTTACCATCACCACCTCCTCAGGCAGAGAGTTCCATAGTCTCACTGCTCTTACCATAAAGAATCCTCTTCTATGTTTGTGTACAAACCTTCTTTCCTCCAGACGCAGAGGATGTCCCCTCGTCACAGTCACAGTCCTGGGGATAAATAGATGATGGGAGAGATCTGTGTACTGACCTCTGATATATTTATACATAGTTATTACATCTCCCCTCAGTCGTCTTTTTTCTAAAGTGAATAACCCTAATTTTGATAATCTTTCTGGGTACTGTAGTCCACCCATTCCAGTTATTACTTTAGTTGCCCTCCTCTGAACCCTCTCCAGCTCTGCTATGTCTGCCTTGTTCACAGGAGCCCAGAACTGTACACAGTCCTCCATGTGTGGTCTGACTAGTGATGTGTAAAGTGGCAGGACTATGTTCTCATCACAGGCATCTATGCCTCTTTTGATGCAACCCATTATCTTATTGGCCTTGGCAGCAGCTGTCTGACACTGGTTTCTACAGCTTAGATTTCTGTTCACTAAAATTCCTAGGTCCTTTTCCATGTCAGAGTTACCTAATATTTTACCATTTAGTATGTACTGGTGACTTGCATTATTCCTTCCCATATGCATAACCTTACATTTGTCAGTGTTAAACCTCATCTGCCACTTCTCTGCCCAAGCCTCCAGTCTATCCAGATCCATCTGTAGCAGTGTACTGTCCTCTTCTGTGTTAATTACTTTACACAGTTTAGTGTCATCTGCAAAAATTGATATTTTACTGTGCAAGCCTTCTACAAGATCATTAATAAATATATTGAAGAGAATAGGGCCCAATACTGACCCCTGTGGTACCCCACTAGTGACAGTGACCCAATCTGAGTATGTACCATTAATAACCACCCTCTGTTTTCTATCACTGAGCCAGTTACTTACCCACATACAGACATTTTCTCCCAGGCCAAGCATTCTCATTTTATATACTAACCTTTTATGTGGTACAGTGTCAAATGCTTTGGAGAAGTCCAGATATACGACATCCATTGATTCCCCGCGGTCCAGATTAGAACTTACCTCCTCATAGAAACTGATTAAATTGGTTTGACACGACCGATCCCTCATGAAGCCATGCTGATACGGAGTTATTTGCTTATTTTCATTGAGCATCTCTTAGAAAATCTTCAAACAGTTTACCCACAACAGATGTTAAACTTATCGGTCTATAGTTTCCGGGCTCTGTTTTTGGACCCTTTTTGAATATTGGCACCACACCATTACTTAATTCTCTTAGGATACGGGGGTGTATGCCATCCGGTCCTGGTGATTTGTCTATTTTAATCTTTAACCTATCTTAAAGACACAGCTCTACTTCTTCCTTGGTCAGACAGGGCACTTTTAATGGGGAATTTACTTTTATATTCTGCATTTTATCTGACAGTTTATTTTCCTCAGTGAATACAGTGGAGAAAAAGATATTTAGTAGCTTTGCTTTCTCCTCATCGCTCTCTGCTACTCCCCCCTCATTACTCTGTAAGGGGCCGACACCTTCAGGTTTATACTTTTTACCATTTATATAATTGAAGAACATTTTAGGGTTAGTTTTACTCTCTTTGGCGATTAATCTCTCGGTCTCCAGTTTGGCTGCTTTTATTTGTCTTTTACATATTCTATTTTTTTCCTTATAGTTTTTCAATGCTTCCTCGCTCCCCTCCTGTTTTAGTGACTTAAATGCTTTCTGTTTGTCGTTTATTGCTTTCTTTACAGTTCTGTTTATCCACATTGTTTTTTTCTTGTTCCTTAACCTTTTATTCCCATACGGTATGTACCTCTCACAATTAGATATTAGGATGCTTTTAAAAATCTCCCATTTTGTGGCTGTATTTTTATTTTTGAGGACTTTGTCCCAGTTAGTTAGGCCTATGGCCTCTCTTAGTTGGCTAAATTTAGCTTTTTTGAAGTTTGGTATTTTTGTTCCTCCCTGAAGAAACGCTCTTTTGAATGACAATTGGAAGGTTATTACTTTATGGTCACTATTTCCCAGGTGTCCCCCGACCTGCACATCTGTTGTTCTGTCAGGTCTATTGGTTAATACTAAGTCCAGTATGGCCGTCCCTCTAGTCGGGTCCTGAACCAGTTGGGAAAGGTAATTGTCTTTGGTTACTGCCAAGAACCTGTTTCCTTTATGAGATATACAGGTTTCAGTTTCCCAGTCTATATCTGGGTAGTTGAAATCCCCCATAATAACGACCTCATTATGTTTTGCCGCCTCATCTATTTCGTTTAGAAGTAGATTTTCTGTGGACTCTGGTATACTAGGGGGTTTATAATAAACTCCTATTAGTATTTTATTATTGTTTTTGGCTCCATTTATTTCTACCCACAGAGACTCCACATCTTCATGTCCCTCACTTATATCTTCCCGCATCTGCTACTGAAAATTTGAAAAATATTCAGTAATATTTTACCAGTGGTTGTATTTCACGTGGCTCCCTCTGAATCATGACAGGACTCGAGCTTCATAAAAACATTGTCTTTACTTTGTACCATATAATCACATTATCGCTGCGTATTCCTCAGTATATAGTCTTGGCGTGGCTCAGCAACGTCTTCGCTCTGCACCGGCTATGGAAGTAAAAAAAGAAAAAAGCGGTACCATGACAATATGGCTGCCGACCTTTGAGCCCTTTTCGGCCATATGGTCTTTCCTGCGTGAGCTACTATAGTCCTGCTACTTCTTGGTTTTCCATTAGTTTCAAATACATGAATTCAAAAACAGACAAAAGCGCAACATAAAAGAAACTTTCATCCATGAGTAACACAAATATCTAATCGGAAAAATTTTTTTGGTAAAACTTTATGAAAGTTGCTCTATATAAGAGGGGCAAGTTGTCGGGGCTGTTTGGTATGTTACATTTTACGTGTACATGGCAGATAATCACAGTTCAGTAGGACCTCCTCGAGTCTCAGCCTCCACCGGTGCCTAATTATGACTCGTCAGCTACCACTATAATAAATCTGGAGACACCACTCCAAATTGTGGAACCACTGGCCGGGTCATGATAATATTGTGCCCCCTCTGAATATTTCTTTCGCTTCATAAACAACTGCAATAAATGGAATTGGAAGCGCGAACGTCTTAGTTTCCTTCCTTACGAGCCTGAAGACAATGAAGATGCAAAGTCTCATCCAATCGTCTAGAAAGGTCTCTCCGTGATGCGTAGGTCACGACACAGAACATAAGATGTCGTAACCCTCTACGTGGGGTTTGGATCGAACATCTTCATGACGAACGTTCCAGTGTCTTCTGCCTTTAGCTCACTGTTTGATACAGGTCACACCCGCATCTTCAGCGTGGCCGCAGTTAGTCTTGCCCCAGGTGGAGAACATACACTGTTCAAGGGAATCCTCAGTTCCTTTGCAGGCAACATCGTCCATCCAGATACGTCCAGAACCTGTAAAAACAAGAATTAATTTGTTAAGTCTTTTCTTCATAGATCATACAAAGAAAAAGAGCATTTAAAAAAATCTAAAAAGTTTGGTGGGATTGACTGCTCGCGGTAATGGATGTCGAGGTGCTGAGACATCTTCAACATCAGTTAGATGTTTCTTAGATCCATCACAGTTCTTGTAGAGGAATCACATGTTGATTTGCTGCAATCAACCAATCTTGGAGATGGGCCCCGACTCGCTTGGAATGTTCATTCACGAATACATTTTTTAATTTAAAATTGGTCCAAAAATTTCTGCTGAGAAATTTCATAATATTTCTTTACACTGGACAAAGCAACACTTTTCTGTTACAAAGTCCCAGATACCATCTATAGACATAGATTCAAAGGGGAGGAGCTCCTGAGCTATGCAAATCAATACCCAACAGTATGCAGTGAGCTCCCCCTAGTGGTGGCTGAAGACAGGTGATTTTAGACTCTTTATCAGAATACATTCTAAAGATATATTAAGAAATGATTCAGTGCGGAATCGTGGAAACCCAAAAGCGACCATAGGCCTTCATTCAACGGAGCATCTTTCCCCTTGGACTGGGGGATTTCTATTTTCTACTGACAACTTATGAGTACAGAAAAGTTACAGACCATCCACACTTTTTGGACCTGGAACCATAACAGATTTACACACCTTTGCTCAGAAGTTCACTGTTAGTTGTGTGACGAACCCTTTTAGTTGTTATGGCTGGAGGTGATTGCGGAACAGGAACCATTTTAGCAGATAGGAATCTATCATTTAGTCACAAGGCTTCATAGAAAAGCCCAGCCCTTGCTCCCCCTACCTTTCTCCATTCTTTTTGTCTCTTCCTCTCCATTTTAACCTTTACCTAACCCTCCATCTATGTACAAAGATCCTGAATTTATTTTAGACCAATCTATGGGAAGCCATGATTGAGTTTCCATTGTGACATTTTTTTCTCTATTTACGTCAGTGCAGTGGCACCAGGCACAAGATGGGAAAATCAAGCTTGTCCTAGAAACTTGTTGGCATTATCTAAATGTCATCTTTGCACTTGGGATGACACCAGGAAACCTGGTGCATTGGGGAGATTCCCAGGCATTCCTGTGTCCTGCATCTGATTTATGGCATCTTTCCCTGTCCTGCACCTGATCCTGGTTTATGTAGAGTTTGAACTGATTTCATAGCAAAATGACCATTGGACTCTGAGTACCAAGGCTTGAGATGCTGAAAGGTGGACACAAGGATGTACGTACATAGAAGAAGCAGGAGAAGTAACCAGGCACGAGGGAGACACAGGCCGATGGATGGACAGATGTCTTTTTTCGGCCTTATAAACTATGTTACTACGAGGTCCTCCTGATCTGGGATGGTGCATGAGATAAACCTGCTCCATACTACTGGTTGGATCCTTTCATTATTGCTGCGGAGTCTGTTCTCCTTTATTATATATTGGCTATCAAGTATTGAAGATGGGACAGTGGGCATACATTACACATCTATGGCGGTTATAACTGGTCTGGAGGTAAAAAGTCTATACCCTAGGGTACCATATTAGTGCTGTGAGAAAAGTAGGATCATAACCTCAGAGATACGTTGGTGTAATTAACATCAGAAGGGGGCACTAATCTATATGGTCACAGGGGGTTGCACTAGAATAGTTGGCGAAGATCTATACTGCAGGCACCATATGTTAGTCAACATGTTGTAGTTATTGGTAAAAAAAAAACCCCAGAGAAAACGAGAGAGCAAGTGCTGCTTTTCACAGACCATGCCTCTTTTATATGCACCTGGAGATGCCCCCTGAATGTGCATTTGGGCTGAGCATGCAGCAGCCCAGTGCCAAGCCCATGAAATGGACATGAACCACCTCTTGCAATGCCTGGCTAATTAGCTAACTCTTCCAGGAACCTGGGACATTTTCCCTTTGGTGGATGATATTGGAAAATTAGCAGGTATGGTAAAAACTAGGGTGGGGCCCAACTGGTGCAATGAAGGGATTGATATAAATAGACCCTGGTGTTAAAGGGGTTGTCCCACGGAAAATATTCTACAGTTGTCAAACCAGCACCTGGATCTGAGTACTTTTGTAATTGCATGTCATTAAAAATTTTGTATAGCTGCTGAGTTATTCAGTAAAATGTATCTGTATAGGACCACTTAGTTTCTTATTTTTTTGACCTATTCACTGAGAAGGCCGCACATGCTCAGTTTCAAATTTTAACTGCCTCCTGAGCTGTGATAGGGAAAGCTGAGACACACCTCCTGAGCTGTGATAGGGAGAGTTGAGACACGCCCCCTGAGCTGTGATAGGGAAAGCTGAGACACACCTCCTGAGCTGTGATAGGGAGAGCTGAGACACGCCCCCTGAGCTGTGATAGGGAGAGCTGAGACACGCCCCCTGAGCTGTGATGGGGAGAGCTGAGACACGCCTACTGAGATGTGATAGGGAGAGATGAGACACGCCCCCTGAGCTGTGATAGGGAAAGCTGAGACACACCTCCTGAGCTGTGATAGGGAAAGCTGAGACACACCTCCTGAGCTGTGGATAGGGAACGCTGAGACACGCCCCCTGAGCTGTGATAGGGAGAGCTGAGACATGCCCCCTGAGCTGTGATGGGGAGAGCTGAGACACACCTCCTGAGCTGTGATGGGGAGAGCTGAGACACGCCCCCTGAGCTGTGATAGGGGAGAGCTGAGACACGCCCCCTGAGCTGTGATAGGGAAAGCTGAGACACGCCCCCTGAGCTGTGATGGGGAGAGCTGAGACACGCCCCCTGAGCTGTGATGGGGAGAGCTGAGACACACCTCCTGAGCTGTGATGGGGAGAGCTGAGACACACCTCCTGAGCTGTGATAGGGAGAGCTGAGACACGCCCCCTGAGCTGTGATAGGGAGAGCTGAGACACGCCCCCTGAGCTGTGATGGGGAGAGCTGAGACACACCTCCTGAGCTGTCATAGGGAGAGCATGGAAACAGCAGAAAAGACACTCTCCTTGAGCTGCCAGCTTGATATTAATCTAGCAGAGCAATGAATGTGGAGATCTCTGGATCCATGTGAGGTACAGGGCTGGTTCTAGCTTTGTTAAAAAGAGGTTGTCATGTTCTATATGATGTCTGATTTTCCTTTTTACATTATTCATGGGATAACCCCTTTAGGTGATAGCTCTGAAGGCAAAAGGGGCTGTGTTCTGATGGACCTATGGGGTCCACTGTTGTGTCAACCTAACCTGGAGAACCTTATATATGAAATGAAGTCATTGAGATCACCATGCACTGCACTCCTCACCACCCTGGACAATAAACTGTATATGTACCTCATGTGTTTGCTGGGGAGAGGGGAATCTGCAAGGATTGCCTGGAATTGTCAAACACATCTCAGAAAACTTGGCTTCCTCCTTCCCCCCCAGAAGTGGAAGTTACCGGGTAAGTTTTGGGAATGCCCAGATCAGGGCTTAAGTGACCCAAGTTTATCAACAGAAAGGTTGGTAAGTATAGGGGGTAGGTAGAAATAACCAGATCATCTGCAGGTCCTTCCTCATTATACAATTAAATTCCAAACATCTCCAAAAAATCTGAGGCTCAGAAAGCAATGACTGACTAACACAAAGGATGGATATACATCGGAGGAGACCTCTGGTGGCCACCAGTGACTGTTTTGGTCTATTACGAATTTTGAAATACTTTACTTGAACTAGATTGCATCTCTTCATTACAGTGTCTGATTACTCTCCGTCTGGTTGTCTTCTACTGATGGAGCTCCACACTCACTGGCACGTATCCTGGCACCAGACTCTGTGTTGACCGTCATCGTCTTACATTTCAGCATCTCACAGGGATCATACAGGGGATATAATTCAGTCTTTCTTGCTGCCAGATTCCGACAGGATGCCAAGTAATTATTCTGAAGGAATGTGAGCTCAGGAGAATGTATGACGAGCGGCCGACCCGAGAAAATAATCCTATGCTCAAAGTCCAGTGTTGCCCACCAACATTCAGGTCTCTGATTAAAGGGGAATTCTGGTAACGTAACTTAATTTTTGATAAACTGCATTAAGGCTGCAAGCTGTGACCCAACCAGAACCCATACCTGTACATATAACCAGAACCCATACCTATATATATAACCAGAACCCATACCTATATATATAACCAGAACCCATACCTGTACATATAACCAGAACCCATACCTATACATATAACCAGAACCCATACCTATACATATAACCAGAACCGCATACCTATAACATTAACCAGAACCCATACCTATACATATAACCAGAACACATACCTGTACATATAACCAGAACCCATACCTGTACATATAACCAGAACCCATACCTATACATATAACCAGAACCCATACCTGTACATATAACCAGACCCCATACCTGTACATATAACCAGACCCCATACCTGTACATATAACCAGAACCCATACCTGTCATATAACCAGAACCCATACCTTACAATAACCAGAACCCATACCTATACATATAACCAGAACCCATATCTGTACATATAACCAGAACCCATACCTGTACATATAACCAAACCCATACCTATACATATAACCAGGACCCAACCTGTACATAAAACCAGAACCCATACCTGTTACATATAACCCAGAACCATACCTGTACATATAACCAGAACCCATACCTGTACATATAACCAGAACCCATACCTGTACATATAACCAGAAACCCATACCTGTACATATAACCAGAACCCATACCTGTACATATAAACCAGAACCCATACCTGTACATATAACCAGAACCCATACCTGTACATATAACCAGAACCCATACCTGTACATATAACCAGAACCCATACCTGTACATATAACCAGAACCCATACCTGTACATATAACCAGAACCCATACCTGTACATATAACCAGAACCCATACCTGTACATATAACCAGAACCCATACCTGTACATATAACCAGAAACCATACCTATACATATAACCAGAACCCATACCTATACATATAACCAGAACCCATACCTGTACATATAACCAGAACCCATACCTGTACATATAACCAGAACCCATACCATACATATAACCAGAACCATATACCTATACATATAACCAGAACCCATACCTGTACATATAACCAGAACCCATACCTGTACATATAACCAGAACCCATACCTGTACATATAACCAGAACCCATACCTGTACATATAACCAGAACCCATACCTATACATATAACCAGAACCCATACCTGTACATATAACCAGAACCCATACCTGTACATATAACCAGAACCCATACCTGTACATATAACCAGAACCCATACCATATAACCAGAAACCATACCTGTACATCAGACCTACCTGTACATATAACCAGAACCCATACCTGTACATATAACCAGAACCATACCTGTATACATATAACCAGAACCCATACCTATACATATAACCAGAACCCATACCTATACATATAACCAGAACCCATACCCATACCTGTACATATAACCAGAACCCATACCTGTACATATAACCAGAACCCATACCTGTACATATAACCAGAACCCATACCTACATATACATATAACCAGAACCCCATACCTGTACATATAACCAAGAACCCTATACCCATACCTATACATATAACCAGAACCCATACCTGTACATATAACCAGAACCCATACCTGTACATATAAACCATAAACCCATATACCTGTACATATAACCAGAACCCATACCTGTACATATAACCAGAACCCATACCTGTACATATAACCAGAACCCATACCTGTACATATAACCAGAAACCCATACCTGTACATATAACCAGAACCCATACCTATATACATATAACCAGAACCATACCTGTACATATAACCAGAACCCATACCTGTACATATAACCAGAACCCATACCTGTACATATAACCAGAACCCATACCTATACATATATACCAAGACCCATACCTGTACATATAACAGAACCCATACCTGTACATATAACCAGACCCCATACCTGTACATATAACCAGAGAACCATACCTGTACATATAACCAGAACCCATACCTGTACATATAACCAGAACCCATACCTGTACATATAACCAGAACCCCATACCTGTACATATAACCAGAACCATACCTGTACATATAACCAGAACCCATACCTATACATATAACCAGAACCCATACCTGTACATATAACCAGAACCCATACCTGTAACATATAACCAACCCATACCTATACATATAACCAGAACCCATACCTGTACATATAACCAGAACCCATACCTGTACATATAACCAGAACCCATACCTATAACCAGAACCCATACCTGTACATATAACCAGAACCCATACCTGTACATATAACCAGAACCCATACCTGTACATATAACCAGAACCCATACCTGTACATATAACCAGAACCATACCTATACATATAACCAGAACCATACCTGTACATATATAACCAGAACCCATACCTGTACATATAACCAGAACCCATACCTGTACATATAACCAGAACCATACCATATACCTATACATATAACCAGAACCCATACCTATACATATAACCAGAACCCATATACCTGTACATATAACCAGAACCCATACCTGTACATATAACCAGAAGGAACCCATACCTGTACATATAACCAGAACCCATACCTGTAACATAGTAACCAGAACCTCATAACTGTACATATAACCAGAAACCCATACCTACATATAACCAGAAACCCCATACTGTACCATATAACAGAACCCATACCTTATACATCATAACCAGAAACGCCATATCCTATAGCATATACACCAGAAACCCATACCTGTACATATAACGCAGAACCCCATACCTGTTACATATAACCAGAACCTATACCTTACATATAACCAGTACCCATACCTATAAATATAACCAGAACCCATACTTACATATAACCAAACCCAACCTTCAATAACCAGAACCCATACCTGTACATATAACCAGAACCCATACCTGTACATATAACCAGAAACCCATACCTGTAACATATAACCAGAAACCCATACCTATACATATAACCAGAACCATACCTGTACATATAACCAGAACCCATACCTGTACATATAACCAGAACCCATACCTATAACATATAACCAGAACCATACCTGTACATTATAACCAGAAACCATACCTGTACATATAACCAGAACCCATACCTGTACATATAACCAGAACCCATACCTGTACATATAACCAGAACCCATACCTGTACATATAACCAGAACCCATACCTGTACCCACATATAACCAGAACCCATACCTGTACATATAACCAGAACCCATACCTGTACATATAACCAGAACCCATACCTGTACATATAACCAGAACCCATACCTTGTACATATAACCAGAACCATACCTGTACATATAACCAGAACCCCATACCTATACATATAACCAGAACCCATACCTGTACATATAACCAGAACCCATACCTGTACATATAACCAGAACCCATACCTGTACATATAACCAGAACCCATACCTGTACATATAACCAGAACCCATACCTGTACATATAACCAGAACCCATACCTGTACATATATAACCAGAACCCATACCTGTACATATAACCAGAACCCATACCTGTACATATAACCAGAACCCCATACCTGTACATATAACCAGAACCCATACCTGTACATATAACCAGAACCCATACCTGTACATATAACCAGAACCCATACCTGTAACATATAACCAGAACCCATACCTGTACATATAACCAGAACCCATACCTGTACATATAACCAGAACCCATACCTGTACATATAAACCAGAACCCATACCTGTACATATAACCAGAACCCATACCTGTATACATATAACCAGAACCATACCTGTACATATAACCAGAACCCATACCTGTACATATAACCAGAACCCATACCATATAACCAGAACCCATACCTGTACATATAACCAGAACCCATACCTGTACATATAACCAGAACCCATACCTATACATATAACCAGAACCATACCTGTAACATATAACCAGAACCATATACCTGTACATATAACCAGAACCCATACCTGTACATATAACCAGAAACCCATACCTATACATATAACCAGAACCCATACCTGTACATATAACCAGAAACCCATACCTGCTACATATAACCAGAACCTATACCTGTACATATTAACCAGGACCGATACCGGTCATTATAACCAGAACCCTACTAGGGTACATATAACCAGACCTATACCTGTACATATAACCAGAACCCATTACCCTATACATATAACCAGAACCCATACCTGCTACATCATTAACCAGACACCCATACCTGTACATATAACCAGAACCCATTTACCTGTACATATAACCAGCAACCCATACCTATAACCAGAACCCATACCTGTACATATAACCAGAACCCATTACCTATACATATAACCAGAACCCATACCTATAACATATAACCAGAACCCATACCTGTACATATTAACCAGAACCCATACCTGCTACATATAACCAGAACCCTATACCTGTACATATAACCAGAACCCATACCTGATACATATAACCGAACCTATACCTGTACATATTAACCAGAACCATTACCTGCTACATATAACCAGGAACAACTATACCTGTACATATAACCAGAACCCATACCTGTAATATTAACCAGAACCCATACCTGTACATAGTAACCAGGAACCCATACCTGTACAGTATAACCAGCAACCCATACTGACATATAACCAGCTACCCATAACCTTAAATAACAGAACCCATTTACCTATACATATAACCAGAACCCATACCTGTACATATAACCAGAACCCATACCTGTACATATAACCAGAAACCCATACCTGTACATATAACCAGAACCCATACCTGTACATATAACCAGACCCCATACCTATACATATAACCAGAACCTATACCTGTACATATAACCAGAACCATACCTGTACATATAACCAGAACCATACCTGTACATATAACCAGAAACCCATACCTGTACATATAACCAGAACCCATACCTGTACATATAACCAGAACCCATACCTGTACATATAACCATAAACCATACCTGTACATATAACCAGAACCCATACCTATACATATAACCAGAACCCATACCTGTACATATAACCAGAACCCATACCTGTACATATAACCAGAACCATATACCTGTACATATAACCAGAACCCATACCTATACATATAACCAGAAACCCATACCTGTACATATAACCAGAACCCCATACCTGTACATATAACCAGAACCCATACCTGTACATATAACCAGAACCCATACCTGTACATATAACCAGAACCCATACCTGTACATATACCAGAACCCATACCTATACATATAACCAGAACCCATACCTGTACACATATAACCAGAACCCATACCTGTACATATAACCAGAACCCATACCTGTACATATAACCAAACCATACCCTATATATAACCAGAACCCCATACCTGTACATATAACCAGAACCCCATACCTGTACATATAACCAGAACCCCATACCTGTACATATAACCAGAACCCATACCTACCTATACATATAACCAGAACCAACCATATACATATAACCAGAACCCATACCTGTACATATAACCAGAACCCATACCTGTACATATAACCAGAACCCCATACCTATACATATAACCAGAACCCATACCTGTACATATAACCAGAACCCATACCTGTACATATAACCAGAACCCATATACCCTGTACATATAACCAGAACCCATACCTGTACATATAACCAGAACCCATACCTGTACATATAACCAGAACCCATACCTTACATATAACCAGAACCCATACCTGTACATATAACCAGAACCCATACCTGTACATATAACCAGAACCCATACCTGTACATATAACCAGAACCCATACCTGTACATATAACCAGAACCCATACCTGTACATATAACCAGAACCCATACCTGTACATATAACCAGAACCTACCTGTACATATAACCAGAACCCATACCTGTACATATAACCAGAACCCATACCTTACATATAACCAGAACTCATACCTGTACATATACCAGAACCCATACCTATACATATAAACCAGAACCCATACCTGTACATATAACCAGAACCCATACCTGTACATATAACCAGACCCAACCTAATACAACCTACCTGTACATATAACCAGAACCCATACCTATACATATAACCAGAACCCATACCTGTACATATAACCAGAACCCATACCTGTACATATAACCAGAACCCATACCTGTACATATAACCAGAACCCATACCTGTACATATAAACCAGAACCATACCTGTACATATAACCAGAACCCATACCTGTACATATAACCAGAACCCATACCTATACATATAACCAGAACCCATACCTGTACATATAACCAGAACCCATACCTATACATATAACCAGAACCCATACCTGTACATATAAACCAGAACCCATACCTATACATATAACCAGAACCCATACCCCATACATATAACCAGAACCCATACCTGCTACATATAACCAGAACCCATAATACATTATAACCAGAACCCATACCTGTACATATAACCAAAACCCATACCTGTACATATAACCAGAACCCATACCTATATACCTGTACATATAACCAGAACCCATACCTGTACAATATAACCAGAACCCATACCCATATAACCAGATACTGTACATATAACCAGAAACCCATACCTGTACATATAACCAGAACCCATATACCTGTACATATAACCAGAACCCATATACCTATACATATAACCAGAAACCATACCTGTACAATAACCAGAACCCATACCTGTACATAAACCAGAACCCATACTATAACCAGAACCCATACCTGTACATATAACCAGAACCCATACCTGTACATATAACCAGAACCCATACCTGTACATATAACCAGAACCCATACCTGTACATATAACCAGAACCGATACCTATATATATGACCAGAACCTATACCTGTACATATAACCAGAACCCATACCTGTACATATAACCAGAACCCATACCTGTACATATAACCAGAACCCATACCTATACATATAACCAGAACCCATACCGGTACATATAACCAGAACCCATACCTATAACCAGAACCCATATCTGTACATATAACCAGAGCTTCATTTTACCTTGTAATCCACTTGTCTAGCTCCTGTGTGAGCCTGCAGCACACTGACAGTATCATGGCTCCTGATCTTCCCTCACAGAACTACAATCCCCACAATGCCTAGCTTTCCTGCTGTGAGTTTCTGCTTGTTCATGAGTGTTGATGATCACTGATTGGCTGCCTGATATCACAGTGCAGACACGCCCCCTCTACTCAGTAATCAGCAGCACACTGACATTAGCTAGAGAACTGATAGCAACACACTGAGCATGCCTGACCTGACAAAGACTCAGAACTACAGGTCGGTGCCATGGTAACTCATGAGGAAACACAGTGGGTAGCAGGGGAAGAAAAGTGCTTTATAACTACTGAACGGTAAATATGTGAAACTGACATTATATGAGGTAATGATTGATGATGAATTAGTCTAAAACATAAGTTATATTTATGGTAACCGGAATACCCCTTTAAGGTTTAGTGTTTGCTTTGTATGAAATATCCCATGTAATGGCCATATAGGCAGATACCCTACAGGGGGGCAAATTCATGGATGAACTTCCACCCATAGGTAAAGCAAAGCACCCTCACAGTCAACCAGAAGAAAAGGAATCATTTTTGTGCTGCTGCATTCACTTTTTATATTTTATCATCGACAGAACTGTATGGGGCCGTTGTCAATTTTTTTATTTTTTGCAGTTTACTTTTTTATTAAACTTTACTGATCTTACATTTCATTTTATTTTTATTAGACTTTTTAATGTTGTGACGAACTTAATGCTTAATATTTCAAAGAATTATTGTCTGTCAGTGTGATGCCATCGATTGGTCCATGCATCTGGTACAACCTCCTAGGCTTTCACCTATGATAGACCTGGGGCCCTCTTTAGACCCCCCCCCTCGGACTTAGCAGCCCATTCACAACAGTTGGGAGCCCGCTGCCTTATAATTAAATGATTTTGATTCTAGGGCACCGCATCAGTGCCAGGCACCAAGGAGGCCGAGAACTCTGGGAATAGTGAACCGGATCCTTCTCTGTAGAGTACTCGGCCTCTTTGGTGCAGGGGACTGATGTGATGCACAAGAAATATAATTTGGCAGATGATGTCATCGGTATAATTGTGAGCAGACCCCGAGTGACGCATTATGGGCAGGTGTTTCAGATCACTGGTCTGTAATTGCCCTTTAATGTCCAACGTGAAGACTTCTTAATCAGAGGAACACGTTTCTGACTGGAAATGTACCAGGTCATTACCGGTGTCTAGAAGGGGCGTGTCAACGCTTTCCATCAGCCGCGTGGGAGCAGAGTTGTGTTATGTTTATTAATGACGATTAATGAGGGTCAGGTTCGATCCCCTCCTCGTGCACCCATGACTGTGCCTAATTATTAACAGAGTCTTCATCCTGTACCCCCTGAAAAATGAAAATTCCAGAGAAAGAACCGGCTAGGAACCTCTGACCAGTTATGGTCTGAGACCCAAGGGACTGGAGAAGATGTTTTAGGGGGCTCCAAGTACAGTAAAGTCCTAGGACATCTTTATGCAGGAAAGGGTGAATTTGCACCCACTAAATGACCCCAAGAGCACCGACGGGGAAGAAGGGGGGGATGTGGTATATGCCATTACTGCGTGACCCTTGTAGGCCATCTGGGCCAGACAGAAGCACACAGAGGTCTTACTCTGTAGACAAGGTTGAAGGAAACGGCTTTGATAGTGCCATTCGAGTCCCAGTTCTTGGTACTTCTGCCTGACCACAAGGACAGGGCACTCTTATACATACCCTCATTTCACACCCGAGAAAGCCAATTTGGGGAAGTAGAAGTCACTCGCCCAGCTGAACAGACACTTAGCCTCTGTCCTTTGGATAGGGAATAAGTTGAAATCTTGGGACAATCCACTTAATATGTATAGTGTTGCATTGTGTTAAATGGGAGAAGGACCCGTGGTCACATGCCTGTGCACATGACCATGCAGGTCCTCAAGCAGAAATCCTGTGACTGCAATATGTTATGTGCTCTATTCTGCAAGGCAGGGATCCCCAACCACTGGGCCACGGACCAGTACCAGGGTGGGGACCATTTGGTACGGGAACACTGGGAGTCCCATTGTTGAGTGGTGGGGAGAGGAACTATTGGTTCCTGTGCCCCGCCATTTAGCCTCATAGTAGACAGTACTAAAGTGCGGTAGGTCGCAATGACATCATCGCGACCTCCTGTGCAGGGTCCCAGGTGGTGTGATGACATCATGCCACCAGAAACTCGGTGCAGACCCCCTGGGCCATAATGGAGGCAGCCGGGGCAGCAGCAGGGAGGAAGAATGACAGCAGGAGTGAGGGGAGTATTTCTTCTTTTTTTTTAATTTGGTTTATGGGTACTACTAGGGGGTCAGGCTATATTTAAAGGGACCACTACTGGGAGGCCAGGCTATATTTAAAGGGACCACTACTGGGGGGCCAGGCTATATTTAAAGGGACCACTACTGGGAGGCCAGGCTATATTTAAAGGGACCACTACTGGGGGGCCAGGCTATATTTAAAGGGACCACTACTGGGAGACCAGACTATATTTAAAGGGACCACTACTGGGAGGCCAGGGTATATTTAAAGGGGCCACTACTGGAAGGCCAGGGTATATTTAAAGGGGCCACTACTGGGGGACAGATTATGTAAAGAGACCACTAGTAGGGGGCATTATATGTAAAGAGGGCACTACTGGGGGTCTGGGGGCTATGGGGCCTGTGAGGTTGGGGAAGCCCGGCAGTGCTGAATGGCCCCGCCCCCTCACTTTCACAACAGCAGAGGAAGGAAAAATCATCCTATCTGATGTTCCCTCCTCCTGTAGTCCACTCACCCCTGCAGTCCTGTGATAGATCCTGCTGTGGGCTAAAGGACCTTCCTGATGTCATCCACCCATGTGACCAGTGGGGGAGGAGCCAGAGGAGCAGAGAGCTGTGATGCTGTATGGAGAGGAGCCAGGCTGGAGTTTGGTAAGGCCTAGCTGTGTGTGTGTTCCTGTGTGATTGTGTCAGTCCCCCGTGTGTGTGTCTGTCTGTCCCTGTGTGTGTGTCTGTCTGTCCCTGTGTGTGTCCCTATCCCTGTGTGTGTCCCTGTCCCTTTGTGTCCCTGTCACTGTGTGTCCCTGTGTTTGTCCCTATCCCTGTGTGTGCCTGTCCTTGTGTGTGCCTGTCCCTGTGTGTTTGTTTGTCCCTGTCCCTTTGTGCCCCTGTCCCTATTGGGGGCATTATATGTAAAGAGTGCACTACTGGGGGGCATTATATGTAAAGAGTGCACTACTGGGGGGCATTATATGTAAAGAGACAAGTACTGGGGGCTTTTATATATATAGAGGGGCACTACTGGGGGGGTATTATATGTATATGAGGGCCCTATTGGGGGCATTATATGTATAAGAGGGGCAACTACTGGGGGGCATTATATGTATAGAGGGTACTACTGGGGCATTAATGTATAGAGGGCTCTACTGGGGGCATTATATGTATAGAGGGCCTACTGGGGCGTTAATGTTATGAGGGGCTCTACTGGGGGCATTATATGTATAGAGGGTACTACTGTGGGGGAATTATATGTATAGAGGGGCTCTACTGGGGCATTTATATGTAATAGGAGGGCACTACTGGGGCCGTTATACTGTATAGAGGGCTCTACTGGGGGCCATTATATGTAAAGAGTGCACTACTGGGGGGGGCATTATATGTAAAAGAGTGAACACTACTGGGGCTGGCATTATATGTAAAGAGACAAGTACTGGGGGCTTTATATATATAGAGGGCCTACTGGGAGGTATAGAGGGCATATATATGTACTGGGGGCATATATATGTATGAGAGGGTATATGTATACTACTGGGGCATTATATGTATAGAGGGCACTACTGGGGGCATTATATGTATAGAGGGCCTACTGGGGGCTATTGGGCTGGGGGTTATATGTATAGAGGTCTAGGGCATTATATGTATAAGGGCACTACTGGGGCATTATAATGGGCACTACTACATTATATGTATACTGGGGGCACTACTAGGGTGGCATTTATGTATAGAGGCACTACTGGGGCATTATATGTATAGAGGGCTCTACTGGGGGCATTATTGTATAAGTTATAAGGGTACATGGGGCATTATATGGAGACTGGGGCATTATATGTATAGAGGGCACTACTGGGGGCATTATATGTATAGAGGGTACTACTATTATATATAGGCTCACTGGGGGCATTATATGTATAGAGGGCACTACTGGGGGCGTTATAGGTATAGAGGCTCTACTGGGGGGCATTATATGTAAGAGTACTACTGGGGGCATTATATACTATGAGGGCTCTACTGGGGGCATTATATGTATAGAGGGTACTACTGGGGGCATATATGTATAGAGGGCACTACTGGGGCATTATATGTATAGAAGGGTACTACTGGGGGCATTATATGTATAGAGGGCACTACATATGGGGGCATTATATGTATAGAGGGTACTACTGGGGGCATATATGTATAGGGCTCTACTGGGGGGCATTATATGTATAGGGTACTACTGGGGGCATTATATGTACTACTGGGGGCATTATATGTATAAGAGGGCACTACTGGGGGCATTATATGTATAGAGGGCTCTACTAGGGGCATTATATGTATAGAGGGCACTACTGGGGCATTATATGTATAGAGGCACTACTGGGGGCATTATATGTATAGAGGGCACTACTGGGGCTAATATGTATAGAGGGCTCTACTGGGGCATTATATGTATAGAGGGTACTACTGGGGGCATTATATGTATAGAGGGCTCTACTGGGCATACTATTATATGTATAGAGGGCACTACTGGGGGGCATTATATGTATAGAGGGTCTAACTGGGGGCATTATATGTATAGAGGGCTCTACTGGGGGCATTATATGTATAGAGGGTACTACTGGGGGCATTATATGTATAGAGGGCACTACTGGGGGCATTATATGTATAGAGGGTACTACTGGGGCATTATATGTATAGGGCTCTACTGGGGGCGTTATATGTATAGGTACTACTGGGGCATTATATGTTATAGGGCTCTACTGGGGCATTATATGTATAGAGGGCACTACTGGGGGCATTATATGTAAAGAGACCAACTACTGGGGGCATTATATGTATAGAGGGCACTACTGGGGGCATTATATATAGAGGGTATATATGGCATTATATGGGGGGGTATACTATATAGGGGGCTACTGGGGCATTATATGTATAGACTCTACTGGGGGCTTATATGTAAAGAGGGCACTACTGGGGGCATTATATGTATAGAGGCGCACTACATGGGGGCATTATATGTATAGAGGGCACTACTGGGGGCGTTATATGTAAAGAGGGCACTACTGGGGGACATTATATGTATAGAGGGCTCTAGTGGGGGCATTATATGTATATAGGGTACTACTGCGGGGCAATATATGTATAGAGGGCACTACTGGGGGGCATTATATGTATAGAGGGCACTACTGGGGAGTGAACGGGATGATTACCAAGTAGGGGCATAAAAGGAGGCATTAATACTAGATACTTGTGTTCAATCATGCAGAAAGAAGTTGTAGTCAGGAGACGTCATCTGTCACTGAGTGGGGGCCGAAACCGGATTATTAATGACTGGGTCATGGTGTAGCGGTGTTATTTGCCTTTATAAAGTGTTATTATTGGCAATGTTGGCCATAGGGTATTTTGTTATGTGTGTGATTAACCTCCGCTACCCCTCCCCCCCAGTCTGCGGGAAAAATGTCTTGCATGAAACTGGTCCCTGGTGCAAAAACGGTTGGGGACCACTGCTGTAAGGCGTGATGGAACCTCGTGTATATAGTCATGCTTAACCAACATGGGGCTGGGGAAGTCTGGCCCCAGATGACATGATTGGTGCTGTAGCCATGTGTGATGAGGGAGCTGAGGCCGCTCAGACCGGGTGGCAGGATTATCATGATACTGGATGGGGGGATGGTGAGTACACAGCGCTCGCCGTACAACTGATGGCGATTTGTTTATCTGAAGCTGCGGCGCCTCCTCTGTTTATCAGATTGTAACTCGGATACGGCACAATCTACAACAGCGACCGCCATACACGCGACCGCGGCTGTCAGTCACCACCGGGCTCCCAACACCAGATCGGAGGGGGAGGTTTTATTTTAAAACCTCTTCCCAACCACAGAAGCGCTGAGTATTTAAGGAAGATTCACAGTTTTATGTTAAAATAAAATCAGCAACTTTATAATAGACAAATTATCTATTTCTTACCATTCTTAATATTTCTGCAAATGGAAACATTAGGGTTTATCAACATTTTTGGAAGCAAAAAAAAAAAAAAACCATGGCCGGGAGCAGTTTACTCAGCAGCACAGAGGATTTCAGGAGCAGAGTGTGCAGAGCTTGTGAGACACCACAGACTGATAAGTAATGAAGCAGTTTACTCAGCAGCACAGAGGATTTCAGGAGCAGAGTGTGCAGAGCTTGTGAGACACCACAGACTGATAAGTAATGAAGCAGTTTACTCAGCAGCACAGAGGATTTCAGGAGCAGAGTGTGCAGAGCTTGTGAGACACCACAGACTGATAAGTAATAAAGCAGTTTACTCAGCAGCACAGAGGATTTCAGGAGACGAGTGTGCAGAGCTTACCAGAGATCACAGATTGATAGGTAAGGAAGGAGTTTTCTCAGCAGCACAGAGTATTTCAGGAGCAGAGTGTGCAGAGCTTGTGAGACACCACAGACTGATAAGTAATAAAGCAGTTTTCTCAGCAGCACAGAGTATTTCAGGAGCAGAGTGTGCAGAGCTTGTGGACACCACAGACTGATAAGTAATGAAGCAGTTTTCTCAGCAGCACAGAGTATTTCAGGAGCAGAGTGTGCAGAGCTTGTGGACACCACAGACTGATAAGTAATAAAGCAGTTTGGTCAGCAGCACAGAGTATTTCAGGAGCAGAGTGTGCAGAGCTTACCAGAGATCACAGATTGATAGGTAAGGAAGGAGTTTACTCAGCAGCACAGAGTATTTCAGGAGACAAGTGTGCAGAGCTTGTGAGACACCACAGACTGATAAGTAATAAAGCAGTTTGGTCAGCAGCACAGAGTATTTCAGGAGACGAGTGTGCAGAGCTTGTGAGACACCACAGACTGATAAGTAATAAAGCAGTTTGGTCAGCAGCACAGAGTATTTCAGGAGACAAGTGTGCAGAGCTTGTGAGACACCACAGACTGATAAGTAATGAAGCAGTTTGGTCAGCAGCACAGAGGATTTCAGGAGCAGAGTGTGCAGAGCTTGTGAGACACCACAGACTGATAAGTAATGAAGCAGTTTACTCAGCAGCACAGAGGATTTCAGGAGACGAGTGTGCAGAGCTTACCAGAGATCACAGATTGATAGGTAAGGGAGCAGTTTACTCAGCAGCACAGAGTATTTTAGAGGAATGTGCTGGTCATGTGAGAGTTTACATACTGAGACTTACATAGTGGGAGAGGACTGTCATTTATCACAGTCTCGGAGGGCACACAGGGGGTTAACATCATACAGATCCTCGGAGAGCAGTAAAACCCGCCATATCCTGCGGTATAATCACATTAAGACCCGGGAAAGTAATGCGGAGAGTGGACGCTGCGGCTCGTTACATGGGAGGAAAACCCCCATTATGTTCTCTGGGCTCTAATGGTTCCCCTATGGGCAGCAGACGAGCCGCACAGCTCTATAATCCTGTCCCTCTATTATTCCTACAGCCCTGAGCAGGAGATAGGTGACCGCCTGCCGCCCCTGATCCACTCTCAGCTTCTGGGCCCCAGTCTGCAGCAGGACCCCCAACCATCCGCCTCAGGGGCCGGGGGTGAGACTGCTGCCTCTGCACTCCTCCAGCAGGGGGCAGTCTGCTGCACTCATATATATTACATTGCTTGCAGGGTCAGTGGGGGTCATTTATTATGCACTGCGCCTCGTCAGAAATCACACGCATACTCTCCGTGTCTTTTTAATATAGTTTATATCACAGTTTCTCACCGTTTTGAAGATCTCTGCTGGCTGTCAGGGAATGACAACACTCCTGTTTTCATCCACAGATCTAACACCTCGCAGTCCAGGGTCGGTATAGACATCGCTGGATTGCGGTAACTCATGATTCTGTAAATCCTCAGCTTTACTTATCTTGTACTGATAAAGTCATCAGTCACATTCAGAGCTGCAATCACAATTCTGCAGTTTACCTCCCTCTCCACGACCCAGGGAAAGATGTATAACTTGTGTGGCCTATTCAGCTGACGGGCCCAGAGGGAGGAAGGGGCCCACTCTGGCCACAGGGTGGCCTCTATATCTCTTGCTCCTTACCCTTGTCTTATCCCAGTCAGCCAATCACAGACACATTATCACTGTCTGAGCTGACGTTATCATTAAAGTTTTCACTGCCCTAGACCACCAGGGATGTTGTCATTAACGTCTTCACAACCCTAGGCCACTAAAGATGTCATTACCTACTTTACTGTCCTAGACCACCAAGGATCTTATCATTACTTACTTTACTGTCCTAGACCACCAAGGATCTTATCATTACTTACTTTACTGTCCTAGACCACCAAGGATCTTATCATTACTTACTTTACTGTCCTAGACCACCAAGGATCTTATCATTACTTACTTTACTGTCCTAGACCACCAAGGATGTTATCATTACCTACTTCACTGTGCTAGACTACCAAGGATCTTATCATTACTTACTTTACTGTCCTAGACCACCAAGGATCTTATCATTACTTACTTTACTGTCCTAGACCACCAAGGATCTTATCATTACCTACTTTACTGTGCTAGACCACCAAGGATCTTATCATTACCTACTTTACTGTCCTAGACCACCAAGGATCTTATCATTACTTACTTTACTGCCCTAGACCACCAAGGATCTTATCATTACTTACTTTACTGTCCTAGACCACCAAGGATCTTATCATTACTTACTTTACTGCCCTAGACCACCAAGGATCTTATCATTACTTACTTTACTGTCCTAGACCACCAAGGATCTTATCATTACTTACTTTACTGCCCTAGACCACCAGGGATGTTATCATTAACTTCTTCACAACCTTGGGCCACCAGGAATGTTGTCATTAATGTCCTCACAACCGTAGGCCACCAGGGATCTTATCATTAACTACTTTATTGTCCTAGACCACCAGGGATGTTATCATTGACCTCTTCACAACCTTGGGCCACCAGGTATATTGTCATTAACGTCTTCACAACCCTAGACCACCAAGGATCTTATCATTACTTACTTTACTGTCCTAGACCACCAGTGATCATATCATTAACTTCTTCACAACCTTGGGCCACCAGGAATGTTGTCATTAATGTCCTCACAACCGTAGCCACCAGGGATCTTATCATTAACTTCTTAACAACCATAGACCACCAGTGTTATTAATGTCTTAAAAATTCTAGGCCACCAGGAATGTTGTCATTAACATCTTCAGAACCCTAAGCCACCAAGGATGTTATCATTACTTACTTTACTGTCCTAGACCACCAGGCATGTTGTCATTAATGTCTTCACAACCCTAGGCCACTAAGGATGTTATCATTAACCACTTTACTGTCCTAGACCACCAGGGATCTTATCATTAACTTCTTTACAACCCTAGACCACCAGGGATGTTTATGCAGAAAGATGGAGAAAACTGGATTTTTTTTTTTAACTTATTTTTACACAAGGAGCAACATAACAAAATGTGAAAAAAAGTGATTGGGTCTGAAGACTTTCCAGACTGTATGTGTCCTACAGGTCTGAACTAAATGCTACATCGAGCACAATGCATTGCAGGAGAGCAAGCTCTGCACAGACCCTGAACCAGCATGGGGCAATAGGAGAGAGATATGAGGGGAGTCAGAAAGCAGAACTGTGAATGCAGCTCTAGATGTGACTGGAGCAGAAGACGTGATGTATGACTGCTGACGACTGGGTCATGTCTCAGACATAACGGAGGAGACTGTATCTGGCCGACAGAGGATTCCTGCCGGACGCCCTTGGCCAGTCTCATAGAGCGGAGAAGGGAATTTGGATTTCAATAACTTCCATCCAAGACGATGAACTTGAGTCTATTTTTTCCTTGGAAGGTAGCTGCACGCATCTGGCACAGCGCTGGTTAAATCCCTTTGCTTGCTTCCTTTTTTTTTTTAGAGGGGATGTCACATGAAGGGTTAATATCACTCCAGATTGTAGCGTCCATCATCTCAGCATAAGAAATATATTTACCTTCCCAAATTATTCTGATCTATTTCCATGGACACAAGATAACACTTCCTTATCTGACCAGACAGAGCAGCGCCATCTGGTGGCCATATTTATTATTACCAGAACTGATCACTCAGGTGCTTAGCTCCAGACTAAGGCCCCATTCACACGTCCGTATTTTGCATCCGCATCCGTTTCCGCATTTGCAGACAATTATGCGGATAGTATGCGGATCCATTCATTTCAATGGGTCCCGAAAAAATGCAGACATTGCACCGCATGTTGTCCGCATCCGTTTCTCTGTTCCGTTCCGTTTTGCGGATGCGCAATCAGAAATCCTCCTGTCCTACTTTTCCTCCTGTTTTGCGGTCCGTAGCCCAATACAATGGGACGTCCGTAAATGCGGAAGACATGCGGAAAGCCATCCGCATGTCATCCGTATTTGCGGATTCCGTTCCAGGAGGGGTGAAAAAAAAAAGATGTTATTCATCCTTCCGTTTTTTGCGGATCCGCAAAAAACGGATGACATATGGATACATCCTTTCCGTTTTTTACGGAAAGACGGAACGGATGTCCTGGAAAAACTGAGTTTTTTGCGGAACAACGGATCCGCAAAAAACTGACCGTTTTCCAGGATGTGCAAAAATACGGACGTGTGAATGAGGCCTTATAGACGACAGTCTACTCTAGGGCAAAGTACAGGTTCCCTAAGGATGATGGGAGTTATAACACCTGGCAGTCATTTCTTTTTACCTTGACCAAATTTGGCCGTCCTGTACACCTCCTCCGCTCCTTTGTATCCCAGCATCCGGCAGACGACATCCCCGTCTTTCTTGTCCCAGCCGTCGTCGCACACGGTGCCCCAGCGCTTGTCGTGGAACACCTCCACGCGTCCTTCATGGGGACCAGATCCGTTCACCAGTCGCACCACCCCCTCCTCAGCCGACCCTGGAATCAAACACATCGGGGATTATAATACTGGAATGGAAGTTATGGCTCTGTTCATCCTGAGCCTCCTGGTTCATGAACAGAAATTCAAAACTACAGTGAAGACCGACACACACAGGCAGAATCATCATAAATCATAACCACCAGCGAGAAAAACAAGATGATGGGTTGCCTCATTTTCTCGGAACGGACATGCGGACATATGGAAACGGTATGCACACGAGAACATTTTGGTTTTTTTGCGGATCCGTTGAAGTGAATGGTTCCTCATACGGAACTGTAAAAAAACGGAACGGAAACAGAAAAAAAAAATCAGTTCATGAGCCCCAAATAACAGATTGTCTGCTCAGGATTCTAGGAAAGCTGAGCATCAACTCGTAATGGCGGCCATATTGCTTGCCATCCAGCTTTCCCAGGAACAGATCAGCTGCATAGAGGACGGGACTGAAGGTTTAGGGAGAAGTGCCCTTTAAGAGGGCGACTGAACATCTGGGAGCGTATAATCAGGAACATGTAGAGCAGGGCGAGCGGTAAGAAAATCGCACTCACTGATTGGGCGATGACTGACACATGGTTCTCATTACTGACAATGTTGGAGGGGGGGGGGGACATTCGGCCTTTCACCCCTTCCCCGGCGTCAGTGATAGAGCGCTGCGTTCCTGCGCGGATTATTTGCTCAGGGTCACCGTATCGCGCAGAGGCCATCCTTAAATGTGAAGGTGAAAAAGGCACAAAAACTAAAGAAAGTAACAAAACGAGTCGTTTATTTTGTTACAGTTTTTACCCAAATTTTGAAAACAGCAAAAAATCAAAAACAAAAAGGGATTATTTTGTGAAAATCGACAGTTTTCTCACAATTATGGGAACAGCCAGTGGGGAGGTCCAGAGTCTTTTGTATGGGGGCGTGGCCAAAACACTGCAACATTGTAACAATGTATCAACTTGATGCATCAATCAGATGCTCCTACAATAGTGGACGTGACCACAGACCAAAATCAATGGACATAGGGAGGGCCAGGACCCCCCATATGTATCCAGGACCCCCACACTACAGAGAAGATAATGGTTCTGGAGGAAAGTAGTGAATATCCTGCTCACAGCTCCCATCATTTGCAGAAAAAAAAAACTTCCTAACCTTATATTTTTCATAGATAAGTGAACTCCAGAATGAAACATTGTAACAAACCATCACCAAAAAAAAAAAAAAAAGATTTTTGATACTGATGTGTTCACCTCACAGTGACTGCACCAGCAGAATAGTGAGTGCAGCTCTGGAGTATAATACCGTTTGTAACTCAGGATCAGTACAGGATAAGTAATGTATGTACACAGTGACTGTACCAGCAGAATAGTGAGTGCAGCTCTGGAGTATAATACAGGATGTAACTCAGGATCAGTACAGGATAAGTAATGTATGTACACAGTGACTGCACCAGCAGAATAGTGAGTGCAGCTCTGGAGTATAATACAGGATGTAACTCAGGATCAGTACAGGATAAGTAATGTATGTACACAGTGACTGCACCAGCAGAATAGTGAGTGCAGCTCTGGAGTGTAATACAGGATGTAACTCAGGATCAGTACAGGATAAGTAATGTATGTACACAGTGACTGCACCAGCAGAATAGTGAGTGCAGCTCTGGAGTATAATACAGGATGTAACTCAGGATCAGTACAGGATAAGTAATGTAATGTATGTACACAGTGACTGCACCAGCAGAATAGTGAGTGCAGCTCTGGAGTATAATACAGGATGTAACTCGGGATCAGTACAGGATAAGTAATGTATGTACACAGTGACTGCACCAGCAGAATAGTGAGTGCAGCTCTGGACCAGGTGTCTGTGAGCTGCAATCATCTGTGGGTGTGGTCGTTTGTGGCTGTGCGTGTTGCTGCTCCTGAGCTGTTTGGAGGAAGATCTATCCACCTGAGGCCTACTCTTTCCTCCCCAGGGAGAGAGTGGGTTCTCAGGCATGAGCGAGGGAAGCAAGCCCCAGGCTCCTGTTCCCAGCGGCAGGCCATCGGGGGACAGGAGGAGCCAGCGTTTGGCCTGTATGGAGGACTCAGGGGTAAGAAGATCTGGCAGGAGTCGCAGCAATGTGGCTTCTGTCTCCCCTGAGTCTGTGGACAGCAGGAAGAGCCGCAAGGCTGAATCCAGCAAAAAAGACCCAAGTACCAGCTCAGGTGAAAGTGGCCCTTCCGGGGCCCAGAAAAAGCCGAGTGTTCACGGAGGTGAGGCAGATTTAGAGGAGGAAGGCTGGGGCGTAATGAGGGCCCGGGAGTCCATTTCCACCTACGGCTCCCGGGTCATGAGCCACCTCCGTGAATATGAAGACGCGAGCAAGACCTTGAGGAGGCTCCGGGAGGAGCTGCGTGGACTGAAGGCATGTGCCGAATCGGCCCCCAAGAGGAGGAAGCAGGGGCTGCAAAGTCAAATAAAACAGCTCCAAGCTGAGATCGATGAGTTGGAGGAAAGGAGAACAGTCCTCAGAGAAAAAAGCGGTCCGTTTAAGGAGAAGCTCCTAAATGAGGACCGCTTTCAGAAGATGGCAGAGGAAAAGCAGAGAAGGCTGATGGGGCTGCAGCCTGACAGCCAGGTGGAGGAAGTCCAAGCAGTGGAGGAGGACGGTGATGGTGACCAGGAGGACGGTGATGGTGACCAGCAAGATCCACCTGGCAGCCTGCAGGAACAGGTTCCGTACAGTGGGCCCCCTGCACGCCAAGCAGCAATGTCACCCAGCTGCGGCTCGGGGGATGAGTACGAGACCTGTAGCCCGGGAGGGGCCCTCATGGAGGAGATCCAGCTCCTGGAGTCCCCAGTGCGTTTCCAGGACTTGTGCTTTGGAGATGAACTGCCACCGGAGACGCCTGGGGGAGGAAAAACTAAAAAGGCTAAGAAGACCAAGCCCCAGGAGCAGGTACGATTTATATACACCCCCCTCTCGGGGTCCCCCGGGTCGTCCGCAGGGCCGGCTCACTGTATTAGCCCCTCTTCTCAGCCCAGCCCGTGTCCTGCAGTGGACTCGGTGCAGGAGAGAGGGGAGAGCAAGGTATCCAATATGGCGGGGAGCTCTGTCTCTGTTTGCAGTAACAGGGATGGAGCTGGTGCGGGTACTGGCTGAAAAGCCGGACAGGAAGGTTGCGGGTGGGCGTAAAAAAGACAGGCTCTGGTGCTGGTGTTTGCTCCCTGTCGGGAGGGGGGGCAGCTCCGCGCCAGAGTCGGCTGCGAGAGCTCCGGTGGCTCTGATTGCTGATGACGCTGTTCCCTCAGGGCAGAAGAGGCATGAAGGAGCTGCCGGAGCTGAGACGGTTTCGCCTCCCACAAAAGGACACGGAATAGGACTAAAACCATTGTTTTGCATTGGCGCTGCTGGTCCAGATGAGCGGCGCCATGAAAAAACAGACCAGCGTCTGGGTTTGGATCAGCGGCGCCCGGTAATCGATCAGCGGCGCCCAAAATTTGGGAAGAATGCTACTGATGAAGCGGAGGGCAATGATAAAAGTGGGGTTGGGGCTGCTTCTAAACGGGGGCAAGCATGCTCCCTTGGAGGCAGCTCTGGCCCCAGGGCCCAATGATGCTGAGGTACCAAACACTGCCACCAAAACGCACCGGTTCAGCCAGTATGAGTGGAGGCGAGAATGTGGGAGGAGGTCGGGGGGGAAATGTTAATAAAAATACGTCTGGGGGTTTGGATGGAGGAGTGAGTGGTGTTAGGAGGGAAGGAAGGGTGGGCACGTCATCTGTTATTAGAGAGGGTGGTCTGGTGATGGAGGATATGGAAGTGGGTGGTGGAGGGTCTTTGGTTAGTGGTGAGGGTGGGGGGCCTGGTCCGGTTGCCCCCCCTGCTGTGGCAGCTCCTGTGCGCAGCTATGCTAATGTCACAGCGGGGGGAAATAGGGGGCCCTCCTTGTCCTCTGACTCTGGGGACGGCGTTTTGCAGCGGCGTCTTCTGGAGGCTCTAAAGAGAGGAGAGAGAACAATCAATGTAGAGGGTAGGGAGGTTGATCTATCCTTCTGGATAGAGAGGCATGGCCTCTCAGCCTTCCGAGAGGAAAGAAGCAGGGAGCCCACGTGGTCTCTCCCGACATCTGGCAGGGTGGTCTCCGTAGGAATGTGGTCCGTCTGAGGTGGACGGGCAGTGATACATGTCCTTCAAGATCTGACATAGTTGAGCTCCTGCTAAAGATGGGCTTCAAGGCGACTGACATCTACGCCTTGATACATCCCTATGGGGCCCCCGAGTTCGATGTCAGCTTTGTTCGGCCAGAGGGGCTTGAGCTCTTCTGGTCTAACTATGAGGTGGCAAAGGACGAGCCCAGCTGGCGAGACTTTGCCGTCCAGGCGGTGTCTCGTCAGAACAACGTCAAGAGGGTGACCGTTTTAACCCGTAACGAGTCACTCTCTTGTATAGACATCATGACGTGGCTTGGCCGATATGGGGAGGTGGTGGAGGTCCCCAAAAAGAACAGGGATGAATATGGCATCTGGTCTGGGGCCTGGACGTTTATGGTAAAACTTAAGCTTTCAGGAAATACAGTTACCCACATACCATCTGCAACCTTCCTCGGAAGGGATCGCATCCAGATTTTCTACCAGGGTCAGCCGAAGCTCTGTCACAGATGGCGGCAGCCCCACACACTTCAGTGCTAACTGCACTGTACAGAAGTGCGCGCTGTGTGGGGAGATCGGTCACCTCGCTGCGTCATGTGCGGAGATTAGGTGTCACCTGTGTGGTGACTTAGGTCACCCATTCAGTCGCTGCCCCCGTTCCTTTGCCAATGCGGTCAATGCCCCGCGGGGAAAAAGCCATGAGGGCCAATTCTGCTGGGGGAGAGGCTGGCAGAAGTGAAGGAACAGAGGAGCCAGGGAGGAAAAGTAAGCAAAAGACGCCTGCCCAACTGAGCGTCAGGAAAAAACGCCAAAGGGAGAGGGGGATGGGCGAGTCTCGGGAACCTCAGGCAACTGGGGAGACTGGGACAACCTCTGATCTCACCCCTGAGGCTGTTGCTACTGCTGAGGCCCAAAGGGATAGTGAACTGGATGAGGAAATCAGGAGGATCCAGGAAGAGGAAGGTGCCATCTCCTCAATATCCCCCCATGGCGAAAGTATGGACGGGAAAGTGGGAGATGGCAAGAGAAAAAGGGTAAAAAGCATATAAGTAAAAAGGGAGATTTGAGGTCTTCTCCCACCCACCAGATGCCAAAGGAAGGCACAACCGACCCCCCTCTGATTAGTCTCTCAAACCGGTTCCAAGCCATCGGTGACACCTCCCCTTCTTTGGGGGAGGGAGCCGGGGGTGAGGTTCTGGAAGCGGTGGTAACACCGGGGCCTGCGGGGGACGCCGAGCCTCCTCCTCCGGGGGAAAATATGTCCTCAGGAGGGGGGGCTGGCCTGGAGTCAGGGGACAAGGACGGAGGTGAGATGGACACATCGGTTTCCTTAAAACGGGTTAAGCCATCAACTGATGGAACAGATGGCATGGGCAGCGGGAAAAAGAAAGCCATCTAATTCGATCACCCATGATGGCGGCACCCACCCCGTTGACGCTGGCGTCCATTAATGTCGCCAGCATTAAATCAGATACGGCTAGATTTGCAGCCTTTGATTTTTTCAGCCGGGTTGAAGCTGACATTTTATTTTTGCAGGAGACCAGGCTGCCAGATTTGGCGGCCATATTTAAAGCTAAAAGGGAATGGAGGCGCGGAGCCTCCTACTGGTCTCTTGCGGCCGAGCCGTATAGCGGGGGTGGCGGTCCTTTTTACCGCACCGGTAGAATGCCGACGGGTTATTGAATTAGAAATGGGGAGGTGTCTGATCTTGGATGTCCTCATGAGGGGACAAGAACTTCGTCTAATTAACATCTATGGTCCCCAGTCCAAGTGGGACCGGAAGTGTCTCTTCATGAGGATCAAGCCCTATCTTTTTACGAGTCGGCAGGTGGTCTTTGGAGGGGACTTCAATACTGTCACGAGGCCCCAGGACAGGGGAGGTTCCAGGGACAAGCTGACTTATGATAGCGTCGCGCTCAATAGTATAGCTAGTGAGCTCGCCTGGTGGATGTCCACATCCGGCACACCCCAGGCCACCCGGGGTTCACCTATCATAGGGGTTGTTGTAGGTCTAGAATAGATAGGTTTTATTTGAAGGAGGAAGCCGTCTCTTCAGCCATGTCTGCTGTGGAGGTGGAGTTCTCCGACCACTGTTTAATTTTGTTTTCTCTGAATGTTACAGAGACTCCCCGGATGGGAAGAGGTTACTGGAAGCTCAATTCGTCTCTCTTGGAAGAAGCGGAGATAAGACAGTCCTTTGAGGACTTCGTTCAGAGCCAGGTACCATTGCTGGATCTCTGCAGCAGTAAGTCTGAGTGGTGGGAGTTGTTCAAGGAAAGGGTGGGGAGGTTCTTCCGCCAGCTCTCGAGCCTCAGGGAGTCTGAGCAGGTACCGCCTGTATCAGGGCCTGAGGAGGAAACTCGAACGTCTTGTCTCGACTGGAGGTAGCCGCGAGGAGATCTCCAGAGTGAAGTCTTTGCTTATGAGATGTCAGTATGATAGACACGCATCTTTGGTTTTTGAGAGGGATTATGGGAAATACCGCTCGCCTGACCCTTACAGAAACTGCAAGATGTCAGTGAGTAGTAAGATTGTGTCAGGACTGATTGATAGTACGGGGTCCCTGAGAAGGTCCAGGTCAGGGATCTTGGAGGTCGTCAGATCCTTTTACTCACATCTCATGGCGAAGAGGGATCTTGATCGCGATAGGATGTCGGCTTTCCTGGCTGAAACCGTTCCTGAACCAGGAGTAGACCCCTCTCTGACGTTTTGACTGAAGTGATCCAGGAAGAGGAAGTCAGTCTGGTGATTGAGGGGCTTGCTCCCAAAAAGTCGCCAGGTCCGGATGGCTTAACATCTGAGTTTTATAAGACCTTTAAGGACACCTTAGTTCCCCTCTTGACTGAGGTATTCAATGAGTGCCTCTCCTCGGGTACTCTGCCAAAGTCAATGAGGAGGTCGGCCCTGATCATTCTGTCAAAGGGTAAAGATCCATTCCACATTGAGAACTGGCGTCCCATAGCGCTTCTCGGTTGTGGACAGAAAGATTCTGGCGAAGGTGCTATTTAATCGGTTGGTGAAGTTTGCGCCCCAGCTCCTTTCTGGGGCCCAGCATTGCTCTGTTCCAGGCCGCAGTACTTTAGTGCTGTGCTCAGTGTCCGAGAGGCCGTGGAGCAGGGCAGGGCAGGTCACTGGAAGGGGTACATGCTGTCCTTGGATCAGGCAAAAGCTTTTGATCGCGTTGACCACGAGTACCTCTGGTCTGTCCTTCTGAGATATGGCCTGCCGGGGGGTTTGTTGATTGGCTTAAGACCTTGTACGCAGGGCAGAGAGTTTCCCTCTTGTGAACGGTTGGATTGGCCGCCCTTTTGAGGTGGGATCTGGGGTTCGCCAGGGTTGTCCTTTGAGCCCGCTATTGTACGTGTTTGCGATTGATCCCTTCCTTAGGAGGGTCGATCGTGGACCGTTGGCGGGTGTCGGGATGGACCGGGCGGCTCCGGAGACCACACTAAGGGTGGTGGCGTATGCCGATGACGTGACTATCTTTGTGTCTTCGAGAGGGGAGGCAGAGTGGGTGCTGTCAGAGGTTAGAACGCTACTCAGAGTCATCTGGGTCCAAGATCAATCGGGATAAGTGTGAGAGTCTCTGGCTGGAGGAGGAGATCCTGGTTTTGATCTCCCGGACACCCTTCCAGAGCCCCAGGAGTCTACAAAGTCCTTGGCATTGAATTTGGCCAGGGGGATTACCCCATCAAAATTGGATAGCAGGCTTAAGATTGCCGCTCAGAAGGTGGCCAGTGGAAGGGTTGGTCTTTGACCTCTCAGGAAAGGGTGAACATTATCAAAACCTACCTGATCCCGTTGCTGTTATAATCTGGGCAGTTGTGTGCGTCTTGCCAGAACCTCTCTGGACTCGGGTCTACAGTCTGTTCTTCCAGATGTTATGGGGGGAATAGACTGAACCTTGTCAAGAGGGAGGTTACTTACCGTACGAGGAGACTAGGAGGGTTGGATATGGTCACCCTGTGGTGT